>ML785807.1:482527-499224 GCA_009831015.1 Picea engelmannii
GCAATGATTCTTTTGGCCCTTATTGTGTCCTTTTGATGCTTTGCCTTTTCTGCAGCATCGTCGGGTTCTGGTAATTCTTCTTTGACGAATCTTGCTAGGTCATTCTCTTCAAGAATGAGGCCAATCCTATACTTCCAGGCACAGAAGTTTTCCACTCCTTCTAACTTGTCAACAAGCTTAACGCTTGCAGACATCTTTACTTGGAGCTAGGAAAATGACCGAAAAATGAAAGTGCTCAAAATAAAAAAACTGAACTTACCAGGAGGTGCGCTTGGCTGAGGCAAGTAGCCTGGTGTGTTTGGATATGAGAAAATCCAACTTTTACTCCTTCAAATCTGATCTGCGGATTTCTGGACTGGTGCTTCTGGTTTTCTGGTACCTCTGGTACTTTTGGTACTTCTGGTACACTGGTTTTCTGGTACTTCTGGTACTTTGTGAAACTAGGGTTTCACTTTCCAGGAGATCCAGCCACTGAAAAGGTGCGCTGAGAGTGCCAAATTGATCCTTAGGGGAGGGTGCACCTTTCTAGATGGTTTTGGGGCTGAAAAGCTTCACCATCAAAAAACCCTAATTTTCATGTACGGTAACAGTGACGTTTTTCACTTGTGAAAGATGCTTCCTTCAGCTTGGCTCTGATACCATGTTAATGTTTAAGCCATTATTATAGATGTTTGCATTTCATTAGATAACAATAGCATAATCCAAGATCATTGAGAAATACACAATCACAAGAGACACAACATTTATCCTGGGAAACCCTCTAGGGGAAGAAACCCTCTAGGGGAAGAAACCCAACAAAACTTCCTTAATATAGATAGCCAATACAATGCCAAGAGATCTCTTAAACAATTATAGAAAGTCCTCTCCCAGATATGTGCCACTCTCTCTCTCCTTCTTCGGTAGCAGATCTGAATTTGTCTCTCAAAATGAGCAAGTGAGTTGTGTCTAAGTGAGGCGCTAGCCTCCTTTATTTATACAAGTCTGGCACGTGTGAAGTGTCTCTTCACTGGCAGGGCCGACTTCTCAAACTGGGTGGGTAAACCCACCTTTATTATATTTCTGGGCTTCTTTAATATCTGCTGGGGTCGACTTCTTGTTCTGCCTATTACAGTTGTCTTTTGACCAATCCGCAAAAGGGCATTTGGTCCTATTACAATAACCGACATGATCAATCCACAATGGGGATTGATGCTATGAATAATATATCAATAATAATAAGAATACTCTTTGCAGTTACATTATTTCAACATGGACAAAGGGCAAGAAGAAGGTCGACAAGGGTGCTAGACAGGGTCGCAAGATGGGGGCCAAGCCAGAGAGAGAGAGTGGCAGTGGGCAGAAGAGGGATACGAGCAAAGTGAAGTTCTTTGCTTGTAAAAGGATGGGGCACTATGCTGGACATTGTCCCAACATGAAGAAGAGGTCGGGTGGTACAACAACTACAACAGATGAGGCAGAGTTCCAAGCACAGCTTGAGAGGGAGTGTGCTTTCCTTATTTGTTGCACTTCAATTGAGATGACAACCAACATCTGGTACATAGACAGCGGCCCACGGGGCTTCGAGCTGAAGATTTTCAGGTCCTATCAAGCTTGTCAACTGGGTTTGTCTTTGACCACAGATTGACTCTAAGTTTCAACTGTTATGATAATGTTTGCTGCTGTTTTAGGACAACCAACAGTCCAAGAACTTCTTGCTGATTTGTTATGGTTGCACTTCCAATTTTAGGAGCTCTAGCATGTAGTTTTAGTAACCAAAAGTTAGCACATGCATACTAAAATAAGTAAAACATACATAAAGATCTTTACAGCTGAAAATAAGCAGATCTAAGAAACTAACACATGCATTTTTGTACATAGGTATTTTTGGTCAACATGACCCTGGATAAAACCTCCCCGGGGAAAATTAGTTTGGGATATATGTCTATATAATGATGATCAAAGCAAGAGATACAACAAGTGATGAAATACAATGGAACCTGTATACATAGCAAGCTCCTACAAGCCTTGCCACAAGAACCAGAGAAAGAAGCGCCCAAACTCAGGTGCACCCTCTCCCTTTGTTGCCCTCTGCATTGAACTGAAGCGCTCTAGCTCATCTGTGACCCAATGAAGAAATCCCTCCACAGGAATGTGCTCTCCTGTGCTGCCTCTCCACTGAAATTGTCAAAGCTCGAATCCTCCAAGCAGATCTGCTACCAGGTAGCTGCCAGTCCTCTCCACAGGTGCACCCTCCTCCTAGCATAAATGATCACCATAAATAAACTGAGCCAGAAACTGAATGTCTCTCTCCACAGAAGCAAGCGCCCTAGCTCTCCTCTCCCTATGCATCAGATCTCATCTCAAGGTGACAAGTCCTCCTCTCTTGATGAGCAAATGAAGGATGATAAATGCGCCCTCCTCTCCTAGATGCGCCCCTCCTCCATGTAATATGCTCCCTCTCAAGAATGAAGGCTAAGACTCCATGAAAATACTCTCCATGCAAGCTCCAAGCAACCAAGAGCCTCTCCTCAAGCTCTCAAGGGTTTCTCTCAAACCCTCATGAAGTGCGCCCTCCTTCTCCTCAAGAAATGCGCCCCTCTTCTCTTCTCCAAAACTCACAAGTGAAGAATGAATCTCAATAATACACTTTACCCTCTCTTTAGCCTCTTTTGGCCAACCCTAAAAGATCAATGGCCTAGATTAGATCTAGCCAAGTCTAATCAATGGGTGAGATCTCATCCTAAAATCTCACTAAGGAAACCCACTTTCCTTCGTTGATTTATGTCTATTAATTCACCCACATTGTGAATTAATTGTCACTTTATGACTTAAGTGACATATTTCACTTTTGACTTAAATCTCCCAAGTCAAAGTGAAATTAGAATCATAAAGTAAAGTATGAGGGTAATAGTCTTCCCCCTTTGTGCTTAGAGACTCATAAGCACATGGGGACCACTTTCCAAGGTACCCAAATCTCAACACGAGCCACATGACTGTTGTTAGAGAGCACTTCACTGACCTCAGAGATTCAGAGGTCAAGATGGAGATTGCGCTTGGTGATGACACCATAGTCAGAGTTGCTGGGCGTGGCAAAGTTACCTTTCAAAGAGATGGTTTGCCACCCATTTCGTTCAGGGATGTGTTGTACGTCCCTGGGTTGAAGAAGAACCTGTTATCAGTTTCCACCCTCCAGGATAGGGGTCTTGAGGTGTCCTTCAGAGGGACAGAGGTCCTCATACACCCTCAGGGGTCCCGTTTCACCTCAGGGCAGGTGATTGGAGTGAGGGATGGGAAACTATACATATTCTTTTTCAGCCACTTCGTGCTTTGGCAACGAGTAGCGACAACTACAGTCAGTTGTGTGAGTTGTGGCATCAGAGGATGGCTCACCTTCATCATGGGGCTCTTGGAGGGCTGAGAGAGGTTGTGACAGGAGTGCCATAGTTCAACTTAGAACATCAGGATGTGTGCAGAGGGTGTGTGCTTCGTAAGTTTACCAAGGTTGTTTTTCCCAGCAGTGACACTAGGTCAGCTGGGATACTGGATTTAGTACGCATTGATGTGTGTGGGCCTATGTCTCGTTCATCCTTGAGTGGTTGTGAGTACTATCTCACATTCATAGATGACCACTCGAGGAAGACCTGGATCTATTTCCTGAAGGCCAAGAGTTTGGTCTTCAAGAGGTTCCAAGAGTTCAAAGCTCTTGTGGAGAACCAGACAGGAAAGAGGATCAAGGTCTTGTAGTCAGACAATGGAGGTGAGTATGCCTCCACAGAGTTTGTAGACTTCTGTACGCGTGCAGGGATCAAAAGACAGATGACCGTGCCTTACAACCCCCAGTAGAACGAGGTTGCTAAGAGGAAGAACACGTCCATTACAGGTGCAACGATATTTATGCTGCATGATCAGACTTTGCCTCTATTCTTAATGGCTGAGGCGAGTGTTGCTGCAGTTTATCTGCATAATAGGAGTCCCCACAGGATTTTGGGGAAGAAGACTCTTGAGGAGGTCTTCACTGGTAGGAGGCCCGATGTTGAGCACATCAATATTTTTGGATGCTTGATATACTCTCATGTCCCCTTAGAGAAGAGGACAAAGCTAGACCCCACAACCCAGCAGGGGATTCTAGTTGGGTACTCAGAGGTCTCGAAGGCTTATCGGATATACATTCCATAACATCGGAGAGTGGTGCTAAGCAGAGATGTTAGATTTGAGGAGGGTAGAGCTTTCAGAAGGTCTCTCGAGTCGAGAGTCAATATTGAGGAGGATGCATAGACACAGATTGATGTTTCACAGGGAGCACAACCTCAGGTATCTAGTGCACCAGTTTCAGAGGTGACAAGGTCACCTTGCACAACTTCAAGTTCATAGTTGCAGGGGGTTCAGGCAGAGGGTGCAGAGTCTTTAGGATCTCAGTGTGTTGGGATCAGATTTGAGGCAGAGACTCTTGGGCACGTAGATCTTACTTCTCCTTTGGTTACTCCAGGGAAGAGAAACCGAGATGGTTTCAAGAGACCCTGAAGGAAGCCAAGGAGAATGTAGGAGCGCCCAAGAGACAGTTCAGAGAGAGCAGATCACCAGAGAGACTTGGGTCCTACTTGGCAATGGTGACGAGCATCATAGATGCAAAGCCCAAGACATTTGCGCAGGCAGTTGACCAACAGGTTTGGCGAGAGGCCATGCTAGAGGAGTATGACTCCATTATGCGCAATGACGTTTGGGAGGTGGTGCTGAGGCCAGTGGGGAAGTCAGTTGTGACTTCCATATGGTTGTATAAGACCAAGTATGCTGCAAATGGCCGCATAGAGAAACACAGGGCTCGGTTTGTGGCGTGTGTATTCTCTTCGGTAGAGGGAGTTGATTTTGATGAGACATTCGCACCAGTTGCGAGATACTCTTCCATTCAGAGTATTATTGCCATCGTGACAGAGATGGGTTGGAGGATACATCAGATGGATGTAAAGACCACATTTCTCAATGGCTTTATTGAGGAGGAGGTGTACATTGAGCAGCCACAGGGGTTTGAGGTGTGTGAGAGAGAGTCTCATGTGTGCCTTCTGAGAAAGGCACTGTATGGTTTGAAGGAAGCTCCCAGAGCTTGGTATTGACTCATATTTGCTTCAGATGGGATTTGAGAAAAGAAATGCTGATCCTAACCTCTATTACATCATTAGAGGTGATGACACACTTAATCTCATTTTGTATGTGGATGACTTGTTCATCACGGGAGCGGAGCATCTCATAGTTGAGTGCAAGCGGGGTCTTGCATAAGAGTTTGAGATGAGTGACATCGGGTTGATGCACTATTTCGTGGGCATGAAGGTATGGCAGGAGGAGGGTCACATCTTCCTGGGACAAGGGAAGTATGCTACACACATCTTAAGCATATTTCAGATGGAGGACTGTAGGCCTATGTCGACATCCATGGTCACCAACTGGAAGAAGCTTAGCGCTTTAGATTCCCAGTTGGTGGATGCTACAAGATACAAGCAGTTGATCGGATTGTTGATGTGTTTGGTCAACACTCGACCAGATATTTGTTTTGGCGTGAACACTCTCAGCCAGTACATGGTAGAGCCACAGAGTGTTCACTGGATTGGGGCAAAACATGTTTTGAGGTACATTGCAGGTTCAGTGGATTATGGCCTGGACTATGTCAAAGGGGATGGAGTGAGTTTGGTTGGCTACATAGACTCAGATTGGGCAGGATGTGCTATTGATAGGAAGAGCACCTCAGGGTGCTGTTTTGGATTGGGGTCAAGACTTGTTTCCTGGTACAGCCGAAAACAAAAGTTAGTTGCTTTGAGTTTAGTTGAGCCAGAGTATATGGCGACCAGTCAAGCCAATTGTGAGGCCATTTGGCTTCATAAGTTGCTGGTAGGATTATTTGGTTAGGAGTTGCCTCCGACTGTCATTCACTGCGATAATCAGAGTTGTATCAAATTCTCTGAGAATCCAATGTTCCATGATAGGTTGAAGCATATAGAGATCATATACCACTTCATCAGAGATTGGGTTTAGTGAGGGGCAGTACATCTTCAATATATTTCGACTGACGAGTAGGTTGCAGATAATCTCACCAAGGCCTTGCCAAGGGGCAAGCATGTCTACTTCAGAGACAAGATGGGCTTGGTGAGAAACACTTTCCTCGGTAAGAGGGAGTGTTGAGTTCTGGTGTACCTTGGGAAGTGGTCCCCTTGTGGCTTTGGGTCTCTAACCATAAGAGGGAAATACATTGGGACTATGTGCCTTGTACTTTATGTCTAATTCCACTTTGACTTCACTTAAGTCAAAATGTTGGAATTTTGTCACTTAAGGCAAAAGTGACTAATTATTCACTAAGTGGGTGAATGAAGGGACATAAAGTGAACATAAGAAACTTAACCCAAAGTGGGTTTTGAGTTGAGATACTTTTGGTGAGATCTCAACCATGGATTAGAGATGGCTTGGAGTGATCCTAGCCATCCAATGTTAGGTTTCCTTATGGATGGTTCAAGAGGGGCGCATAGGGCCTAAGGAGGCTCATTCACTCATTTGTTCACTTGGAGAGTTTGAGAGGAGCAATGGAGATGGGAATGGAAGCATTGATTGAGGGAAGCTTGGGCGTCTCCTTCCATGGAGGACTCATGGAGGCTTAGACCCTCATTATTTCTTGGTGAGAGCTATTGCTTGGAGGAGGGCGCACACTTAGCAGGCACTAGGAGGACTTGTGCTACTTCAGATCTGATTGGTTCATGGTGGAGGAGGCACACAATTGGTTGATTGTTTGCAAGGGATTCTTGATTGGGCCAAGGAGGAGGTAGGGCACATAATTTCAGTGGATAGAGCAACAAGGAGGAAGGGCGCACTTTCCTAGGTGCATTCTTCGTGGAACCTTGTGCTACAAGCTTGAGAGGAGCTTGCTATCATACCGAGTTCTATTGTATTGTATTCCTTGTTGTATTCTTTACTTGAGATCACTGTTATATATACTTTCATTCCAAACTGGTTTTCCTCGGGGGGGTTTTATCTAGGGTCGTGTTGACCAAAAATACTTGTGTCCTATTTTCATGCATGCTTAGAGTGAAGATCAGCATTTCAGTGTTGTAAAGATCTAGGAGGTGTGCTATATGTTTTGAGGTTTGCATGTACTAATATTGGGTTACTAAAACTACTTGCAAGGGCACCTTAAACGAGCATATAACCATAAAATTATGAGCAGAATTTTACTTAACTGTTTGCTGTCCTAAAACAGCAGCAAAGGACAGTTTGAAGATGAAACTTAGAGCCAAATTTCAGGTCAAAGACGGACCTGTTTTGGCAGCCTCATAGGACCTCAGTTTTCTTCAATCTGCCTTAAACTTTAGGCTGTGTGATGGTGAGATGAAGAGAAGACCACTAGCACTGCTAAACTCTGGTGGTCCCTGCCTGGACGTGTCAAAAAATCCCATGCACGTGATTTGTCAACGACCAGTACATCCACTTGGTGAGGGACCCCCTGTTTCATTGGCATTCTTCTAAAAGCCAACAACGATCTAACTGGTGAAAAAGTACAACATAACTTTATTAGTGACCATTATAATAAACACTAACTCTAACAGTTACCTTGCTATTGGTGGACCTAAAGGCTGGATAGCTTGTTAGAATGAATTCTAGTTGGATAGCCGAATTCCTAGGAATGGTTGGATGGCCTTTAGACTCAGTTATTAGCTCAATAGTCTGTGTGATTGTCATCTTAGAGGATGATTTAGTGTGCCTTGAGTTTGGGAGTCTAGATCAAGTGCTCCATCTTGGGCATGGCCGAGAGGTTCGGGTGTGCCTCTGCATTGAACTAGTTTTCTTGTAAAATTTTGGTACCATTTCTTTATTTATTAATGATGGTCAGATTTATTCTTGTTACTTATTAATGACGGTCAGATTTACTCTTGTTACTTATTAATGATGGTCTATTTTATGATTAATATGGGTTCACTTATTCATTATGGCTTATGATCAGGTGCTTAACTTAGTGACTCGATGGTTAATTGATATTATTACTTACAACTACAAGTGTTTTTTTTGTTTATGTAAACTATTTTGATGAGTTGTATTAATGTGAGGCCTTGTAATATTTAAAGTTTGAATGTTTGCATTTAAAAATTTCACTCTAAGTTGCTTCTAGAGACGCCTAGGTCAAGCGCTGCAACATGATCTTGCAAACCTACAGGGAAGTTGTTCTTTCTTGGAATTGGAGCTCTCCTTTCTGGAAGAATTTCACCTGCTTATTTCACCCTCCTGGAATTCCTTTTTGATCTTTTAGTGGCCTTTCAGATTTGGAATTCAGAAAGTCTGTTTTAAGGGATGGACCTGTTATTTTTCTGATAGCAAAGTAGAAGCAAACACAGATACAAATTGGCTCTGGAAAAACTAAATTAACAATTTTAACTCCAATTGACAAGGTGATAGAGAATTAAGATAGTCTTTACTGGATAGTCCTAGCTGGATTAAGGGATATGCAGTTTTGAATTAATGTAATCGACATTGATTTGAATAATTGATGCCTCTTTTTGGCTTTGCTCAAGAGTGCTTCCTATATCTTGGATATGAATTATGAAACACTTTATGTGATTTGATGGTAATCAATTAAACTATATTGAAAAGTAATATGAAGGTATTGCTTAATGGATGTTCATCACAACTGTCATTGTAAATTTTAGATTGTAGAAGCCTATCATTTTCAATACGCTAGACTTTCAAGTTGGATGCCTATAATTCTCAAATGTGATAACGGTCATTGTTGTTGTTATTCAAGATAATTAGTTTAATCCTACTCTGTTGATTGCCTTTACATTTTGTGGTATGTGCCTTGAAAATGAAGAAAATATCAAATATGTTATGTAACTTGATTCAACTTGGTTGCAGCTTGCACACTTGATTGAACCTGTGGAAGAGAGGATCAAAGCAATTGAAAACTACATAAAGGTGACAAATCTAAAAGACGTGTGGTATTAGTTTCTAAAGTTGTCCACTCTAGGTTTTACCATTTTTGAGAATTGCTACCAGAATTACGCATACAGAATTATATATAGGAGAGAGAAAGATCTAATATGATTCATTATTCATTACGTATGAGAGACATTACACATCATTGTCTCAATGAGGGAGACATAAGTTATGTAACCCCTTCAATACCTAACTGCTAACATATGACTTAATTAATGTTAATTCATAGTAGCTTAACTTTATTGCATCATAAAGTAACTTTATAATATAAACTACTCCTAACTTGAATCTCCTAAGTTAAGCCATAGGACAAAGTATGACCATTATAAAACATGTGTCCAAACACTCTTTTTGATGGTCATGGTTGACAAAATTTCTTGTTCCAAAACAATTTCTTTTTGATGGTCCTCCCATACCTAAACTTGGCAAATTGCATAAAATCTTAAGCTAGTGTGAAGTTTGAAGAATATACCTAATGTGAATTGCTTACATGGCTTTTGTATTAAACCACGACTTACTTTTTGTGATTCTAATGACTCTTGTATCCATGATGGTTGGTCTCACTCGATTCTTTGAGCCCTTGCTTGATAACGATGCACCCCTTGAGATGGTCCTTTGGAGGATATTTTGATTCTTCTCTCAGGACGTTGCACATTGTATGGAGGTCATTGCACCGTTGATGATGAGCGTTGGGTCATATGATGACTTGGCCTACTTCTTGACACCCCCCGACACCTCCTAAACCTGAGATGTTGCAACTTGCACATGTGAGCTGGGACGTTGTAGCATTGGCTTGATGGGTCGCTCAGAGGGCAGGAAACCCTCACCTTGGACGTTGCACCCTTTTGAGGATGTTAGAGTTTGGATGGATGACATTGCCCTTGATGAGGATGGTACACCTCTTTGGAGAGGTTATGAAGCCCTCTTCCATTATGACATCATACTTGGAGGCTAGGACATTGCACATGTAGAGGATGACATCATGCTTGAGGATGATGTGATGTTTGCTTGAGTCGACCTAGCATTTGGATGATGAGTTGGCACCTTGTGGATGAGGGGATGTGACTCTCTTGATGAGGAGGCATGACCTTTGATGATGCTTTGCACCTTTTGGGAGAGAGACACGACTTTTGGAGTTTTGTACCCCTTGAGGAGATGATGTCACCCTCTTTTAGCTTTCGACACTTATACGTGTGGCACTTTTAGAGGACATTTTCATGTTTTAGCATTATATCATTGTTTTAGAGGCATTTTTGGGGGCCGGCCTAAGACCTATCCACCTTGTATCATGGATTCTTATGTTTTAGGGGCTTCCTAGAGAGGTATAGTGCTTGGTTTCCTCATATATATAGAGGGAGTGCTACCTCATTGTAAATCATAACACAGCTTGTGGAGAATCACTTCTACTTGTCTCTTCTTTCCTCTCTTTCACTATGGATGACTTATGCGCCTTATCTTGGAGATGATCTTTTGGATGCTTTCAAGTTTTGATGGATGATTTCATGGCTAGGGTTTCATGGCTAGGGTTTCATGGTGATCATTGATTTATCTAGCAAGTGCTCTTCTTCAGTCTATGTTGGTTTATTTCTTGGATGTATTAAGTGATTTTTTTATCAAAGTGGTGATATTGCATGTCATCCTGTATTTTTCTTGAATAAACCTTGTCTTGAAACCTTAGGAAGGTTTGTAGTGGACTACCTTCTCGTGTTAATCATTTTGTTGAAGCTTGTCAAAGGACATAAAGATATTTCTAGGGTTTGTAATGGACTACACTAGTTGTATTTTTGTAGGATAACATCCGAGGGTTTGTAGTGTACTACCCTAGGGTTTTACCCAAGATCCATCTTGATCTCATCTTTCAAAGGTTCTTAGAAGACAGAGGATGACCTCTTAGGGTTTGTAGTGGACTTCCTTAATTTTCCATTCTAAAGGATAATACTAGTGTATTACCCTAGGGTTTTATTCTTAAGTCTTTCTTTCACCTTTGGTCTCCAAGAAAGTGCATGATTTGACTCCATATGCCCAAGAGAACAAGACGACAATAGTCTTTCTCCCTTTTTCCAAGTTGTTAACTCTAATTTTCCTTCTCCTTTGTTGTTTTATGGTTAGATTAGGGTTTTCTGCAATTCTCATTCAATTTTCAGCCATCTTCTAGCTTGATGTCTAGGGTTTATTGGCATCTTTCACCTTGGAATACACCTTGACATCATTTACCACATTGCTGTTATGATTTTCAGCCTATTAGGGCTTGATGTCTTGGATGTTTTAGGGCTGTTGCATGCCATTTATATTTCAGCAAGTAATTACTACCAAACCCTAGTTTTAATTTGCATTTTTAGCCCTAGTTCATTGCATGATTGACCTATTTCAAGGGCTGATTTATTTTTCTGTTGTAACTTGGTAAATTGCTGAAGTAATCATCTTTAAATATAAATTTTATGACAACCATAGCTTTTCTATTGATTTGTAGTGTTTGGGGCATCCCTTTGACTTGTTTTGACTTGACGAACATTATTAATTGTCCAAGATACTACGCATATACAAATCTGGAAATTGCTTTGCCTAACCACCTTGTTCTTGCCTTGATTACCTTGACTTAGTGGTGGTATGTTTGAGTAGCCAACATAGGAGGCCGTAGACTTCACTTTGTCTTGCTACAAGATTCCTTGAGGTTGCTAGGGAAGCCTCCCTTGTGTTGGATTCATCCTTCATTAAAACGAGGGAAGTGATTTGCTAAGGTGACAGTGGAAACACTTCCAATTTTGCACTTGTCTTGCACCTTGTAAAAGGCTTTGCACAAGGGTGCTAGATCTTGTGATAACAGTCCTCTTTTTTCCAATTTGCCCTTCGAACTACATTATTGGATCCATGGCCTTTGGGGGATGGACTTGTGGATCCTCGAATCCGATATGTGTTCAGATCTGGAACTGCCTAGATCCACCTAGCATCCACTCCGAAATGGATTTGTCGATGATGAAACGTATTCCGAGGGATTCACCAATGCCCTGACACCATAGCTCTAGCGAATTACAGTTGGTGGAAGGGTGGAATCGCTTAGTGTCAAGTGATACGTTCCATCCTAAAAAATAGGTTTTGCCACTGCCTTGGTAAAATTCACAACATATCGTGGGGACTTTTGTTTGTGGTGAAATCGTGGTGATCGTTCCCATTGGTTATTACAAAGGTAGGAATCAATGTAAATTGTTGGCGGTCTTTCCCATAAAACATATACATTATCATACGTAATATGTAAATTGTTAGCATGCTTTTCCATCATAAAGAATAATGCATAAATTGTTGGCTGTCTTTCCCCTTGCTTATTTAAATAAAAACCTTATATAAGGGCACCATGCACACAACATGGAAAGGGATCAATGATTTAATCAACTTATATAATGAAATGTTGCACCAATGCTTATTTAACGAATGTTTCATAGTAAAGAATTATTCTATGTAAGTATTGTGTATTATACTTTTTTTTCCAAGTAATATATTCCTTGGGAAATTTCCTGTGCACTTCCCCTCATTCCGAGGATGGTACCCAAGGTAAACCCTAGATTTTTTATGGCACAAGGACTGGACAACAACTTATGAATAGATAATATATAGTTCATCAACAATCGACTCACTAAGAGCAAACATGTCACAAAGTGAGATTTGAACTTGGATGGGGAGGGTAACAACTTTCCCTCACAACCACTTGAGTTACACCCAATTGACAATATTATGTATTATACATATATCTATATAAGTCTTGTATTTAAAAAAAACTTGTATTTTTTAATTTTTATATAAATTTATGTTTATATATAAGTTATATATTTAAAATTTTAGATATTTTAAATTTTTTATATAAGTTTTATTTTAAAAAATTATAAAAACTTATTTATATTGTTTATACTTGTTGTTTCTTGCCGTATTTGGATCTTGGCTTTTAAAAAATTTGGCGGATCTATATCTGGATCTAGATCTGAATCTAAATCCTACTTAGCCTTCAAATGAGTGTTGCCACTACCTTGCCTCGAGCATTTTCAACCTCTTCATTGCTGTGCACAAAAACTGCTATCTAATGATGACTGCCCCTCTTCTCGCACCTCTGTTTCTCTTGGATGCGTCCTCCTTGATTCCTACTCCGTAGCTTTGATACCATATGTTAATTATGGATTCACAATTGTAGAACAATAATGCATATTAGAGAATGAAAGATTCAATATGATTCATTTGTTGATGTTTTGTAGCTTCGGGTAGGTATTCTCATGTGGCCTAGGTGTCAGGCACATGGGAATCCTCACTGGCACCCAATTGGAATTTCGTTGGTATGAAAACCCCCTTGGGTTGGAGCTAGGGGCTTTGTAATGTTCCCATTTTTGGATTCTCCTTCCTTGCAGTCAAAGGAGACTTTATGAGTTTATATCAACCTGACCAGAGGAATAAAATGAGGATAACAGTGAGCTCGGGCATTTTGGAGGAGTTTTATGCGGCCCTGACTAGCCCATTCACCATCTTTCATCATCAGGATCATTTCCGCATAGTTTGCTCTTGGTTTCCTGGCATTCCGATGATTTTTGTAATTTTGGGTTATTATTGAGCATATTTTTATTAATTACATTGAAGGTGCTATTTGGGGCTTGTTCCTTGGAGAAACACCTTAGTGTAATAGCTCGTTGGAACCAGGGTGAAAATATCTATAGGATATGATGAAGAAAAGTGACTTTCAGTGGACGAAGAAGTCATAGGGGCGAGTTAATCACTTTTTGGAGTAAAAAGGTACATTAAATTAATAAAGTGATTTTATGAGAAAATATTAAAGATGAATTAAAAGTCACTTGAAGAGAAAAAGGTGAAAAGGGGTATAAAAGAGAGATAGGGGATCATATTCTCTCATTATGTTATTGATCATTTTCACTTGTATCTATGAGCTTTGGCAGCTTGAGCGTTTTGAGGGTTTTGAGTGAACAAACCCTAGAGATCTACAAGGAGGTGAAAGATTCCTCTGTTCTTGATCCAAGCTTGGCTAAGGTGGTGAAAGATTCCACCCTCGTCATTCTATTCAGTTCAGATCTACTTCAACCTTTGACTTTGAGAAGGGGCGCACTGTTGGAGGGTTTTCTACAGGAGGGGTGCACTATCCAAACTAAGGTGGTTTGATTTGAGTTCTACAATTGAGATCTCGGAGAGATCTCACCTTGCGTGCACTTGCCATCCCTAGAGCGACTTTCCTTGGCACTTTGGGGAATTTACTGTGGCCATATTTATTTATTAGCAGAGCTGGGCAAATTATTGGCCAAGAAGGGCGCACTCTTCATCAAGGGTATCTTCCCCTTGTTCCAGAACTTGCATATTAGAGTGTGGCTGAGTTATATACTGGTGGGGTGCCTCTTTGGAGGGTATATTGGCCATTTCTTTGGTGGGTTAATCCTCCTTTCTCTTGCTGGGTGAAATTATTGAAGCAGGGCGAATTATTGGCACTTGGTAGCTTGGTTATCATGTGTGGCAGATTGCATTCTTGGAGGAGGTCTATTGTGGGTACCCTCTAGAGGGTTTCTAGGGTTGGTTTGCTGCAGATTTTTAGTGTTTGGAGCCTTCTACATCAGCGATATAATTTTGTATCAGATTTACATCAGATCTGTTCACCCATGTATTGAGGTTAGCAAAATAAATAATAAAATCAGATCTGAGTTATTTTGGCTTCATTGTGTATTGGATTTTCGTAGTATTGTTTCCTATGCATTTCTTGTGTAATTTACATGTCATTTCATGCCAAAACAACCATCATACACAAGAAACAAAACCAATGATGAAAGCTACAACCATATGTATGCAAAGTGTTTGACAAAACACTTCAACCAACGAGTTGCAAACAAACATAACAACAAGCATAAATTCAGAACAACCACTCATTTGGAAGGGATTAGGTGTTGCATATGATGTGTTTGACATAATCTTCAACCCTTAAACTTGAGTTAATTGGGACAACAAGTATTGAAGTGATTTCAAGGGAGTTGGGAGTTTGTATGCCAAATGTTTGACAAAATTCCCCAACCAACCAAATCAGATTTTAGCACATATTCTATAGTGGAATATTACAGGCTCTGTGGGTTCGGTGATTGGCTTTGTGGGCTTGTGCAGGGGCTTCACATCCACAAACAAGACTAAGATATTCTAATTTAATGTTGACTTACTTGAAGGGCTTTTACACTTGTATAAAAAGACATAAGGGGTGATTGTGACATTGTCATTCTTGTGGGAGAGCTTGGTGATTTCAGTCCAAGTGTGGTGACCTCAGTCCAACCATGGAGAGAGGCTGATTGGCCTCAGTTCTGCTGCATATTTCTGTGTTTTGGGTAGGTTTTGATGGGAGGAGAGCTCGGCCTAGGAGAGGAAGGTAGCATCAATCTGTGGGAGTGTTCTAGCATCCCAGGAAGAGCAGGCCGTAGCTTAGGAGAGGCTTAGCCTGCTTGGAAAAGCTAGCTACAACTTGAAGGAGGTTGCCACAGAGCTCGGCCAGGTAAAGGAGGTTGAAAGAGGGCTGCCGCTAGGCCTAGGGGACTCTGCCTGTGGAGATTACGCCTACGGTTGGTGCCTAGAGGGCTAGGGAAGTAGAGAAAGGTGGCAACAGGTGTGTGGAGGGCTCGGTCAACAAGGTTTAGAGTAGCCACAATTGTGTGGACAAAGACATGAGGGTTATTACAGGTTTGCAAAGTTACCAGAACCGAACCGGTCAACCCCAAAACCGGACCTGAACCGGAACTGGATAAAAAAACCGATCACTAAAAATACATAAAATATTCGAATTTTGAAAAACAAATACATATTCTTGTGCATCCATGTGAATCCAAACCATTATACACAAATTTGCAAAGTTTCTCATATATATTCATGTGCATCCATGTGAATCCGATTCCAGAATTCAAACCATTATACACAAATTTGCAAAGTTTCTCATATATATTCATGTGCATCCATGTGAATCCAAACCATTATACACAAATTTGCAAAGTTTCTCATATATATATAACAAGTAATAGTGTATAAAACCAAAATAGCACTAAGAGTAAGTGCACTCCATGAGTCCATAGTCATATGAATATCCGAATCAAAATACATCATCAAAAAGGCTCTAAATGGCCTATAAAGTCCAAAAATAACTCTAAAGAGTAGATACTAGAGAGTCAGAGACTACACAATCTAATAATCTGAATCTTCATACTGAAAGGAAGCCTCAAAGGACTCAGAGTCATCATCTACATTCTCAACATGAGTAGACTCAACAGGGGGATTCTGAGCCTGGCTTGATTTCCCTGGTCCAGAAGGCAAAGATACAGGTGTAGCATCAGTGCACACATTCTCTTGATGTGGCTCGGGATCCAAATCCATCCAAGAAAGGTCTTCATGGTCAAAAGTTGCTGGCTGAGTCTCCACAACCCAATCTGATGAGGGATCAATATCATCCAAGAATATGTTACTGGATTCAGGGGTCTTGTTCATCAATTGGTTGCACCTCAACCTAAGGTTATACTGAACAAATACCATATCATTCAACCATTTTTGCTCTAAACGGTTTCTCTTCTTGGTGTGTATACGCTAAAAAACACTCCAGTTGTGTTCACACCTAGAAGCACTGCATGTCTGGCTCAATATCCGAACTGCAAATTTCTGCAATTCATGGCACTGACTACCAAATTGCTGCCACCAATAAGCTGCATGTAAAGACAAAGAAGATTTAGCAAAGGAGTTTGAACTTTGAAAGTTTGATT
>ML785807.1:514036-528641 GCA_009831015.1 Picea engelmannii
CGTTGCAGTTATGGAGAAGTTCAAAGACAATGACATCAATGCCATGAGTATCATAGTGGATTCTATAAAAGACCACTTGATACCCTACATCTCCCATCTTGATTCGTCTAAGAAGATGTATGATGCCCTAACAAACCTCTTCTAAGTCAGAAACATTGGACAAGTAATGAGTCTGAAGAATGAGCTCCGTGACATGGAGATGAATGATGATGACAACATAACATCATACTTTGTGAGAATCTCTCAGTTAAGAGATCAACTACAAGATATTGAAGAGATCATTTCAGAGAAGGAATTGGTAAACATAGTACTCAATGGTCTTCCCAAGACATGGGATGCATTTGTCGCAAGCATGAACACAAGGAAGGAGTATCCTACATTTGAAGAACTTTGGACTTGTTGTGCACAAGAAGAATCAAGGATCGGTGCAAAAGAGAAACCCCAAAAGAAATACGATGATCAAGCTTTCACAACAAGGTTCAAGAATTTCAGGAATGAAAGGAAGTTTGGCTCCAAGAAGAAGCCAAATCAAGAGAAAAATATGTCAGAAATACAATGCTTCAACTGTCGAAAATATGGTCGCTACAAGAATCATTGTCACGAGCTAAAGAAAAGGAAGGAGACACACAAAGCATCAGTTGCCGAAGAAAAGGAACCTTCAAAGAAGACTAAGCAGGGTGAAACAAACTTCTTCTTCTAAGACAAGGTAACAATACTCCTCATAGTTCTTGTACATACCATGTTTTCTGTACATATCTTGCATATATATTTCCTAGAAGATAATATGTTCTAAGAGAAACTATACCTATGGAAGAACAACAAGATAAGGATTGCTATCACTATGACTACAAGTCAGACAATACACATGAAAGGATGAAGTACATCAACAACCCTGGTAACAATTCATGTGGAAGATATTACATAAGTAACAGTTGCAAGATAAGCCGAAATCAAAGTCAATCTTGAAGAAACCTAGAAGAAGTAAAGATAGAAAGAAGTCAACAATCAAGAGGAAATTGGAAAAAGATTTGTGACACTTTGCAGAAGGCAATAAGGATGCAGACGGAAGCGTGGACTCTCCTAGATGGAGAGAGCTGATCATATATTTCCAAAAGAAGAGCATGCATTCATGCATGAAGCAAGGATTAGGAGGGAGCTAATCCTAAATTATATGATCCATTGAAGATGATGAAGTATCTATCCATGGAAGCAACCATGAAAAAGAAGCACGTGTTCAGTATCACCTTAGAATAAGTCTTCTTCGAGAAGAAGCCTTAAAGTATCCCTGGTTGTCCATCCACATCCATGATCCTATGATGAAAGGAAGAAGTTGGAATCTTTAGGGCATGGAATCTATAGAAAACTCCATGGACCTAAGAGCTAAAGAAAAACATAAGGAAGAACATGAAGATTCCAAAAGAGAAAGAAAAGACAGAACAAGCAGTCATTGTATCGAGAATCACAAGACTACCAGCTTGACCTGAACTCACTAAAAGCAATCAAGCAGAGGAAATGAAAGCTGTGATGAAGAACAGTGTATGGAAGACTTATGAATGTAAGCATTGCGAGATCCAGAACTAGAGGTTTCTCCCAGATGGAGGGAGAAGACTATGATGATTGCTTGTTCTAGTAAACTAGACATACCTCTACATGAGCCATTATATCGTCCGCAATATCCATGGGTTGGAATTTACATCAGATGAATGCAAAGACTGTTCTCCAGAATAATTGAGCAAAGAATGTATGTAGAACAACCTCAAGGCTTTGAGGTATACCAGGAAGAGACTCTTGTATGCAGATGGAAGAAGGTTTTGTATGGATTCAAACAACTTGGTGCGGAGCCTCCAATGCACAACAAAAGCGTGGTGAAAAACCTTCTATAACAAAGATACTATATCATAATGGTTACTCAGAACTCAAGGATGATGGATTGCCAATCCATGACAAAGCTCTCATGATGACAGAAGAAGTACCACTTGGATATGTTCCAAGTTTGACCCTTGCCACGATGTTATGAGCTAGCAGGAAACAAAAGAGCTGAATTCAACTATGATGATCAGAGCTATATGAAGCCTTCAAAAAACTAGTGTTTCAGAAAGACCGAAGTACATTGAGATCAAGCATTACATTCTCCGTGATGAAGTCCAGAAAGGAGAAGTGGTTCTCCAATATATATCTTCACAGATGAGCAGATAAGCAGGCATTTTGGTAAAGCCTCTGTTCAAGATGAAAGAGTTTGTGTACTCAAGCTGGAGCTCGTGGAGACGACTTCCTTATTGAAAAAGGAAGAGATGACTCCCAGGTTGGGAGGGAGCACTGATGTGTTATTGATTTATGGACAATCATTTTTTAGTTCGAAAAATGGTCCAGGATGAGCAGTTCCTTTCCAGTTCGGAAAGTGGTTTGAGATTTCTGACGGACAAGCATTTTTCCAGTTCGGAAAATGGCCCACATTGAACGGTCATTTTCGTAATGAAAATGGTTCGATGGATTGCTGATGTACCATAGACAACGATTCCACTTGTGGTTAACATAGGGAATGGTCTAGGACAGTCTCTCTTCTTGACAGTCACTCTCAGTAGTGGTCAAGAAGACTGGTTCGCCTCGCTGGACAGTCATTCTTTCGAAGCTCACAGTTGTGAGCAGTTTCGAAGAATGGTCCGTTTTGGAGGTTGGTGCAGGACAGTCATTCCCTAGGGCAGATTCATTCTCTCCAGGTTGCACTTTGTTTAGTTCTAGAGGAATGGCCTAGATAGGTGAATGGTCCAGGTTCAACAATCAGGGACAGGCATTCCCTAGGGTAGATTCATTCTCTCCAGATTGCACTTTGTTTAGTACCGGAGGAATGGCCCAGATAGGTGAATGGTCCAGGCTCGGAAATCGGGACAATTATTCTTCCTTGCTTGAGAAGAATAGTCCAGATAACTCATCGTTGATGTTTTACTTTCTTAGGGAAAATGCTCTTCCAGATCTCACAGATGTGAGTGGAATAATGGCCCAGATGATTAAGTTTATATATCATAACAATGTTTTCTGTGCAGGTTGATATCAGATGATATGATTGTTATGGAGACTGTATGTCTACGGACAGTAGATGTATACTACTGTGGTGGATGTGTTCCACTGATTGTGACTATATGTCACTAATCAAGTAACTGTGTGCTACTTGGTGTGGTAGTGTACCACTGGATTGTAGTTATGTACTACTATGGATAGACACAATTGTGTTCTATTGAATGACATTGTTTGGATTGCCTTGAAGACTATCAGTAGTGTTGGAAATAATTATCAGCTAGATGGATAATCAATGGATAGCGATTCCCCAGACGAAAATGATCCAGGACATTTATTCTTCTAGGACATATGTCCGGATTAGAAGAATGGCTCTTGTGTTACTCTGTGGAGTGAGTGACTTATCCAACATCATGTTTGATTACTCAGATGGAGTATGGTTTCGAGAGATGATGCAGTTGATGACACTGATAGTGATGATGGTGCTCATGATCTAATCATGAGATAGTCTATACGACTATGTTGATGCTACCAGGTGAATGGTATGTTTGTGCTCAAGACCATTACCTTCAATACCTCCCTAGCTAGGAGCGAGTGTTGATATTATGGTAGCTATGGGAGGTATTTATCTCCACGTGTAAACCTGACAAGAATAGAATATTCTGGGAAGCAAGAAGAAACCCTAATTAGTTGGCTAATAGCCCTAGAAGACAAGTCGGCTCAAGAGGATAATTGTATTAGGTTATTAGCCTCCAAGAGAAGAAGTCGGCTAAAGGAAATATTATATACTAAGTAAATAGGCACCCAGAATGAGAAGTCGACCCAGGCAGTTTGCCAGTTTTAGTATAAATACAAGAGGCCAATCTTCATTCTGGCAGGCATTCTCAGAACTGCAGAAGCAACATTTGTGCGCACTGCAGTTGGCCAGTTTGTGCGTAAGTTTGGAGGAGAGCTGTCGTTGCAGTTGCTGCAGCTAGCAGATTTCGGTTTTGGCCTGGACTCTCTCTTGGTTATGGTTTGGACTCTCTGATCAACTCTTGTTACTCCTATTTGGTGTGCTATCCTTGGAGAGAGGTGCACTATCTTGTTTGGCTATCTAGCCTAGGGTTTGCTTCCAAAATGATTCTCTGTCAAGGTTAAGGTGCTCGGGGGTGGCTTCGGCCTATGGTTGGGTGACAATAGTGATATTGTCTATGGTTAAATGAGCACATCCATTATATTCTAACAGGCTTCCCAAGGGCATCGTCCAAGTAAATGAAGGTAGGGCTCGTCCGTCTAAGGCCTGCCAAAGTGCCTCCAAAGGCAACGACTTCCTTCTTCATGGTGCTATCCTTCAATGTACTTGTCCATTGGGCAAGGTCCTGCAGGAACAAGAAGTAAGCCCTCCAGGGGTTAATAAGTCACAAGGATCATAACATCTAAATCACATCCAATAATTAAATTACCTAAACATGTGCATCAAACCCCCCTTAACCCCAATCAAATGCTCAAAGACATTACGCAATTTGACAAGTTAGTTTTGGAGAGGGTCTTAGGGTGTCCTATTGGGCTAACCTCTCTTAAGTTTGGGGTGTTTCCCAGGTGGAATCTAGTCCATGTCATGTAAGTGTATGAGGTGGTATGGGGTAAATATTTGGGCATGGGGTGCATGTGATAACAGGGAAATGTAGAGTGCCTTTGTGGAGGGCGAGCTGCACCTTGTCATGAATGTAATTGTTTCCTAGCCCATTCATTGCATTTTATTCTTAGCTTTATTTCTTTTGATTTTTTGCTCTTGTGCTTCAAGGAAATAATTGAGGGCCATTGTCCTGGCTTGATGACCAGAGGTGACAGTGTTATCCACAAACATTTCACGGAAAGGAGAAGGCTGGCTCGTGATGATACCCCCTTTCTCTTGGCTATGCCACCAAGAGCCACTACCCTGGTTTGGTGACCAGATAGGTGGTAATGTCATACCACTACATGCCCATGGTCATAATAGGCCGACTCGTGATGAGACCTCCTATCCATCAACTAGTACCTTGAGTGTTTATGTTATCTTGTGGGTCCCCTTTTCTTACTGAGAAGCTTTTCACTGCTTTCTCAGGGATCCCTGGGCGAAGCATCTTGAAGGTTTCAAAATTGGCTTTTAACTCTTGCCAACTACTTTTACCCTCTGGGCCTTTAGCCCCTTCTTCCCACAAGGTAAGTTACAACCCTTCCTAGTGTAGCCAATCCCAATGCCCAAACAAGGATAGGGGAGATGGAAGGAATGAAGATGGAAAGTGATAAGTATGGAGGGAACGAACGATGACTTTTCACAGGTCCACCCAGTAGCAACCCATCCTAAAGGGAAATCAACTTACTAGGGCACCGTCTCACCCTTCCAGGTATGAATGAGGCAAAGAGCATAATTTCCAAGCAAACGTCACGAAATGAAGAAGGATTCAATACAACATGTTCAAGTGCTTCAAAAATCAGAGTGATACATACCATGATACCCAGACTCATTACCTCATGGAGCAAGACTCACTGCTAATTTAGGACCAGGTTTGTGTGATGGATACTGCTACTGGTGATACGTGGACTGCACTGAAGAAAAGAGGGGCCCTCCAGGGCCATACTTAATTCGTCTGGCTCTCGGTACTCCATGTCTAGGACCTGTGGGCTTCAAGACGTGATCTCCTTAGTTATCCCTAGACTAGGGGATTACAAGATCCACTCAAATCGTGTCTCCTAAAAAATAACAACACCTGTTGTATGTATACATCTCTCTCAAAATGCATGGAAACTAAGTCAACTCTGACTCTGAACTAATCAACCATGTACTGATCATATACCTGCCTCATGTGGGAACCAACCTTCTGCTCAACATAAGTGCTAAAATTTGGGAAACTCTCAATATGCTGGCCAAAATACTGCATGATGGCTCTTAACCCTCAAGATTTTCAAGGGTGAAAATCTAGGGGTTAACACACCTCCAACCTTGACTATATGTTGCACTCATTGTACCATCATTTCCATGCATTTCATGAAGTAAATGTCTACGTGAAATAATTACCTTTAATAATAAAAACAATAGCTCAAGACTCTTGGATCAAATAAGTGTCCAAAAAAAGACTATATCCAAAAAAATAGCTATGTAAATAAGTAGACTTATTGGTTGTTCACCTACCCATGAATGGAAAAGTAATGTTTCTACCCCCTCTGAAAAGAGACATAATATCAATTACAGTGTTATATTAATCATTCTATATTACTAATCAAACTACAACGATATTATTTAATATTTAAATAATACTAGAGTTTACTAATTTGAGTTTGAAGTGGATAGTTGGATGTAATGTTTTGTTTATTTATATCCCAAGGGGTTATCTCAACTGGTTGTCGCCAATGTTGTTGGGCATTTGGCCAGCTCTGTGTTGATATGTTCCTAGTTTGAATCCCCCTAAGTAAGGCATACTAATCTACACTAATGGGTTTATTAGGGATGCTATCCATAAATGTTGGGAAGCATTCCTTGGAAAAAAACATTATGTTTATTTATGATTAATCATGATTTATTTATTATATATTCATAGTTTTTTAATATTTTCTTGGAGTTTGTTTATGTTCCATACCCTAATGTCCCCTGTGGTGGCCTTTGAAAGTTGAAGGGTCTTTCTAGCTGTTGCTGGAACTAGTCCCCTCATCTCCTATCTCCTCATCCTTGAAGCATAGTTCCTGTTATCGTAGTATTTGTACTTGTGCAAAGCCCCCCACAAGATCCCCAAATCTTGCGTAACTATGGAATAAACTACCACTGTCACCTAAGTAGAATTTTCCCTCGTTTTAGTGATGGAGGAGGTCCACCACAATGGAGGCTTCGTTGGTGACCTCAAGGGATCGAATAACAAGTTTGATAGCCAAACATACCTCCCCTTGTCTTGATCACCTGTTAGTTGGTCTAGGTCTAGGAAGGAAAGAGAGGTTGTAAGGTGATTGTTGTACCTGCCCGGAACAAGAACAATTTGCAACATATATATAACAATTACCAAGCTAAAGTATGCAACAATGTCCTCTTTAGACACTAGACAAGTTAAATTGCATTGGCTGCTGCAAATTTACAGCTGTAAACAGTTATATAACAACAATACATGATTTGCAACAACAACAACAATTAATGCTCAAAAAGACCACAATTTACCATAAAAAGTAAGCATTTAACCAATATAATATTATCCAATTGTTAGAGGTTATTTCTAAATCAGTTAAGCCACTTGCAAGTAGGTGTATGCAGCAAATTAAGACAATTTTCAGTGGCTGTAGTAAACTTTTGTAACAACAACAATAAATATTGTGAGTTTGCTAGAGTTAGGGTTAGTAGAGTTAGTAGGACACTTGAGAGAATAAGAAAAGTGATTTTAACAACTACTTTCACCACAAGATTGCTTCTAGATCAGTGCCGTTGTCACTCTAGGGCCTATGGAGTCTCAAATGCATCCAAACTTGAAGATTGATCTAATTGAAACCAAGAGGTAGAGTCTAAACCCTAAGGTGCAAGCATGTTTGGGCCTTAGGCTTTAGACTTTGAGGAAAATGATATCTAGGGTGCAAGCACGGTTGGGCTCTAGATATCGTTTCTCCCTTCTTGTAGCTTCACTTAGGTGAAAGATCAATTGTCTAGGGCTAAAATCCTAAAGTGCTAGCACTTTAGGGATTTAGGCTTCTAACCCTAGCAATGACGTTTCACCAACTTGGACAAATAAAACTTTGTGAGGGGAAAAAACACTTATGTTCCCCTCATAGGGTTTCAACAAAACAAGACTTCTTGCAACAAAATAGCAATTTCACCATTTACATCAACAAAATATGATAGAATTGTAGAAAATTACTTCATCCAAAAAACCAAGAGCACAAAATCCTAATTGCAGAAATATCCATCCAAAATGAGCAAAAGCATCCACAATAGACCTCCTTCAAGCATAGTGCATAAGAGAGAATGACCAAGAATGGCTGAAATAGCAAAAAGCTAGAAGTGTTACCCCACAAATGGTGAGGAGTGATGATGAGAAATGAAAAGGCTAGCGCTAGCCTTCTTATATGAGGCTAGCCTAGCTAATTTGTCCACATAACATTCATTTGAGTCAAGTGGGGATGACCCCTCATTTAACCTTTTACAAAATGCCAAAATGCAAAATACATCATAAAAAGGCCACACGTGTGAGATGTCAATCCTTCCTAGGCAAGGAAGAGGCCTCCAAAGGCCATGTGGCACCAATCAAGAGTGAAGTGATGGCAAATGATGTCTCTCGTCAACCAAGGTCATCCCAGTCATCATTGGCACTCCAACTGTCCATCAAATCCTAATGCCATGAAACCCTAGAAGATGACATCATAGTCAATGGAGGGTGATGTCAAGGATTTGAGGTGCTGGGTCCAGGTTGGAAGGAGTTGTATCTTATCTCTGCAAGGTGTCTGGCTATTTGCTGCTGCAATGTCCTTGATCCAATGGATAATAAGCCCTGGGGTACTCTACCCAGCCTATGGGATTCTAGCCCATCTGTGTGCCATCATGACTGAATCTGCTCAAACCAAGCCCATCTATCCATCGTCCAAGGTTCCAAGGATGTGAGAGATGATGTCTGAGAGTGGTGAGTCACTGGATGACCCACTGCTTTGCATCACACGTGCCAAGGTCCTGTAATAAAAGGCACAACGTCCTGGGTACAAGGCCAGGATGTCCCTCAAAGAACCGTGTCAAGGCCATCCAAAATAAAGTAGAGGATAAGACAAAGTTAGCTAAGGTTCACAAGAAACATTAGTCTTTAAAACATGCAAAATAAGCTGTAACTTAAGATATAATCCATGTAAACAATTCACTTCAGTATCCCCTTCAAGCATCACACCAGCCTAGAACCCCATGTGAGTTGGCAAGTTTAAGTATGGGAGGGCCTTCATCCAACCCTATTAGGTGTGCCAACCTAGACAGGAAATAAAAGACCTAGGTAGAGGGATATGTCCCGAGGGAAGCAGGAAAGAAAGAAACCCTTCAAGAGTAAGTGTGATAATGATATGGTTTTAGGGCTTACTTCATGGCTTATGGTGTCATTGAATCCATTTCTATGAGCACCTTTGTAGAGGGAGCACTTGCTTGCTTGAGATACCCTTTCCTCTGTACTTTTTGCATTCTGAACCCCTTAATTTGCCTTTTGTACCCAATTATCATTTGCAAGTCCCCTTTAAAAGGTTTCAAGCTTCATTCCTTCATTTTTTATTGGGCTATAGTCCTTTATAATTTGGTGCACTCATTCGCATCCTGATTGGGGCGATTACCATTAGAGGGGGTAGAGCTCAAGCTGGCCTGAGACTTTTATGGTGGCCTTTATTATTTAACAATAGCATATATATATATAGCAGCTGCATCAACCTTCTGGCCTTTAGCCCCTTCTTCTCATGAGAGAATGGACCATGACCCATTACCAAAGTTTGGTACACTATGAGAGGCTCTAGGATGGAAAGTGTCAAGTATGGTGGGGAACAAAACATTACCCTTGTGAGGGCTTTCCAGTAGTACCCCTTTTCCCTTGGCGGTGACAACATGGGACTAGGTCATAGAAGCTGACTACCAAGGTGAAACAAGGAAACTGACACAATTTCCGAAGCCAGTGATCCATTATCCAACTTCAACCAAAGATCCTCATCTACATGCATAACAAATTAAGCACAACACTTCGCATGGAAGAAGGACTAGCATACCTCATGGTGACGCTGGCTTACCATCTCCCATACACTGGGTTGCTTGGATGTGATGAGCCTTGGTTGACCTGTAGCTATAAATGTAAATGAGGGGGATGCTGGGTTGCCATATGTGGACATGTTGATCATCTTCATGGTCGAGATCATTGTCTCCATTGTGGGCCATGAGACATGATCTCTTCTAGTTACCCCTAGGCATGGGGGGTAACAGTTCCTACATCATTTTGGACGATCTACTAGATGAAGAGAAAGTGCATCATAATGACATTGCAAAGTTGGAGGAAGACCTGCTTAAGTGAAGTACAATGTTGTGATATGTTGCTCTGAGCCCGACTCAACTTGCTCATGAAGGGATTTCCTGCACAACAAGGACAACTTGTTTGGGGAAGAAAATTTACAACATTATGACATTATGAACAAATTGGATGATCATGACAAAGGAGATCTAATTAATGAGGTGTATTGGCATCATTCTGATATAAGGTATATGTAGGATGAATTGCCTAAATTGGAAGACTTACATCATGAAGAAAAATATAAAATTGTGATGTGACATGTGGGAAGGATGATGGCCTAGAGAGTGAATTTCACTTGCACAATCATGAATTCACATGTGTGAAGGATAGCCTACATAGAAAGATGCTCTACATGGAAAATTGTTTGCATAATTATGGTGAAAATTAGTTGGTTCTTTTGATCACATTGTGGATAATCTTTTGTAGTAAGATGAAAATAGTTGTGAACCTTGGTCCATGATGACAAGTCCATTGTCAAATTTCGTTTAATACCATCTACAACTTATCGTTCATATACAATTTTTTACCAAGCTCTTCCTTTTCAAAAGCATTACACTATAGAAAACTAAGAATACAAATATGCATGAGATGTGGAATATAATATTTAATTCAAATTGAGTCATTTGGTACAATGAGGTATATCACCTTATACTTCATTAATTAGGTAATTGTGCTACCCATTGACCTAACTATCATTACTAACACTAAGATACTCAATGTTATTGAAACTGAAACCAAGACTAAATTGGCTATAAGGGTCAGAGTACAATCGGACCAAAATTGGTCGAAGAATTGGGTGAAGAATTGGTCCACTAAAAATACATAAAATATGTATATATTTGTGTATATCAATGATAATCCTAACCATTAGACACCAAATATGCATAATTTGCTTACGTATAATGTAAGGCCTATTTTTCCTTTTGTGCTTGATTTTTTGTATTTTTTGGACATGATGATGCATGGGTGGGACCAATTTTTTTGAGGGCTATTCCAAATCAGAGTTGGTCGAACTAGTTGAACTCGAATTGCGCAGCTCAGGATGGAACCAACCTACCAGTCCAGTTCAACACCTCTCTAGTGTGAATTGGTTTGGATTGGCCGGTACCAATAACACTGATGATACCTTATTAATTTAGAGTTGGTCTCTTAACATGATGTGACCCATATTACACATTAAAGTCACTTTGTCAAACTTTGACTCCTAATATTGGAGTGTTAATACTCCAACACCACCCTCCTCCCCATTAACATGAAAACACTAATTTTCAACTATCTACCCCATCTCAATACAAAAAATCAAGTTTACAAAGATGATTACAAAATTGTAGAAGACCTCATGTTTAATCTTCTGCTTAGCTTCATCTCCAGATCCTAGGACTTCATTGGTGTTCCATTAGATTGTCATATACTTCAATTTTGAATAGAGAATTCTATCAAATCCACCTAAGCAATCAACTCAATAATTTGCCATCTCGCTTCTTTGAAGGCAGGTTATTACTAAAACATCCAAGAAATCTTTCAAGGTAGGATTTTAGTCAGATTTCCCCTTTGTAACTAAAATGTTTAAGAAATCTTTAAGAAATCAAGTGATTGCCATTTCCTTTCTTTTAAGGAAGGATTTTTGTTAGTTTTCCACTTAATAACTAAAATATCTAAGAAATCAATTGATTGCCATTTCCTTTCCCTTTTCTCTTGGGACTTATTTTCAATGATGATAACATAGATACTCCTTTTTTTAGCTTCAAAACGATCATCTTCTTCCTCATCTTCTTCCTCTTTCACTGAATTCCAAGAAAAATTGCCACTTTTACTCTTCCTTGGTTTACCTGTAACTTTGACTTTATAATCCCGGTCTCCATTGTCTGACTTTCAATAGAAAAAATAGGTCCTACCCCCCCTTTTTTTTCATGTGGTTCACGGCACCAGCTATTGGTACTCACTATGTTCACGACCCCCCCCCGAAATTCGCGAGAGAACATAGGGAGGCCGAATATTTTCAGAATATTAGGGGCTCAACAACAAGAGCATCTTATAGACCCATTTAAGGGCACAACATATCACTCACAAGGAATTGAACCTGGGTGGGGAGGGTAACAATCATTCCTCCCAACCACCCAAGCTACATCCAATGGACAGGTCCTTCCCTTTTTGTTGTCTTCTCCTTTCCCTAATTCTTTTGCTGATATGATTTTTCCTCCTCTAAAACAGAATCCTCCATCTTCATCATCATTTCCATGATTCTCTTTTTACAGAAGAGAGAAGATCATGGTTCCTAGAGAGTATGATGAAATATTACTTAGTGTGAATACAATGTTGCTACATCTTGGGGTAGGTTGTTTGATAAAACTACCTTGGTGTTGTCGTATTTTACTTTTATATCCACTTTCAGAGAGTTGTTGTATTAATGCCTTAAATGCATTAACATGATTGGAAATACATTCTCCTTTGCCCATTTTAAACGTAAAACGTTGTTTCTTTAAAATAAATTTTGCATTGTGAGTGTGTGATCCAAATAGTTTATTTAATTGTTCCCATATTTCCTTTGAACTTTTAGATAAGTCTAGATGGTGAAGTTGAGTTTCTAACATTCTTAATCCAATAACTGATTTTACTTTTTCATTTTTAATTTCCTTTCAACTAATTTTTCATACTGTTTAGTGTTTGGTTTTTGTATCACTTGCAATGCTCCATACATTGATTTTCATTAGACGTGTTTGCAATTTTTCTTTCCTGTATGAAATTTTATGTGGTTAAACTTGTCCAAATTATTGTACGTCTTCCCTTTTTCAAGAAAAAATATTCTTGACTAAACTTTAAAATTTTAAAGAAAAAAAACTTCTTTGTTGGGGAAAGCTCTGCTTCTCAGGTTTGCATGGTTAAAATAAAGCATTTGTCTTTTACGGTACTGGATTTTTCATTTTGTTCTGTTCTTTGGAAAATGATTGTTTGTGTCATGCGTTCACATTTGTGTGGTTTGAGTGATAGGTCAAATCTTCATTCTTGTTGTTAGTGATGAATCTTTTTCGTGGTTTGCAAAGTTTCTCCTGTGTGCGGGTATGCGGACTTGTTAAGAGTGCACTTCTACTATGCATTCTTCTACTTCGATCATCTAAGTCACGGTTTGTAGTAGTTTCATATGCGCTGTGAGTGGTTGTTCTCTGCTTCGTGGGTTTGATGTGTCTTTGTCTTACATTTGGGTCTATGTTGTTGTCTCTTGATGTGCATTTGCCAAATTCTCCAAGTTGTGCTCCTACGCTCTTTGCATTTGTTGGGGAGTCTCTTCGTGAGAGTTATCTCTTCTCCTGACAACTTTTTTTTTCTTAATTATATTTCTTTAACATTTCTCTCAAATATCCAGCTTATAAAAATTTAAAAAACATAAAACCCTCTTCATAACTAAACTTTCCTTCTTTAATTTCTGAATGAGCCAATAAACTCTAGTCTCCATCTTTTGCATGTTAGAGATATAAGGCTTACTATGTAATAAAGTCACTTTATGACTTTGGAATATGTTAATGTTCATTTTTTGTGTAAAACAATCTATCCCACATTCATAAGTGGAAATGATTTGCTTAATGAACAATGATATATAAGGAGGTAAACTCCTTTGTAATAAGTGCACTAGTTATTCATTGATAATATCATATGGTGTTATGTTATGAACATGATATATAATAATAAATATAAATACATTATAATAGTTAATGAATAATTAATGAAGAGACACCTTCCCAATGAAAGGTCACGTCTCTTCATGGAAGGGCACCCTTGCGTGGGTATATAAGGCCCTCATTCTTATTGTTTCTCATTATCTCATATTTTCATATACATTTATATATATTATTTATTGTCCTTATGGATATCTTTATATTCCAAGTATTTTGGATATTTACATAGTGAACCAGGTTGGTTCACCACAGTGGTATCAAAACTTCGTCTCGATCCAAATTTTGGCCACAAAATAGAGTTTCTCTAAAATCAGGTCTTTGACCTCATATTGGCCATTGGCCATTTATAAATCAAATATTCTACACATTCCAGTGAAAGTAAAAAAAGTCATTCTACACAAAATAAAAAAAAAAAAAAAAGAGGAGAAGAAAAAAACAAAAAAAAAGAAAAAAAGAAAAGGTTTTCTTAAGGTGCACGTGAAGAAGTATAAGTGTACACCAAGAAGTTTGAAGGAAATTTTCCCGATTTGGCATTAGTGAAGTTAATTACCATTTAAAAAGTGAGAAAAAGTAATTTAAAAGAAAAAGTTTCAAAGAAGAGGAAAAGTGAATATTTTATTTTACCTTTGGAGATTTACCATCCCACGGTTTTGGAAAACCATTGGCGCATGGTATTCCATACCATATATAATATATATGTGTGTGTGTATTTACCTCTAAATAAGTATTTCACAAAACTTAGGGTCGTGTTTGTTGAGCCCTAACCGCCGCTAACAAATAGTCAAGAGTATAAAATGAAATTTATTATAAGTCAAAACATAAGGTACTCTTTATAAAGTATAAGGAGATTATATATATATATATATATATATATATATATATATATATATATATATATATATATATATA
>ML785807.1:534665-548840 GCA_009831015.1 Picea engelmannii
TAATTGTATTAGGACCAAATCCCCTTTTGCGGATTGGTCATCGGACAATTATAATGGGCAGAATAAGAAGTCGGCCCCAACAGTTATTATTGAAGACCCAGAATTAATTAAAGGTGGGTTTACCCACCCAGAGTGAGAGGTCGACCCTGCCAGTGAAACCCTTTCACACGTGCCAGTCTTGTATATATAGGAGGCTAGCGCCTCACTTCTAACATACAACTCACTTGCTCATTATCTTATGAGGCAAGTTGCAATTACCAGTTAGAGAGAGGAGAAGAAGAGTGGTGCATCTCTTGGGGAGGACTATCCGTATTGGTTTGAATTATCTCTTGAACACTGTATAAGCTATTTATGATAAGGAAGTTTTTGCTGGGTTTTCTTCCCCTAGAGGGTTTCTCAAGATAAATGCTGTGTCTCTTGTGAATGTGTATTTCTCAGTGATCTTGTTCTTATGATGCTCTTATCTATTGAAATGCAAAGAACTATAATAATGGCATAAACATTAACAAGCCCCATTGTGAAGAAGATCGATTTAAGGTGGGCAGATTCCTTTAAAATTCGACGGTTCTACGCAGCGCTTAGAAGATCCTATCGTTTCAAGTCCTCAACAATCACTAATTCAGGAATAAGGAAGAAGGAGACGATATTACAAGCTAGAGCAAGAGATAAGTCTTCCATACGTATGCTTTGAGGACAAAGCATTTTTTAGGGGAAGGCAATGTTATGAACATAATATATAATAATAAATATAAATACATTATAATAGATATCATTTTCAGGATTAATTGCGTAGAGTAAGTCATTAATATATGAACCATATCCATGAGTATTAGTCGCAACTGACCAATAATTCTCATGATTTGAATAATCCACTTAGCACTCATTGCATCAGGTGATGCTCACAGGGGTGAAGAAGTGGGATTGAAACCAATGAAATGAATCGCATAGCATCAATCATCACTTCTGGGGCTTGCACCCGGTAACCATGACTTCCCAAGTGGTCACCCATCCCAAGACGCCTCTGGCTCAAGCGCGCTTAACTGTGGAGTTTTCCCCACAATCAAGCCCACTTAGCTTGCTACCCCATTTGCAAAACCTTAGCAAGTATTGTGCCTTATGAACTATCCGGTTAGAGCTCCCTTCACTCTTATATTTACGCATAGAGGGGCTTCCGCAGTGCAATATTAGATATCATTTTCGGGATTAACTGCGTAGAGTAAGTCATTAATCTATGACCCATATCCATGAGTATTAGTCGCAACTGACCAATAATTCTCATGATTTGAATAATCCACTTAGCACTCATTGCATCGGGCAATGCTTGCAGGAGTGAAGAAGTGGGATTGAAACCAATGAAATGAATCGCATAGCATCAATCATCACTTCCGGGGCTTGCACCCGGTAACCAGGACTTCCCAGGTGGTCACCCATCCCTAGACGCCTCTGGCTCAAGCACGCTTAACTGTGGAGTTTTCCCCACAATCAAGCCCACTTAGCTTGCTACCCTATTTGCAAAACCTTAGCAAGTATTGTGCCTTATGAAGTATCCAATTAGAGCTCTCTTCACTCTTATATTTAAGAATAGAGGGGCTTCCGTAGTGCAATATTAGATATCATTTTCGGGATTAACTGCGTAGAGTAAGTCATTAATCTATGATAGTGATGATTGATGCTATGCGATTCATTTCATTGGTTTCAATCCCACTTCTTCACTCCTGCAAGCATCGCCCGATGCATTGAGTGCTAAGTGGATTATTCAAATCATGAGAATTATTGGTCAGTTGTGACTAATACTCATGGATATGGGTCATAGATTAATGACTTACTCTACGTAGTTAATCCCGAAAATGATATCTAATATTGCACTGCGGAAGCCCCTCTATGCGTAAATATAAGAGTGAAGGGAGCTCTAACTGGATAGTTCATAAGGCATAATACTTGCTAAGGTTTTGCAAATGGGGTAGCAAGCTAAGTGGGCTTGATTGTGGGGAAAACTCCACAGCTAAGCGTGCTTGAGCCAGAGGCGTCTTGGGATGGGTCATAGATTAATGACTTACTCTACGCAGTTAATCTCGAAAATGATATCTAATATTGCACTGCGGAAGCCCCTCTATGCTTAAATATAAGAGTGAAGGGAGCTCTAACTGGATAGTTCATAAGGCACAATACTTGCTAAGGTTTTGCAAATGGGGTAGCAAGCTAAGTAGGCTTGATTGTGGGGAAAACTCCACAGTTAAGCGTGCTTGAGCCAGAGGCGTCTTGGGATGGGTGACCACCTGGGAAGTTTTGGTTACCGCGTGCAAGCCCCGGAAGTGATGATTGATGCTATGCGATTCATTTCATTGGTTTCAATCCCACTTCTTCACTCCTGCGAGCATCGCCCGATGCAATGAGTGCTAAGTGGATTATTCAAATCATGAGAATTATTGGTCAGTTGCGACTAATACTCATGGATATGGGTCATAGATTAATGACTTACTCTATGCAGTTAATCCCGAAAATGATATCTAATATTGCACTGCGGAAGCCCCTCTATGCGTAAATATAAGAGTGAAGGGAGCTCTAACTGGATAGTTCATAAGGCACAATACTTGCTAAGGTTTTGCAAATGGGGTAGCAAGCTAAGTGGGCTTGATTGTGGGGAAAACTCCACAGTTAAGCACGCTTGAGCCAGAGGCGTCTTGGGATGGGTGACCACCTGGGAAGTCCTGGTTACTGGGTGCAAGCCTCAGAAGTGATGATTGATGCTATGCGATTCATTTCATTGGTTTCAATCCCACTTCTTCACCCCTATGAGCATCACCCGATGCAATGAGTGCTAAGTGGATTATTCAAATCATGAGAATTATTGGTTAGTTGTGACTAATACTCATGGATATGGGTCATAGATTAATGACTTACTCTACGCAGTTAATCCCGAAAATGATATCTAATATTGCACTGCGGAAGCCCCTCTATGCTTAAATATAAGAGTGAAGGGAGCTCTATCTGGATAGTTCATAAGGCACAATACTTGCTAAGGTTTTGCAAATGGGGTAGCAAGCTAAGTGGGCTTGATTGTGGGGAAAACTCCACAGTTAAGCGTGCTTGAGCCAGAGGCGTCTTGGGATGGGTGACCACCTGGGAAGTCTTGGTTACCGGGTGCACGCCCCGAAAGTGATGATTGATGCTATGCGATTCATTTCATTGCTTTCAATCCCATTTCTTCACCCCTGTGAGCATCACCTGATGCAATGAGTGCTAAGTTGATTATTCAAATCATGAGAATTATTGGTCAGTTGCAACTAATACTCATGGATATGGGTCATAGATCAATGACTTGCTCTACGCAGTTAATTCCGAAAATGATATCTAATATTGCACTGCAGAAGCCCCTCTATGCTTAAATATAAGAGTGAAGGGAGCTCTAACTGGATAGTTCATAAGGCACAATACTTGCTAAGGTTTTGCAAATGGGGTAGCAAGCTAAGTGGGCTTGATTGTTAAGTGCGCTTGAGCCAGAGGCGTCTTGGGATGGGTGACCACCTGAGAAGTCCTGGTTACCAGGTGCAAGCCCCGAAAGTGATGATTGATGCTATGCGATTCATTTCATTGGTTTCAATCCCACTTCTTCACCCCTGTGAGCATCACCCGATGCAATGAGTGCTAAGTGGATTATTCAAATCATGAGAATTATTGGTCAGTTGCGACTAATACTCATGGATATGGGTCATAGATTACTGACTTACTCTACGTAGTTAATCTCGATATCTAATATTGCACTGCGGAAGCCCCTCCATACATTATAATAGTTAATGAATAATTAATGAAGAGACACCTTCCCAATGAAAGGTCACGTCTCTTCATGGAAGGGCACCCCTGCATGGGTATATAAGGCCCTCATTCTTATTGTATCTCATCATCTCATATTTTCATATACATTTATATATATTATTTATTGTCCTTATGGATATATTTATATTCCAAGTATTTTGGATATTTACATAGTGAACCAGGTTGGTTCACCACATGTTACTGTGAGTATCTTTCTTTGAGCTTAGTTATGTGACTCAACCATATCTAGGGTTTCCTAATTTAATGATCTAGCTCATTTTGTAATATGGTATCATAGCAGGAAGCCGTATCAAGAGTCTTGGGCCTTTGAAAGACAAAGTTTCTTCTCTTGCGACTTCGATAGTCTGAGAGCCACAATTCGAGGGTGTTTAGCAACGAGTTCACTCAGATCCGAGTTTTATTTTTTTAGCTGCGATTTAATGCATGATCCTTTTTAATTTTCTCAATAGAGGCAACAAAGGTCTTATTGCAATTCTGTGGTTGATCTCTCTTAGATTTGCAGTATCTATAGCTCTAGTTTGCGTAACCTTTCTTTTCATTTGTCGATAATTACTTTTTAGTAGTGAAAAAGATCAGATCTGATCAATCATGGAGATGTTGTTAGAGAAGTACTTGGGTTTCAATTTCCATACGTGGAAAGTGAAGATCTAGATGGAATTAATGAATAAATTTTTTTGGGGAATTGTTAAAGGAATCGAGGAAGCACCTGCAGATACGAACAAGTTGATAGAATGGGAGTGTAGAGATGATAAGGCAAAATCCATTATTGGTCTTGCCCTCTCAGATTCATAGCTATATCACATAGATCTAGACAAATCATCCAAGGAGATTTGGGAAAATCTCAACAAGTTATTTGGGGCACAAGAAGTGAATGCAAAAATTTCCCTGAAATTACAATTATTCAGCTTTAAGATGCCAGCTGAAGCCACCATGTCAAGTCACGTCAACAATCTAAGATCTATTATCAAACATCTTGTAGAAGTCAAGGCAATAGTTGATGAGGAGGATGCCAAGTCTATTCTTCTGAACAATTTGCCGCCTAAATACAGTAGTGCTATCTTTTCCCTGAGTCAACTACCTTCACAAAGTCTGGATGAAATGATTGCAACATTGCTAGCTAAAGAAAATAGAACCATTGAAGGTGATAGCCAATTGAAACTTGCATTCTATGCAAGAAACACCCGCAATAGATCAACAAAAGACAAAGAGGAAATAAAATGCCACTATTGCAAGGAGTTGGGTCATACAACTTAGAATTGTAGACAACGAGCCAATGACGTTCTTAAGGGAAAGGTCAAAGATAGATAACATATAGCGAGTGTAGGCATGATTGGAGATCCATCAGATGTTGACAGTGGTGAAGAATCTATAGAAGAAAAAGGATTTTATGCATTTCAGAAAGCCCGCGCTTTGAAGACATGAAGAGATTAGTTAACAACTCAAAATGGATTGTTTCCCAGTTAGTTCAGAAGTTGTGGATCTAGGGAAATATCCCTCATTAGTTGGAGAGACATGCATTTGGATTGCAGTCTACTAGTGAGGTAACGTGACATGCATTTAGATTGATGTCTTGTAATTGACTTTGGGAGATTCGTGATTCGGGAGTTCAAGGAGGTGGAATCCAGGAACTCGGCATTCAACTTAGCAGCTACACCATTATGACGATTATGAGGTAGCTTGATGGAGCTCAAACTGGTCCAGGAACTGTGTTCAAAGAAGAAGCTTCTGAAGGATGTTATTGATGTTTAGTGTTCAGTTTATGTGTTTTACATTGAATATATGTATTTGATTTCATTTTGTTTCAGCTTTGTACACTTTATGGGGGGTATTAGAGATATAAGGCCTACCATGTAATAAAGTCACTTTATGACTTTAGCATGTGTCAATGAATATTATTTGTGTAAATCAATCTATCCCACATTCATAAGTGGAAATGATTTGCTTAATGAACAATGATATATAAGGAGGTAAACTCCTTTGTAATAAGTGCACCAGTTATTCATTGCTAATATCATATGGTGTTACTGTATCTTTCTTTGAGCTTAGTTATGTGACTCAACCCTATCTAGGGTTTCTTCATTTAGTGATCTAGCTCATTTTGTAATATCGCAATCATTAGCTCATCTGCAACTTCACATACTTTTGAACTGGTATCATGCTCTAACACCATGTAAAAAAATAAGAGTACAAATACATGGGAGATGTGGAATATAATATTTTATTCAAATGGTATCATTTGGTACAATGAGGTAGATCACCTTATGTTTCATAACTTAGGTAATTGTTCTTCCTACCTGACCTAAATACCATCAATAATGACACCTTATTGCACTAGGTCATGTAGCATAATGCAACCCTTATTGTTAGATATTTAGGGAAAAAAGAAAACAGAGATATCTTTTCAAAATTGATCACTACTGTACATACAGATCAGCACTTAAAAAATCTGAAGTAGATGAAATACTGAAAACAAAAATCTGAACATGCTAAAGAGAGCAGACTTTAACTAGGACTGATCATGAACAGAAAATAACATTTCTGAATATTAACCTAGACTAGAAACAGATGTAAACATTAGTAGAATCAGATCTGAACTTTACCTTAGAAGAAATGAATGATAGAGGTACCTGATGTGTAGCTGTCCTCTTTCTTTATGCTCAGACAAGCTATGGAGGTCATGGATCAAACCCTCAAGGGTTTTATCTCATCATGATCTTTCAGTGGACAGTTTACCAAGAACTCAATGATAATCAGCAAGAGAAAGGCTGATACAGGAAACCCCAAAGACCATAAGAAGGCTCAACCAAAACTGTCCAAGATGAACTGTAGTGCAAAACCCTCAAGGCAGAATCTGATAAACAACAATAGAAGGGTTACACAGGTGGCAGCCAAGGAGAAAAACCCACATCAGCCTAGAAGAAACTCAGCGGCAGCTTTTAGAGATGAAGGGAGGAGCCAAAGGGTTGCCTAGGAGGCAGCGACACCCTTAAAGCACACAGCGGCAGCAAAAGGAGGGGCCAAAGGAAGGCCGTGGCACCTACAACAGCAAGGGGAAGGTCCATGGCACTTACACACAGCAGGAGGGAAGTCCGTGGCACCAATACTCAGCAGAAGGAAGACCATAAATGAACCACCAGCCAACAAGAGGAAGAAACTAAGGAGGCCGCACCTCAAACAAGAAAGAGAGAGTCCACCAAGGAGGCCGTACCCCCAACACAAGAGCCAAGCTGAGGTAGCTGCAGAAAATCAGACTAGAAGAGGAGAGCAAGTGAATGTAATGATGAGAGAGGGGTAGGTCTTTATTTATAGTTTAGGAAGGGTTAGATTTAGGTTTAATTAGAAACCTAAAAATAAAATAAATAATAATAATTAATATTTTTAATTAATAAAAATATTAACTATAAACTCAAATAAGTCAAAGTGACTTATAAAAGACCAATACAACATCAAGCAAGATGGAGAAAGAGAATCAAGCAAGGGGAGGCTGCAAGACAAAGTCAAGGGGGTCTTCTTCAATGACAAACTGTCCACATATGTCTCATGATAACTTATAAGCTTATATCATCCCTGCATAAAGAGGAGAAACCAATGATGTGGTCATGTCCATCTTCTAGCTACTCCTAGGTCTCATGGACCATCCCGGTAGAGAAGAAGAAGATCACACATCATCACATCTTGGCACACAACCAAGAACTACCTGGTCCAAGACCAGGATACCCCATAACACATCTGGGGGCCCTAGAACACATCTAGGGTCTTTCATCCACCAAGGTACAAGACCAAGGATCAACCCAAGCGCTTAAGCAAGGATTCCCTGGAACACATCCAGGGGCCCTAGAACACATCTAGGGACTTACATCATCAACCACCAAGGAACACATCCAAGGATCAATCCAAGCACCGAGCAAGGATTGCCTGGAACACATCCAGGGGCCCTAGAACACATCTAGGGACTTACTGCTTGGTCCTTGACCAAGAACCCCAGAAATACACCGGGGGCCCTCACTAGGGTCTTTTTCCAAGGCTCAAACTACTTGGTTCCAAACCAAGAACCCTAGGAGTGCACTGGGGGCCCTAGATCTCAGCTAGGGTCTTATGCCATCCTCCCGGAGAATGGCTCTTGCAGCTGCACTATTTTCAACACTTATTACACATTCAAGTCACTTTAATAAACTTTGACTCCTAGTATTGGAGCTTTAATACTTTATCACCTGCAACTCATTCATTCCAAAACTGTCTTACAATTTTTTTTTTCTTTTGTATATACTATATACTATTCTCATGGCACCCTTGTCAATGATGCTGATAAAATATAAACATATAGTTGTTGAAAATATTGTTGCACAATGAAAACCTTATAATTGTATTGCTTGATGCTTAATCATTTGGTAAAATTTAACTATAGTAAGAAATTAATGTCGAACATCATAATTGATTCCATCATGAAGCACAGACTAACATAAAGATACAAATTTAACTAAATTCCATGTGCAATGTTTCCCTACAAAATAGTTATGGAACCAAGTGTAACTTTGGCCATTCAACAATGTGCCAAACAAACTAGTTCGATCTTCATACAACAAATCTTCATTGAACATTCCAGATTCACATATATGAAAAAACAGATCTTCTCCTTCTCAAGATAATTCATTGTTGCATAACTTGGACTCAACAATGACTTGGCTCGGGTTGAAAATTGTTTACTCGGGAAAAACTTGGCAAAAATCGGTAAACAATGAAAAAATGAATATTATTTGATTTTTTCCACCTAAATTAAAATATAAACTTAAAACAGCTTTGGATAATGACAATGTTGCATAACCATTTCCCCCCTCTATTTGCATGCTGAATTGAAGTTCTCGGTCTTGGAAACAAAATCAACAAGTGAGAAGGGGCAAAAAGAGACCTAAAATGTTACTTTTAAAACATAATTTTGCCCCTTCCAGCGATGTTAGTGTTAGAATTTAAAGGAAAAAACAGTAGCTAGCTAAAACAGAAATATTTTATTTTCATTTCCAAACATTAGCTACTGTTATTCAGGATCAACAAGACATTAAAATTTCTGATGCATAATCTAATAGCATAAAACAGTAAATAACAGAACATTTACTTAGCTGAAACAAGGAACAAAATTACCTGATATGCTGTTGTTACCTTCCTTGATGTATGCTCAGAAAAAGCTTAAGGGATCATGGATCAAACCCCCAGGGTAGATCTCATCATGATCATTAGGACAATTGCCAAGAAGAAATTTTAGGGTAGTAGACCAGAAAACAAACCAGCTGGCTGAGAATCAATAAAAAACCATGCCACTGTCAAGTAATAGGGCTAAAAGCAGGACACCACTGTCCAGCCTAGTGGCTGGAAAAGAGGCCACAAACAGCCTTAATATTTTTAGCCCAGGAAACACAAAAGCTACTACAACAAAGGCAGAAATACTAGCAGTTCCAGGGTAGCCATAACAAACTCTTACTAGGGCTACTTGCAGACAAGGAGAGGCAGCAAATAAGGGCGGCACTGGCAGAAGGTTGAGGCGGCACCGTTAAGGCAGCAAGGCAGCATAAATAAGGTAGTAATGGCGGCACAATAAGAAGGTACCAGAACAACAAAAGAACACCCTTTACGGCTGGCTGAGAAAGACCTTTTTAGGTCAGTGGCAAGCTTAACAGAACAAAGCTGAAAGGTATAAAACCCACGGTGGCTGGAGCAGACTAGAAATACACATAGGAGGAGCTGAGAGACCTGTCCAGAAGAGCCGTAGCCAATTAGCAACCTGATCACGAAGAGCTGCAGAAATACCTTATTCTAAAACTCGGCTAAGGGAGTGAATGAGTGTCGAGTGAGGAATAGGTCACTCCTTTTTATAGTTTTAGTTAGGTAGGTTAGGGCTAGCAAGTTTAGATTACTTGCCATAACTTTAGGGTTAGGATAGGTTTAATACCTAATAAATAGCAAATAATATTTTAACATTTTAAAATATTAAATGACAAATCAAAAAGGTCAACAAGGAAATAAAACAAGTTGATGAGAGGGGTTTCAAGATCAAGGCGATCAACTTTCTTTAGGAAGAAGTAAAGAATCGAACCAACACCCAATCAACAATTAGGGGGGGACATAACTCAAGCAAGGGGGTTTCATTAATAAACAATAAGACAAGGTCAAAGGTTAAGTCCTTATTTAATGGCAGTTTTGTCCACATGAATCTCATGATATAACTTATAAGCTTTTATCATCCCAGCATACGAGGAGGGTCAATGATGTGATCATGCCCTTCTTCTTAACTGCTCCTAGGTCACATGGACCATCCCGGGAGAGAAGAAGGTCACACATCATCTCGGCTTGGTACTTAACCAAGAAACTGCCTGGTCCCAGACCAAGATACCCCATAACACATTTGGGGGCCCTATATCACAACTAGGGTCTTATCCACCAAGGTACACAACCAAGGATCAATCCAAGCACCGAGCAAGGATTGCCTGGAATACATCCAGGGGCCCTAGAACACATCTAGGGACTTATGCCATCAAACTATTTGGTCCTTGACCAAGAACCCCAACAATACACTGGGGGCCCAACTAGGGTCTTTTTCCATGGCTCTAACTGCTTGGTCCTAGATCAAGAATCCTAGGAGTGTACTGGGGGCCCTAGATCTCAACTAGGGTCTTTGCCATCCTCCCAAAGAATGGCTCTTGCAGCTGCATTAATTTTAACAGTTAGTTCAAAAAATAGGGAGACTTGTAATTTTTTGCAATAAATCTCAAGTTCGTCGATTTTCAACCTGAGTCCCTGTTTTGGGGAGGACTCATCAGTTAATTGGCGTGTCCTACAACATTGAGATAAATGGTTTCTAATGTTTGTAATAGAACAATATTTATCTTGAAGCACTTATAAGCATTTACCATTCCTCCAAAAGTTTATTTGAATCAACATCAATATCAAGATGGTTAAAAATCAAAACACCATCCTTCCGTAAGAAATTATCTTCTTATACATTACACTAATGTGCAAAGTCTCTTAACTCATCACTATTAGTATAGTGAGTTTTGCTTACCTCATTACTATTAGTATTGTATATTGTGGTTACCCCATTTTTTGGATTATTTATGAACCCGATAGCTATCTTCTTCTGAATTTTGTCATAGCTAATGGAACCTCTCATCGGAATAATATTTGGTCGTTTGATTAACATCTTGCATACATTCATTTTGTGGTTTAGGTTAACGATGTGGAAATTTGCTCAAATAGTGAAAGGCATGCATTCTACTAGTAAATTCGTCAAACGCCTCCTGGGTGCTATCATTGTTCATCTTTCCATTGGTTCCAAAATGTTGCAGGAGATAGGGGAGGCATCCCCAATTCTTCCTAAAATGTAGTCAAGATAATATTCTCCTAACCACCAAAATCTGCAACCGTATATGCATTTGTTTTCCTCATATCATAAGTGGTGCTTGGTTCTGCATCTTGTATTTTTGTTACTCTTCTGGTGGCTTTATTCAACTACCGATCTTTTGGAGCAAAATTATCTTTACATATCTCAGGAAATAACCAAATCACATTTCTTAATGAAAATTTATATCGCAGTATCTTCTTCATCGCAAGCACCAACGTATATAAAACCTTATGAGTTCTTTTCTCCCTATCAAACTTGCAATTTGCAATATTGGTTAGCTCTAGTGTTTGCCATTGCCTATTCAAATTCCTTCCATCCTTTTCTCTTGATATTATTGGTTTCCTTTTGCCTACAGACCAATTATATGGGGAATCCTCATGCTCTAATTGGGTTTTCTTAGAGGACAATCTCAAAAAGCCATTTGTTTGCGAGGACAATAGTGTTGCAACATGATGTTGTAGACCAGAGTATGTAGCTTTTTTCTGTAAAGGTTGTGATGTTTTTGTCCCTTAACTAACCAATCAACTCTTAGATTGTTTGGTCATATTGCTACAAAGCTTTTAAAGGCTTGATCTCTATAGAATTTAATTCATGAAAGTACGGCTTAGTATAGCCCAGTTGACTCCAACAAGTGCACCCTCTCTGCTGCAAAGGTTCGGTCTCTGCAAGCTACCTCAAAAGCCCTGAAATCGCCTCAGCTGGCTGATATATTCACTCAGCCAGTCGCTCTCCTTCCTCAGCCTCAAGTACCCTCCTTCTCACTTGCTCAACTCACAAATGAGACATTGTCCTCTCACCCTCAGTCCCTTCCTGTATCCTCCTAGCAACCACCTTTTCTTCCTTGAGATGTGTGCCAGTTCAGCCTCCAAGGCTCCAAAGATGTGTGCCTCCCTTGGTTGAGCCCCACAATCCACTCAAGAGTCCATGAGGTGCGCCCCACTAGCCAAGGGACCCACAATCCACTCAAAAGACAGAAATTTATTGCATTTGCCTAAGTTAGACTTATGCTAAGAAATCTAAGGCTGATATAGGTTGTTTTATGTGTCCATTAGCTACCCTAGGACACTTAGGCCTAGCTGAGACACCTACCAAGCTACAAAAACTAACACTCCCTCTTAGCAAGGGAGGTGTCTCCACCTGGATCAATCTCTGACCCCATCAAATTTGTTGTTGTTGTAGCTACTCCTTCTGAACTGGAAGACATTTCTACTACCTCTGCTGCACTCTGATCTAATCTCTTGCTCTGCTCATCCATCAATGTCAGGTCATACCAGCTGAAGGTCTTGGATGAAGTCACTCGTCCAGTAGACTCAGCCACTAACATGAATCTCTGATCCAAGATCCTCTTGGATCCAACTACAAGTTGTCCCATCACCATGTACATCATACATGTCCTGATGCCAAGCCTCACAGTTGCATCCAAGGTCGCTCCCTTTGAACGTATGAGCACCCGTTCATCCTCGAACATCATTGCATACCCCTTATCCTCTAGAGCTGACGCAGAGAGCAAATTAACCCTCAACTCTGGTACAAACATCACCTCATCCACCTCTAGAGAACCACTTGACTCTGGCTAGAATCTGACGCATCCAACCCCCTTCACTGCATGCCTGGTGCGCGCCCCACTCTTCACATGGCAGTCTGAGCCCATCTTTGAAACACTAAGGAACACTAACCTCATTCCCATCATATGGCGAGATGATCCACTGTCCACGAACCATGCCCCACTGTCCACCAACTCAGCCAATCTGCTACTAATCGAAAGAGAGGCAACCAAAGAAAATTCATCCTCAAATTTCTCACATGGCACATGCCAGCTAACGAACCCAAAGTTGACCTAAACGTTTAATCATAATTTTGTTGTTCTAGCCTACTTAACTATGCCCGTACTATCCTTTGTTCTACTTGTTCGTAATGAAATTTATGTTCATAACAGAGTCCTAGGTTTTTATGATATCCTAAGGAAACGTTTGTTACATTGTACACAACATAAATTGGTTTATTAAGTGAACTCAAAGTTATGTAACCATTGCAATCTTTGCTGCTGTAACATCCTGCTCTGGCGCACTGAGAAAACTTATTCTTTGAGGACACTTGCTCGCAAGTGATCCGGATTATTATGCTATTAAAACTTTTGATTTTGATTATGAGGCGTTATGGGATGATGACATGCTGTTTTACCGCTTTGACATAGACAGGTGCTATTGAATCGGTTTCACTGAGTGTGCAGGGTTTTTGGACCTTGAGGATGCGGAGGCATCGATGGAACCCCTTGGACTCCGGATCGAGTCAGGGAGTGTGCCATTGGGGTTTGATTGTTTTACTGTGATATTAGTGCATCTGATTAGATGATATGACGTGGATATGTTCTGACATGATTTGTTGATGATGTAGGCTGACGATAGCTTGTCGACCAAACTCACATATGGAGTAAAGGGGTCACACACGACTACCAGAGAGGTTGAGGGAGAGGTGTAGACAACAACCCTGCCACAGCCTACTAGCACTCCCGCCGTGGCTCGAACTGTAGGTTAACGATTACCTAGTTCGAGAGGACCCACGATGCCGTGAGGGCAGATTGCGACAGTCGCTCACGATGGTTCTAAGGGGCGTGCAATAAGGCCGGGGCCTTATTCCTTAGAAGTCCTTAGTCTCCCACAAGTTCACCTGGCGGAGTGTTGACTCCAGGGGTTATTGATGTCTACCAATCAGTCAAGAGGCGAGTGGCACCCTTGGAGCACGTAGTGCGTCCAGAAGGGCACGTCACGCACGTCCCACGTCGACCGAGGTATTCTACTTCCTCCTTGCCGAAGGTGCATTTTGACATTTTTGTGTAGAATTGATTTTTTTCTAAAATAGATAATACTTGTCCTAAATGATTTATGTGTTCCTTCCATGTTTTGCTGTACACTAAAATGTCATCAAAGAAGACTAACACATATTTTCTTAGG
>ML785807.1:557505-574816 GCA_009831015.1 Picea engelmannii
TGGACGGGAGAGGTACGGGGAAGGGGACGAGATGGGGAGTGTATCGGTGGATAGCTGGAAATGGGGAGGGGGAGTGTGCGGGATGAGGAAGAGAGGGTGCGGGACGGTGATTACAGGAAGCTACAGGGGCAGAGGGAACGGGCGGGTGTGTGCAGAGTTTACAGTGGTGTAATTAGGTGGCCGATTGGGCGGTCTGCAGAAGGTTACGGGTTGGGAATAGGTCAAGGGGATTACGGAATAGCTACGGGGGAGGGTTGTGGCAGGCTACGGGGGCAGGTTACGGGAGGGTTACAGGGAGGGAGTGGGTAATGAAGCTGGACAGAATGGGGAGCGGTAGGGGAGGGAATTGAAATTGGGGCAGGGTACGGGGGCGGAGGGGAAGGGGGAATGGAAATGGAAAAGGGGAGGGAAGGGGGGATACGGGGAGGGGGCGGGAATAGGAGGAGGGTAAGTTACGGGGGGTTGAAAAGGGAGGGGAAAACAGTGATTAGGATTGGGACAATAGGTGTGGGAGACGAGTGGGGACAGGTCGTGGGCAAACAGGGAGGGGTTATGGAAAATTTAATTTATTTATTTTTTAATGGAACGAGAATTTGGTTGGGATGGGTTTACGGGATATGGGAAGGAACGGGGTGTGAGTGATATGGTGTGTGGGGTTTTTTGGGGGAGGACCGATCAGCTCTGATACCAATGTAATAAATAACCAGGAGTATAATAATGTATAAAATATAAATAATTGATAAAAGATATGATAAAAATGATGATTTACAATTGAGAAGGAGGGCTTGATTATATACCCACACAGGGGTGCCCTTTCACCACTAGACATGTCTTTTGGAGAACATGTCCTTTCATTATTACTAATTACTATTACTAACTATTTACTAATTAATTATTATGTTATGAACATTTATTTATATGTATTTATGTTCATAACAGGAACAAATGAGGCAAGTGGCACCCTTGGAGCACCTAGTGTGTCCTGAAGGGCACGTCGCATTGATAATGATAGAGGGATGAACCTAGATGGCCCTAAGATAAATATCATGTTAAGAAATTTTTAAAACGATTTCCCTAATTAATTGTCGCCCAGTACAAAGTCTAAAGTTTAAGTCTAAACTACGCTAATGGTGAAATTTTATCGCTCAATATATATATATATATATTAATAATAAAAATAAAAACCACATAATTAATAATTATAACATTAGTTAAAATCTTGTAATAAAAAGGGGGGAATAAGAAATTTAAGTTATTCACAATATATATATATATATATATATATATATATATAAATTTGTGGAATAAGATTTAAAAGAAAAAGGGGAATGAATGGTTTTATTATTTGGATAATTTTAAAATATTAATTTAAGGATAAAAAAGGAAAAAGGGGTTAAATTCCACAAGTGCCATTTTGAGCTCTAAGTGAAAAGGGGAAAGAGGGAAAATAAAAATAAAATAGGAAACTAGGGAAAATAGGTAACATAAAAGGGGAAAAAGGGGAACTTAAGGGAAAAAGCGGGAAGTCAACTTAGTAAGGAATCCACATTTAAGAGCTTTCTAATTTTAAACTGAATTAACAATTTCATAATAGGGAAAGCCTTTAAAACCTATAAGGGAATCTAGGGACACCTAGGAGTGATTCTAGGAGTAACTCTAGGTGGGTGAGGGAAATAAAGATATTTACTTAATTAAAGAAATTAATTAATGGAGGAATATAGGGGATGAGGGACACTTGTACGGAGAAGAATTTTTAGGAATTTATTTTAAAAACTTTAATTAAATGAGATTTTAGGAAAGAGAGGAGGTGGAAAATTCTATATAATGAAGGAAGGAGAAGGAGAAAAGATCATCTTCTGTTTGCGTAACGTTACGCTGCAGAAATAGCGACTTGACTGATTCACTTGTGGGGAGTTGGGATACCCAGCTCGGAGAGGAGTGGTAGCTCGGCCTTGCGAGGCGAGCTGGGAGCTAGACGAAACCTCTGGATAGTGTGTGTGGCCCCTTTGCGGCTCGGGGGGCTAAGGGGGAAGAAGAGTACCCCTAGCGTTGGCTGGGAGGTACCGGTGTAGTCTCGACGGTCGACGAGCGGGAGTTGCATGGAGCGCGCGGACGACACTCGGAGCAGGCGAACAAGCAACGGTACGCTTTTTTTTTGGTTGAATGATAGAAGGTTGTAGGAAGTATGATTTAGATCTGCATGTGTAATTGAGTAGGTAAACTGATTGTCTAGTTTCATGACTGAAATTTTTATAGCCTAGCTAAATGATTGGTCGATTTATTTCCGTGGCCTTCGTTTTTTGCCTGTCGTGACCGCCCTGTGGTGTTTGACTGTGACCCATGCGATTGTTTGCCTTTGTCCCTAGCACGCCAGTCCTCGCCTGAGCAGTCGGCCAGGAGCTTGATCTACGGTTGTCGCCTTAGCGTTTAAAGACCTATGGATCTCAACACCCTGCTTTTCTGTGCGAGGATGGTGGAGCGAAGGACGGATTCATCCGTCTACCTCTGCCGTTGTCTTGGGATGAAGTTTGCCGTGTGTCCCGATGCGTTTTTGTCTTATCTAACTCTGCCAAGTGATTACGGGCGAAGTGTTTCTTCGTCCTCGGTTGTTTTTATCTCGATGCTATCTCATTTTACCCCGTGTGTATATTTGGATGGATCAATTTTAACCTAGTGTGTCTTGGATGAAATTCTTGATTCGGCATGGTATTTGTATCCTTGAAGCGCGGTAACTACTCTATTCCCGGTCTGCGTCCTTGTAAATTGCTTGCTGGAAATAAAAAGGGAGGGGGGTTTAATATTCTTGTCAGTCGACTCAATTTTTGGCCTGCGCTGGCCATGCCCTTTTTTTTATCTGAAAGCACACCCATTATTCTATGTTTATTGATGATTAGAAGTTGAGTTTTATTTACATCTTGGGTTGAGGCCTCGTCTCAACAGTATCAGTAAAGTAATGAGAGTTGCACGTGCATACTTTTAATAGAGTCATTCATTTTTCCTACTGATAATTAACAATAGAGAAGCTTGAATGCATCTTGAATTGTAGAGAATCAAACTCAATTTATTTTTATTTGAAAAAAAAAAAAAACGTGGTAACGATTCTTGTCTGCAAAATTTTTGTGGCCTGTGATTTGAGGTTTTTATTTTTGCCAATCGACCCGCTGTCCATATTTGCGTGTTGGGCGGGTTTATCCTCATGCCCCTTTGTTTTTTTTCTCAAGACATAGTCTGATCACCTCCGTTGCGTTGTTGGGTACCCTAGGAGAAGAAAACAACTGAAACCGTGGCACCTGGGCACGTTGAACCACTTGTTGATTGTGTTTTGGTATTTCTGTTGCGTTGGAATGCACCGGTTGCTCCGATTGAGTCACTGCAACTATCTCACGACCTTTACTCCCACGACCAACCTAAAATATCACCTAACCACCTGGATCGACACCTACTATTGTATGCGTGTATGGATGATGCCAACCCCTTCCTTTGCACTTGATGCATTTTAATATTGCATGCACCTCTCACACCAGGTTTGGGTTATAACTAATGCATCCCACCCACTAAAATAAACACGACTATTACTATCATTGACCATGAAGTTCGCCGGTGGAGTGCTCTCTGCGATCTCCAAGCTATCTTGATTCTCTGCCAACGATTTGCCCAGAATTTTGACCACAATTGACTGACACGAGTTCTCTTGCGGTTATTGTTTTTAATTTCACAACCGATTTACTAGAATTAACGCCCTTGATGCTGCCTTAAGACGTCTGCCTGAGCGTGCGGATTCTACCCACGGTTTTAGCCTTCCAAATCATCTAGTCTCTTGCAGTAATTGATTGCAAATGCCTTTAACCTATGACTGTGTTTTGCTCTTGAATGCTGGACTGTGTTGGGTGGTTGAGCGTTGCGGTCGAATGGGTGATATCGCCTTAATTACAGTCCACGCCTTTATCCTGGAAGGGACTGTAGTGGTGACGGCAATATTCTCGGTTGCACCCTTGGTTAAAAATTTCCTTATATCTCTTCTCATGGGTACCTTGCGGACAACAACTGTAAGAGTCGACAAGTTGGTTTTAATGTTGCTTTTATTGTTAGATAGCTCTCATAATGTATTATTGTTATTGTGTTAGAATCTTATGGAAATTGATAGCATGTACATATTTTAGTTAAATGGTTAATACAGATTATGTTAGAAGGTTCTTAAGGTTACTTAGATTCGATTTCAACACTTAAATATTTGATGCAATATCATTTAAATGCTTAGATATATGTTACCAATGCTACACCCTCAACAACAATCTACCTTGTCCTAGTTAGTGTTTAATAACAACAGTCAATCTAATGTTTCATAACAGCAAGCTATGTGTTTTAGTTAGCGTTTAATAATAACAAGACCACTTTATTGAGCAATGTTTCAATTAATGATTAAAGACCTTCTAGGATTAAGATTGAATACTTAATTAAAGGGTGAAGGAAATATAGAAGAATCAAGTGATTTAAATATTGAGGTTTATACGAATTGAATGCTATTAACAACTATCTCCTAAGGTATTATTGAAGTTTCAAAAGAGAATGGTGACCTTAGTAATAGATTATTACAATATAAAGATCGATAACACTATATATCTTGCATTAGTGTACATACCTCTTATATCTATGTCAACATGTGACTTCTCATTATTGCGCTTATGAATGATTTTATTAGTTTCATATCTTGGATGCATAATGTAAAAGGGTTGTTAAAGTTCTGGTATTGCTTAAGAAGATGGAGTTTCTTAGGGGTCCTCATATTGAACATATAATTATAGCTTCTCTTCACTTACCCCTAGAAGATTTCCTTATAAACAAGATATAGAGTTAAGCTGCCTGAGATTAAAATGTAATACCGCTCTTGAACTATGATTCTTTATGAGATGACTTTTTACTCATTTACACTCATTGTTGACTTAGCATATTTAGTTCGGTCTGCTTGTGTCGGGCGGGATGTAGACGCCTCCTTGTTCCTCAGAACAGTTGCCAGCCCTGAGACCTTAAATGGTCAAAATCGATGGGAACCTGGGCTTGAGCGTTGCTTATGTGTCCTGGAGGTCTTAACCATTGCAGGGGAGGACGGGCGGGTAGTCAGTCTTATTTTTGTCAGTGGATTGTCGTTCATTGCTTACAGATGTTGATGTGCGTCTTAGGTCGTTATGTTGTTGTCGCAGTTGCATGTGTCATGTTCGTCGTCGTGTTGCGACGTAGAGTATAATGTCTTCATTACCCTTGTACACATGCACCCAGATTTTTTTTTTTTTGCACTTGTTATGAGAGGTTGATGTCATGACGAACGGGAGGTTTTTTACAGCTGCAAATTGCATCTGATCTGCCACACTTGCTGTCCCGACATCCTGTGAACTTGCTCCTAATCCAGGCACTACCTACTCCAATAAATCACGTGCCTTAGCAATGGCAAACCCTCTCCATATCCATAAAGGTATCACCTGCAATCTACTTGCAAATTTGCACCCTCTCCCATGTGCTCCACCTATGCATTCTTGCAACCGTAACCCTGCACCAAAATTGCATGTTTTAGCAATTTCATGACCTATCCAAATCACGGGCCTCAGCAGCAAATCACGGCCATCCGTATCACCAACAAGCCATACCTGCAGATTGGCATAATTTGGCATGCACACACGCAACTCAGTCCCTGTTCTTGTTCCTATGTGTGCCTACATAAAACATGTTAGGCATTGTAATGTTTATGTAATGTAGGGGTATAAAGTGATGTTATAAAGTTAAACATGGTATTAAGAAATGACATGTTAAGACATTATTTTAATAAAGGGATTAGATGAGCAGTTCCTAATGAGAATAATGGAACTTGCTTGATATATATACAACACTTTTGTATGCCGTTTTAAAGCATACTGATATAGTTTAACATGGTATCATAGCCATATTGATCCTAGCATTGGGCTTTGTCAAAGAACTGTGTCAAGTCAAAGTTTGGCACATATATTTCGAAAGAGAGACATGATTGGAGAGAGACACCCAACACCCAGCAAAATTTAGCATACATGACTGGATACAGACACCTGACACCCAACGAAATTTGGCATATTCGATTTTCTTCATAAAGAGAATTACAAATAGGTCCTTAGAAAGATCTGAGACATTCATAGTGACTACCCACAAAGAAACCTCTGTATCACAATGTGTTTGGTACATTGATTCAGGTGCTACCAAGCACATGACTGGTAAGAGAGAAGTTTTTTCAAAGCTTGATAAATGTGAAAATGAAGGTGGGTGATAATAGTATACATAAAGTACAAGGTAGAGGAGCAATACCAACGTGGGTTTCAAGAGAAGATGTCAAAAATGTACAGAATATCCTTAATGTTCATGGCTCAAAGGAAAATCTATTACTTGTTAGTAAAATTGCAGTTGAAAATCTTATTGTTATTTTTTGGACAAGCAACAATGTCTTTTTAAAGATCGATATAATAAAATCTTTGCTAGAGGAGTATGGAGTAATGATATGTACAGATTTGGAAGTGTTCCAAACAAACAACAGGGTTTTTTGACTTGCTCTACTTCAGAAAACTAGCTTTGGCATGGACAATATGGCCACTTAAATTCTTTTTATTTGGGATTACTTCATAAAAATAACTTGCTTAATTGATTGCCTCAAATTGAAGAGGAGAAAGGAGGTTGTGAGGCATGTTTGGCAGGAAAACATCACCTCAAATTTAATGAAATTCCCAACTATCTAGCAAACTCTGGAAATTGGAAGTTGCTCGCCTTGGAATTAAATTGATTTGACCCTGACCCAAATCTCAATAACTGTACTCTTTGTATCAGCTACATTCACATCACATTTGAATTTCTCACTTTCTGTGTGTTTGAGAAAACTCAATCTTTACCCTTTGTGGGTTCACCATTTACTGGGCAATTACTGTTACATTATTAATCATCTTATCAATCAGCCTTTACTATCAATCGCATCTACTTGTTAGGATTTTTTCCTTCAGTATTTTGGGCATATATATTGCAGATTTCCTTACTGCATCTCATCATCATCTTATGTATCTCACACAATATTTATATATTCTTATGTAAAAACTCTTTCAATTGTGTGTTCTTGATGCACATCAAGTGATATCAAATCTCTTAGCTCCTTGGTTTGTGGCTATCTCCATTTCTGGCTTGTGACTGGATCAATCCTCCATGGCCTGTGGCCATTTTCTCGTCTGGCTGGTTGCTATCCCTCTCTCCATTGATTTCAACCTGTTAACTAAACCATTGCGTTCTTCGTGCATTTCTTCTGTGTCTTCACTTTTCTCCCTGATGAAATTGTAAACACAAAATAAACCATTGCACATTAATCAAATCCTTTTTCCAATTATAGCACAAATTTTTTATGAAAGAATTAGTCCAAATAGGTGTAACAGAAAAGAGGGGCTCTAGACAATGATAGTAGACTGGTCAAATGATGTTGGCATGTATAGAAACCTAGAGGGTCTTTCAAATCCGATGTGCTAGGATGAATAATAGTTATATAGAGGTTGGTGGAGAAAGCTAGCTGACATATATTGAGAATGGTTGATGGTCTTTTTGTGGTTTGCCACAAAGTGGAGGCTATGGAGTGCACTTTTCAGAGCTATAACTGAACAAAGGTTTGTTGGAGTAAACTGTATGAGAGTTTGCTATCTTTTTTGCAGGTTTGTTGAGGTGGAGATAATTGGATGTTTAGGCAACTTAACATAAAAATTTGGAATACTAGTTGGTTGACAAGTATTTCTCTTTAAATAAAAATAAGATGTAGAACTACCTTTAAAGGTGAACTCTCTAATGCTTATCTTAGGGAAATGTCAGTTTTTAAAGGCAGCTTAGCTGACCAGGTGGCAGCTAGAATAGAATTCCTTAGATCATATATTGACACAGTATGTCAGTGCTAATTCTGAGATGTTTTCCCTTCTAGTATATTTTGGGTGAGGGGGATGAAATGAGGCCTTAACCCAGTAATTCAGTGCTTCTTGATGTAAATCTTCCAATGGATTTAAAAAAAAGCATCTAAATTTTAGTTTGCATGTATCGTCTGTTTTAAAGATTATTTAGCAAAACTGAAAAATCGACAATTCGACCACTTAATAAGTCACACCATGAACTCATCAATCGAAATTTCAGAACGTGTTAATGGCCTTTAAGTAAAATTCATGTTTATTTTTCCATTGTATACGTTTAGGGAAAAACAATAATACAATTTGATTGGTATCTTGATTGGGAAATATCTGAAAATGGTTTCTATAGTGGTGTCTACAATAAAGACTAATAAGAAATCTTTATTTTATGTTTTGCAATGTGAAAAGTTGAAAGATTTATAGCAGTTTTCTCAATCCTTTACAGTTTTTATCAGAGAATATTGTTGCAGAATGAAAGTAACTGTCTATGTAATATTGGATGATAATGGTATGAATATTTTGTGTTTTAATTTCTAATATACTGAGAATTGCACCCAACTTGGTATTTTTCATCAGTCTATCAAACCAGGACTAGTGGTACAAGCGGAACCCATCACAGATCCATATGGTCCATCCATTGTGGATGAAGATCTAGAAGCCATCATTGTCAGGTTTTCATTTAAACCACTCTTGATTCTTTTGCCCCTATATGTTTTATGTGTCAATTAAGACATGCCTTGCCAAATATTCTAAAGCAAATTGTTTTTATGTATGTACAACTAAGTAGGCTAATAATTCCATTGATTTGCTAAATTATATTACCCTACGACTTTAACAGATGAGGTGACACTCCCCTCTGATAGTTTTACCATTGTAAGTCCTTTTAGCAGTTTTTGGTCATTTCTGTGCATGCAATTCCAACTTAAGATGAACAATTTATAACATAGATGAATGGTTGAGTTCATTCAATTTAACACCCATTGAATTCTTGAGACATGCTTGTCAAGCTTGATGGAATGTTTTTTTTATATCGTCTAATAATAATTAACATTCTCTCGACGTTTCCTCATGTCTTTCTCATGGATGTACATAGATGATACTAAATGTTTTTCTTATTTTGTATGTTAATTATTGTTGATGTTTTGGTAGCTGCAGGAGGTATTAACCTCAACGTGTAATCTATGACTTAGAATAGAATATTCCGGAAGCAAGTGAACCATTAAACAGATGCGTGGAAACCCTAGAAGACAAGTCGGCCTAGCAGAATGAATAATATTAGAATATTATATTCCAGAAATACAAGTCGACTCCATAGGAAAAAGATAAACAAAAAATATAATTACCAGAAAGTCAGGTCGGCCTAGCCAGAAAAGTCATTGGACATATGAATATAAAATTTAAATAGAGGACGTTTTAGATCATTTGGATACCTAGTGAAAGCGCAAGTCTTGTGGAGAGTTGCAGTTGTAGTTGCAACTGCAGCTGCAAGGAGGAATAAGGGGGCATGGTCATCTCTTGGTCTTGGTCTTGGTCTCTCACTAGCACTATCAAGTGATTCTTTTGGTGACATGCTTGGTGAAAGTCTTGGTGATATTCTTGCTAAGTATGGTGCAAGGTTGAGAGAGTAGTGCAGCTGCAGCTGTTGCAGTTGTGTATGGCACTTATTCTATGGATATGGAGACACTCTCTCTCTTGTGCACTACCATTGGAGAAGGAGCGCTCTACTTGTCTTGAGTTGTTGCTGCAGTTAGCAGCTAGGGTTTATCTGTTGGTTCTGGAGTAGGCTTGCCAAAATTATTCTAAGTAAAGGTTAGTGTGCTCGGGGATGGCATATGTGAATGCCTATGGTTGGGTGACAATGATGTGACATTGTCTATGGTTAAACGAGCATACCAAAATTTCAACATGGTATCAGAGCTGGTTTCCTTCGTAACACTCTAATCGCTGGAAGGAAGATCCTCAATTTTCCCCATTGTCAAGCTCATTGAGCACTTACTGAACTCACCAAGAAGGTCGCCTAAGTAGGGTGCATCTCTTCCACAAATCAGATCTGCAAATTTCTGAAGTTGAGAAATTAGGGTTTCCTCATAAAGCCATAGGTTTGCAGTGCCAGTTGCAGTTGCAGTTGCAGTGCCAGTTCTTTCATGCCAGTTGCAGCACCAGTTACAGTGCCATTTGCAGTGCCAGTTGTAGCACCAGTTGTAGTGTCAGCACCAATTGTAGTGAAAGTTTTTGTGAAGTGTTGGGGCTAATTTTTGGTTGTCCTAGTATGCCTTACCCTAGCACATCTCCAACTACCTTTAGATTACAAGTTGGAGCACCTTTGAAGTTTTAAGGTTTGCCATTGCTGTCGGATGGTGCCACTACCTGTCAATGTTACCAGAGGTAAGTAGTTATATATATTTAAACCGTGTCACTATTTTGACTGTGATTGCAGGAGAAGGGATCTCTTACAATCGTAGATACAAAGAGATCTTAGATCCAACACATTCAGAGGAACAACGTACTCCAGGTTCAACTGTTTTCATATGCCTCTATTTGTTATGGCATTATTGTAATCTTATGAACATCTAGTTGTATTTTGATCTATTGAAGTTATAGTAACTTATGTTCAAAGTTAAAGTTATAAGTTGACTCTAGTCAAAGTTTTAGATTGATTAAGGTTGAGATTTTACAGTTTATTTGCATTATAGTCTCTAACTCAGATTTCTGTCAAGAAAGCATATTGTCTTAAGTACAGGGGACATGTTGAAGAAAATACTTGAGACTCGGAAGAAAATAAACAACACTCATTCTTGAAGATAAGACTCTAGGTTCTGGGTTTGATTGATTAAATTAATAAGTTTCCAATTTGCACATATCAAGTTTGATAATTGCTACATTACTAGTCATGAAAACAATCCTTGAAAGGTTCTCTTACTGCTAGATATAATGAATACTTAGCAGCATGTGAGTACTATTGATATAAATGCTTATTGTACTTTTTTGCAAGATGAACTAACATCTCCTCTAGGAGATACTTCTTGTTTTGCTTCCAGGCAGGTCACCTTGGTACTAATATGATGATTAGCACGAGATTGCCTTTTTATTCTTGTGGACATAGATATGTTCTTATGAAAATGCTATTATACTTTTTGCTCTTGTTGCTCTCGTCTCGGGAATGTTATTTTATAAATTCCATGGAGGTTACCATAGAGGAATGATTGATCACAACACTAGAAGAGTGTTGTTCCTATTTCTTATTATTGTATTTTTATTTTGGCTCTTGTTCCAGGCAGGTCACAAGCAATAGCTCTAAGAAGGAGCTACTGTGATTATTGTTCTCGTTCTTGTTTTTATTATTAGGAGTGTATTATTCTTGTCTACTGTTTTTCCCTTTGTTGTCCTTGTTCCGGGCAGGTCACAGGTGATAACTTTGAGGGAAGCTATAATGACGGTTGCAGGAGACAACATATTAGATGGTCTCTAGTTTGAGACATGGAGCAGACTATCCAGATAAGAAGTTGTATACATGACTGCATACATCCATGTACCAAAAAAGAAGAAGACGAAGAAAGTTATTTTTGCAAGATACATAGTATCTCATATGGAGATTGATTGTAAGGAGTGGAAGGCTCCAAAGATGACCGAAGAAATCCCTCTAGTGTAGTTGATTCAAATCATTAGGAAGAGTTAGTAGAGCCAAAAGGGCCTACCCAGAATCGTTGCAGTAACCAAGAAGAGACCAACGTGGTCCCATGAAACCTTGCATGATGCAACATTGATGAGCCATATCATGAGGAGCAGATGGCTCCAAAGATTATATAGACTCAGAGAGAGTCAAGCTTCAGAGGGAGAATGGAGACTCAGAGACTTTCAGATTCAGATGAAAGAGAGAGAGGTCTTCTGGAACTGATAGACATATGCCATGGGTTGAGAAGGCTAGATCGAAGCTTTAGAGGCTTCGAGGAGATATGAGATCTTATGGGAAGACTCCCTTGCTTCAGTAGAATTTGCTACAGTGGCCAAGGAGGAAGCCCCGTTAGAAAGAGTGGGATATATATCTTTTCCTTGATTTCGAGACCAGAAGGGAAGTTAGTGGTGACTTCCAAGTTGATCTACAAGATCAATCATGTTGCAGATAAATAGCCTAGAGATGTACAAAGCCTGATTTGTGTCTAGAGGATTCTCCCAGCAAGAGGGAGAAGACTATGACGAGACACTTGCTCCAGTATATTGCTACCGACGAACAGGTAGCATATATGTTGACCAAGCCTCTATCAGGGAAAAGCTTGGAATGGTCCAAATGTTTTTCTCCAGTAGTGAGAATTGATGTATTGCCCAGTAGCGGGAAGTGACGTGATCCTCAGTAGTGGGAGTTACCCCAACGCAAGTTGGTATGCTACTCCAATGCAGGTTGGTATGTTACCCCAATGCAGGTTGGTATGCTACTCCAACGCAGGCTGGTATGTTACCCCAACGCATGTTGGTATGCTTCTTCAACACAGGCTAGTATGTTACCCCAACGCAGGTTGGTATGCTACTCCAATGTAGGCTAGTATGTTACCCCTGTGCAGGTTGGTATGCTACTCCAACAAAGGATGGTACACTACTCCGGTGAAAGTGCAGAACTTCTTATGATGTATAGATTTGTGAAATTCAAAAAGACAATGGCCAAGGTGTGCAGAAGCACAGAAGCAGTGATGATGATCGTGCCAAGAGGAATACCTTCCTCGTTAAGAGGGAGTGTTAAATTTTTGAGTCAGATTTTGTGTGAGCTGACTGTTATAGCACAAGTTGTAGGTTGGGCAAAGCCTGACCCAACCACAAAAGCAAGTGCTACAACTTGGGAATCCTACACCCAATGTCACCTCGATGTAGGTCCCGCACTTCAAGGGTGACTGGGTCACTCTAGGGAGGTGATCCCGATGACTCTAGGGGGAATGAGATGGAGATGGATAGAGATGGAAGTGTAGCCACTAGAGGTCAAGTCTAAGTGGAGTGAAATGTGTGGAATGAAGTCTTGGGAAGGTCCAAGGGTTGCCAAGTATGTTGAGTCACCTGTAAATGGTGAAATACCTACTCGAGACACAAGAAAAACCACTTTTGCAATGATGTATGTTAGTTGGATCAGCAAGTTAAGCTTGCTGTCCCTAAGTTGCAGCAATATATAACATTATATATCAGCAATAATATGGTACTATAAGCTGCTCAATAAATGCTAGAGAACAAGTAGAAGATACAAGATAAAGACTAGTTAATGACTAGCTAAACTCTAGATGAAAAAACCAATATTCTAGCATAAAAGATAAGGCTGTTGTAAACACTTGTCTGCAGCAAATTATATCAGCCTTATGGCTGTAACATTCAATGTATTACAGCAAGAAAATCAGCCATTGAAAACCTCTCAAACTTTACCAAAATGTGCGCTAGGCCAAGAAGAATAAGTGTGCAAACTTTGAGCAAAATCCAATGGTTGATAAGAGAGTTATTCAAGCAAATGCGTTAGGGTTTCTGCAGTCCTAATGGCTGAAGATTAAATTTTATAACAACAACAAGAAGTAGCCCCTTGATGGGGACGCACTAGTAGCTGTGAGGTGCCCAAGGCACAAGGAATGCAATCCACTTTGCAATAAGTAAAAATGACCAAAAATCATGTTTCCCAATGCAATAAATTATTTCTCTAATGCAAGACTAGTGCCTTTAGTTATTGGTTAATGGGGTCAAAAAGAAACAATTAGGGTTACCAAATCCTCGAGGGTGTAAATCTTCTTACTTCCCAAGGCAAGTAGCTTAGCTAGGGTTTGAAGATGAGGGGTGTAAATCCTCTTACTTCCTCAACTAAACCCTTGCAAAATAACTTTAAAAGCTTAGCAATTATGGTGGAAACTAGGATAGGGGTGTATATCCTTATAGTCCCTATCTAGCCTTGGCCAAAACAACCTTATCTTGAATTATAAATGATAATAACAAAGTAAAGAGACCATACCATTCAAGAAAAAACATTAACATGCCAAAGTAAACCTCCACAAAAGCAAGATAATGACCTCTTAGAGATAGCGCACCATCATCATCACCACACCATAACCAAAAAACATTATTCCATAACACAAGAGGCAAAATACTCCAAGTGTAGCGAAAATTTCACACGAATACTTCTCACAAGAGGGAGAGTTATGTTCAAATGAGATCTTATGATCTCTTATTTATACAAAATGTCACTAAGGTGATTTGTCCATAAATTAAACAAGACTAGGGGTCAACAACCCTAATCTTTCCCCCTTTAACAAAGTAATATTAAACAATTCATTTAAAGTTTCACTTTTGCACAAATAAACCCTAATTTTTCATGGACGTCTCCCCTTTAGGGGATGTTTTGCCACTTAGAAGAAGTCGTTGGTGTTGGAGAAGCATGGGTAGGCCTCCAAAGGCCACATGTCAAGCATCTAGGCAATCTCCTCATGGTGAAGACCTTCTCCTCCTCAAAACATCCATGTGTCAATGAGTGGCTACATCACCACCAAGCCCTAACCCCCTAGATGACATCATGCTCTAAAAGGAGACATTTTGCCTCTCCTAGGAAAAACGTTTCGCATGTGGGGGCTAGGATACATCGTCCACGTCATCTTCAAGGCCTTTCAAGTTTGATCTTCTTTATCCAGCATGTGGGCCCTTAGCATCCAAACTGTGGGCTTGCAGCCCCATGGAATCCTAAGCTAGGCTTGTTCTTCCCAAACTGTCCACCAACGAGGTCTTGCAAAGACAAATGAGCACGCCCTCCAAGGATCTCAAGTCATAACATCATGATAAGTGAATCCAATCAATAAATGAGCCACCTAAGCATGTGGATCAAAGATCACTATATCAAACAATTAATTGCTCAAAGACATTATGCGACTTGTCAAGCTTGAATATGGGAGGGTTGATGAGGTGTCCTATTGGGTAGGTCTTGCCCTAGGTCAAAGAGAGTTTCCAAGAGATCCCTCTCTAATCCATGTAAATTGGATGAAGTGGTTGGGGTCAAGACTTAATGGACATAGGGCTCATGACATACAAGGGGTCATAGTGTTTCATTCATGGGTGCCTTTGTAGAGGGTGTGTGGTACCTTCGTCCGTAATGCATTGTTTCCAAGCCCATTAATTGCCATTCTTTTATTCTTTCATAATTTTAAGGAGAGGTTGAAGGTCAGTGCCCTGGCGTGGTGACCAGATAATGGCAATGTCACCCACAAATACCTAGCGTAAATGAGAAGGCTGGCTCGTGATGAGACCCCCTTTCTCTAAGCCATGCAATTGAGAGCCATTACCTTGGTTTGGTGACCAGATGATGGCAATGTCATACCAATAGATATCTATGGACGTGATAGGTCGGCTTGTGATTAGACCTCCTATCCTTCAACTAACCTTTTAAGCATTCTTTATTATATTGTCGGTCCCCTTTACTCAAAGATAAGTGTTTCACTGCTTTCTTGGGTGATCCCTGGGTGAAGCATCTGGAAGGTTCATACAAGGCTTTTATCTTTTACCCAACATCAATCCCTTTGGGCCTTCAACCCCTTCTTCCCATAGAATGAGGGACAACCTCTTCTTGGGTCAATACACCCTAAAATCCCAAGAGATAAGGAAATGGAGGGGAATAATGATGGAAAGTGGTAAGTATGGTCGAGAATGGTACGATGGCTCTTTAAGGGAGTTCCCAGTAGCAAACCCATCCCTAAGGAAAATTACTTACTAGGGCACAATGTCAACCACCAAGGTGAAGCAGGGCAAAAGGCATAATGTCGAAGCATATATCATGAAATCTAGAGCAATCTAAGATACAACATACTCAATTGGCTTAAATATTGAAATGATGCTCACCATAATTCTGACTTGTACCTCATGGAGCAAGGCCCACTGCCTTCCGGAAGCCAGCTGATGTGGTGGATGCCATTTGGAAATCTATGACCATCTGTGGTGGTGAGAGGGGTTTCCAACTGTGAAAAAGGGTACTGTTGGCCATGTAGTCTTCTTGACACTCCATATTTGCAACCCGAGGGCCTCGAGACATAATCCCCTTAGTTATCCACAAAATGGGGATAACATCTGGCTCCTACTTGGGGACATGTGCTCGCCGTAGAGTGCATGAGAACCGCATCATCTCCTGGTAGACCTGTGCCTGGAAGGAAACATCAAACTGTCAAGTGCAAGATGGCCTACTCATCCTTGTTCTCATATGATCATAATCAAAACCAACTAAGCCAGAAAAAGAAAATTTGACATTTTTTCAAAAAATTCTAATCTAAGCATGTAATCAATATGCAAGCAGAGAAAAATGAAAATGAAATGCATCTAAACTAATATGAGCAATCAAGATGCAAATGCAAGGAATCAAAATGACTTACCTACTTACTTGGGGCATGGGCCTTGAAGAAGTCATGTGCCATCTTGGAAATAATGTTTGAGGAGAGATCCATTTACTGGTAGTGGCATCCTCCTCCCTTCTGTTGTGGATAAGTAGAAAGTCTGTAGCCCAAACACTTCCTCTATTTTGTAGGGGCCTAGCCAAACACTGTCGAACTTTTGATGCATTCCTGGTTTTTCTCTTCTTTTGTCCCATAGTAGAACTTGATCCCCTTCCTTGAAGTCTCTTTGTCTTTCCTTTCGATCAAAAGTTCCTTTTACTTTCTCTTGATTCCTTGCCATATGATTGAAGGCCATTCTTCGAGTCTCATCCAATTCTACGAGTTGATCGATTCGCCCTTGCAATGCTTCTTTATCTGTACTGAATTGTTGGGCTATTTGTAGCGCTAGAATTTGGAGATTTATAGGCAAGCGAGCCTAAAATCTATACACCAACTCAAAATGAGTCCTTCTGGTGGAAGTCTTGGTGGTTGTGTGGTCCACCGACAAGGCATACTTGATCTTGTTGTGCCAACTCTTCTTGTTCTCCCGAACAATCTTTTTGACAATGTTCATGATGTTTTTGTTGTTGGATTCTGCCAATCCATTCCCTTGAGGATAATAATTCGAAGAGTGTGATAAAACAATCCCATACTTGAAAGTTTCAGTGTTGCCAGAGCATGGGAGCGAAGCGGGAGCGTGGGAGCACATTTTTCAAAAAATGGTCGGGAGTGAAGCGTCTCCGGAGCGTTTATATATATATTCAAAAGAAAACATGTAGAATGCCAAACTAGATGCAAAATTTATGAAACATGTATGTTTGTGATACTTCCAATATATGAAATGCCATCTAAATTCCATATTATCCATTATTCCATGAATCTTACGTAGTACATTAATGAATAATCATTCAAGCATCAACCATCTAGCTGCTAACAATTACACATACAAAGTAAGAAATTGAAATACATTTTACAAATACAAATACAAACCATATAGATTCTAGCAATTAC
>ML785807.1:577195-592415 GCA_009831015.1 Picea engelmannii
ACAAGACATTTTGTGAACAATATTCAAAATTTCAACAAAAATACACATTGGGCATACCTATTTTGATGAATCTCCAATGATTTGCAAGTAGATGGAACCCTTTGTTGTCTCCTCCAAGCTCTCATAAATCCTCTTCAAGCTCTCCAACATTTCTCCAACACCAAGCCAACACCAAGAGCTCCTTCCCTCTCCACTCCAACTCAAAGATGAAACAATGAGGAAGAAGAGGGAGATATTGTGCTTTATATCCCCTCTCTAACCCTATAAATGCCCTAGGGCCCACCCACAAAGCAAAAAAACCAAAAAAAACCAAAAAAATGAACTTTTTGTGGCCATTTTTCGGGGAGCGTTCGCATGGGTTCGAGAGCGTCCGGGGAGCGTGGTTTGGAGTGTGGAGGGAGCATTGTCTGCAGGTTCGAGAACGTGAGGGAGCGGTTCAGGAGCGCGGGGGAGCGTCGACAGTTCGACATTTGGCAGGGAGCGCAGTTAAGGAGGCGAGAGAGCGGTTCGGGAGGTCGAGAGCGCGGGTCAGAGCGCGGTTCGGGGACGCTCTTGCTCGGAGTGCGGTTCGGGGTCTGGACCGTGGGGGGGGGGACAGTTCAGCAACCAGGCTTGAAACAAAACTCATTGAGCACCATTGAGCTAAAGGCTTTGGCGTTGTCGGTGGTTATCTTAGTAGGGACACCAAATCTTGTAATAATCTTTTTCTCAAGGAATTTCATCACGACTTCTTCCGTTGCTTTCTTGGTTGGGATAGCTTCCACCCATCTGGTGAAGTAATCAGTGGTGGTCAAAATCCATCGGTATCTGTTACTTGAATTGTCTTTGAATTCACCAATGAAATCCAATCCCCATTGTTGAAAGGGTGCTTCCACAATGATTGGCTTTAGGGGAAGTGCAGGGAGGCGCTGCTTGCCAGTAAAAAATTGACATGGATGACAAGCTCTAACATATCGATGTGTGTCGGAGAAGATAGTAGGCCAATAATATCCTGCTCTTAAAATCTTATGGGTAGTGGTGCGTGTTGCAAAATGGCCTCCACAATGTCCTGCATGAAGTTCGACAATTAACTTATCAACTTCTTCTTTATCAACACATCTAAGGATTACCCCATCTGGGTTCCTCCACTCGAGACCATTCTCTGTTAGGCAATACTTCATAGCTTTGAGTCTCAGGGCTCTTCTCTTATGTTCCACCAAATGATCAGGGCATGTGAGGTTTTTCAAGTAATAAATGATGTTTGAATACCATTCATTGTTTTCAATCTCACTTACGACGATGTTGAGTTGCTCCTTCTGTCCTACCTCAATGACCTCTTGATTGCTTTTTGTCATCATCTTTGCCAACCCTTGTCCTTTAATTATCTTAGTTGGCTTGATTTCCAAATCATATCCCTGTATTTGTGACACCCACTTTCCCCTTGATCCAAGGCAATCTTGTTGTGATAAAACATCCTTTACAGCGGGGTAGGGGACTGTTATTCCCTATCCTAGGGATAACTAAGGAGATCATGTCTCGAGGCCCACAGGTCCTAGACATGGAGTGCCGAGAGCCGGATGACTTGAGCATGGCCTCGAAGGGCCCCTCTTTTCTTCAGTGCAACCCATCTATCAACAACAACAATATCCATCCCACCAGCCTGGTCGTGAAGTAGTAGTAAGTCTTGCTCCGTGATGTAATGAGTCCGGGTATCATGGTATGTGTCACTCTGATTATTGAAGCACTTGAATATGTTGCACTAAATTCTCCTTCATTTCATAACGTTTTCTTGGAAATTATGCTCTTTAACTTGTTCATACCTAGAAGGGTGACATGATGCCCTAGTAAGTTGGTCTCCCTTTAGGATGGGTTGCCACTGGGTGGGTCTATGAAAGGTCATCGTCCATTCCCTCCATACTTACCACTTTCCATCCTTACTCCTCTCATTTTCCCCTACCTTTGTTCGGACATTGGGTTTTCCACACTAGGAAGGGTTGTACTGTGCCTTGTGGGAAGAAGGGGCTAAAGGCCCAGAGGGTAAAAGTAGCTGGCAAGAGTTAAAAGCCAAAATGAAACCTTTGAGATGCTTTGCCCAAGGATTCCTGAGAAAGCAGTAAAAGGCTTCTTAGTAAGAAAAGGGAACCCATAAGATAAATAAACACTCAAGGTATTAGTTGGAGGATGGGAGGTCCCAACATGAGCCGGCCTATTAGGACCATGGGGGGAGAGAGAGAGATGTCTTGGATGTTCTTTGGGAGATTTCCCTTGTGTGATACTAGGGTTTGTGCCATGTAAAACCCTAGAGAAGAACACGATGTCAACAATGATGATGGGTGTTACGGTTCTTGTTGTAGCACTAAGGTTCCTACCCTAGTAGAAGACATGGAGAGTGAAGCTAACACCTTGCATGATTTTGGAGCCTTGTTCTTGTGGGATGTGAGGCTAGGGAAAGATCATGGAGAGATTAGCTTGATGAGTCTTGATCTTGGTGTGATGCCTTGCTTGGAAGAAGACTTGGTGATTGTATCCTTAATGTTCCGTGGAGGTCTTGGTTCTTGTGTTGATGTAAGAGTTGAAAACCTAGGGTTTGAGGACTCAAACCCTAGAATGGACATGTAGATTTGGATGCTAGCACCAAAGTTGTCTTGCCATGTATTTTTGTGATGCAGCATGGCTAGGGTTTTCAAATCCTAAGGAAAACAATAATGCTAGTATGGAGAGCTTGCATGATACAAGCTTGGTGTATGTGCCAAGGAGGACTTGCCAATGTTGATACTAGCAAGTTGAGGATCTTTGGTGGAGTGACCAGCTTTGGTTGGGAGTGATTCCTAGCTAGGAGTTGGTGGCTAGGGTTTTCTTATGGTTTCCCTAGCTAAGGTTTGGAGAGATTGACTCATACCGGCTTTTTTATAAAGTTGTCAAAATATTGTGTACTTTCATATTTGATTGTTATCTCATATTATCTTTATGATTGAGTAGATTTCAGCCTGTGTTGTTCATGCTAATTTGACATAACATACAGCTGAATTGGTTAAGTGATTTAACACATATCTGGAAGATAAAGGAGCAGATTTGTTGCTGTTATAATATGCTGTAATGAGACATTTCAGATCTGTTATATGACTTGAAAAGTGTGCCAAGGGCTGTAGCATTGTGGTATTAAAGTACACTCATATGGTATTTATTCTCTTGGACTGCCAAGTGAAATTGGGTTGAACTTGAAAGGAAGCGAAATATTCCTGCTGTAATTTAATATTTCCGATCAGCCCCAAGGTTGAAAGTTTACAGGGATTGGATCCGGGAAAAATCAAGTAAATGTGGTGAAATTTCTGAATTGGATTAATTACCTGATTCATGAAATTTCTGCATGGTATTAGAGTTGAATGTACTAGGATTGTTCTCTTAGTGGAGAAAGAGTTGGATATTTCAATTCTACGTGGGAGTGGTTGTTGGGTGCTGAAATTGTAGTGTGCTTGAGATAAGCACTTGCACCTGCAAAGGGTTTGATGGGTTGAAACCGTAGTTGCTTTTATGATGGGAGTATGTTTTAGGTGCTAATCTACTTCACTGTTAGCTGGTATGGATTTATTTTTAATGGGTGAGATGCCTAGGAGGACTTGTGATAGGTGGCTGATTTGTTCCAAGGCATATCAGCTTATTCTACTTTATTTATGGATGGCATGGGTTTATTTTTAGTGGGTGGGATGCCCAAGAGAACTTATGATTCGTGGTTAATTTGTTCCAATGGATGCTAGTTTTTGGAGAATTGATGTTTGTGATAGGCATGCTTGACCATTTGGTTCTTTGCTGATTTTTGGAGCCTGGAATGGACTGATTGATTTTTTGATAGATTGATGATTATTGGCTGCTTTGTTTTTGTTGAGCTGCGAGTCAAGGGTTTATAGGAATGGCGAGGTTGCTCAGTTTCAATGATTGTTATAGATGGAGGGAGCTTCCAACATTACCCCTAGTATAGGTTGTACATCTTGTACATTTGTGGAGAGATTCAACATGTGGATGTGATAGCTAGTGTGATGATAAGCTATTAGGTGATCTTATGCATTTGTCCCTATGATGATGAAATTAGTGATTGATTCTAATTGTGTAGTTGATGGGAGTAGTGATGAGTACCGGTGATAGGATTTTTCAATTCTTTCAAGCATAGGGAGTTGATTGTGATGATACTCTTCCTTCAGGATTCTCTCAATAAGAGGGAGGTGACCTTGTTGAGGTTGTTGCTTTAGTTGTTGGAGGTTTTGTGTTCCATGAGAGGCATTCTCATGCTTACAGTTGTGGATAACCCTTTATGGGTTATTGTTACTCTTACCATGAGCTTGGTATTTCAGGATTGATGAGTTGGGATGTATGTGGATTTATCTTGTGATTTTGATAGATTCGATCCACTTGTCTTGGTCTTGTTAGAGAGGCGATTATCTTTGTAGGATGCCCTAATTAACTCTTGATTTGGTGCCAAAATATTTTGCTTCGGGATGATGACTTTTTGGATATTGGAGTTTTCACAGGTTACTGTTGATGTCTTCCTTGCTCTAGAGTGATTTTAGAGTTCAACAAGAAGCAGTGGTCCATAATCATGTTCCTTCAGTTTTGCAGATGGTCATTGTTCTTTTAGAGCCCCTAGCAAAGGGGAAGAGTGAGTAGCTTGGTTTGGTGGTGTAAACCAAGTTGCCTTGATTTTATTCTCTTTGCATGGTCACCATTTGGAGGACAACTTGTAGATTGCTTGGAGAGAGACACACCTTTGTTAGTAGTGATTGCTTAGATGCTGAGGTGTGTAGACCTTTACTTGTGGGTATGACTCTTGTAGAGTAGGTATGCTGTTTTATTACGATGGAGGAGTATTCTTTCAATGTTGTGGGGGCACTGGAGTTACAGGTTACAGATTTAGATGGAGTTGATTGGTGTTATAGAAAACACTTTTCTTGTAAAGAGGGAGTGTTAGCTTTTGGGTTCCTCCAAAAGTGTTTTCACTTGACTAGGAGAGCACTAGGTCTCCTATCCCCTTGGCAATGCTTCATGGACACATGGATGGCTCAAATTAGGTGGTTGCTTGACCTTGGTTAGAGTGCTAGCATAGTGCCCTTACCTAGGAGGTTGTTACCCTAATCGACATGATGAATAACCCATTGGGGAAGTCAATTGCTTGATTAGGAGAGGCACCTACCTAGTAGAAGGAGTGCTAGGCACTTGAAGTAGGGCACTTATCCCTTGGAGCTTGGGACTATGTGATATATACCTTGGGGATTGGACACTTGACTTGAGGACACTTGGGTTGAGGGGCATACTTGATGGAGATTGCTGATGGACCCAAACACATATGTTGAGGAGCATACTTGATGGATGTTGGTGATGGACCCGAACACATATGTTGAGGAAGATTAGAGCTTAGTGACCATGTTGGCACACATGTTAAGGAGTGTGGGGGCACATGAGGACATGTGGCACATAGTTAGAGGAGGAGCCCCTTGCATGAGAAAACTTGGATAGTGGACCATCGTGGAAGAGGGAGCATTGGACTAACAACCTATTGGAGAGTGGACATTCTTGGAGGAGGAGCATTGCATTGAAGGAACATCATGCATGGACAACGTTTGATCTCGGGGTTTGGATAAACACTTGTGTCTTCTTATATAGTAGAACACCTCATGTTGGGTTTTCTTGTTGGTTACTTGTATGGACAAATGTCGTTATTTTATGTTAGCCTCCCTCATCTCTTATATATGTAAAGGGAGGAGAGACCTTTGTTAGACCATTCTCATCATTGTACTCGACTATTTGTATTGTCTTGGAGAAGTCTTGTAGGGAGGAAGATGCTAGGGTTCATGATGAAACCCTAGGAGCATGATGTTGGTGTTTAAGAGGAATCCCAAGGAGAAGATAAGGAGAGAGAGAGAGAGGTCTTGGATGTTCTTGAAGAGACTGCTTGTGTGATGCTAGGGTTTGTGCCATGTATGTAGCCCTTAGAGAAGAACATGATGTTGGGGATGATGAGGGTTATTATGGCTTTTGTTGTAGCACTAGGGTTTCTACCCTAGTAGAAGACATGGAGAGTGGAGTTAACACCTTGCATGATTTTGGAGCCTTGTTCTCGTGGGATGTGAAGCTAGGATAGGATCATGGAGAGACTAACATGATGAGTCTTGAGTTAGATGCGATGCTTTGCTTGGAAGAATACTTGGTTATTGTATGCTTGATTTTCCATAAAGGTCTTGGTGCTTGTACTAGGATGGACATGTAGATTTGGAGGCTAGCGCTAGAGTTGTCTTGCCATGTCCTTGTGTGATGCAACATGGCTAGGGTTTACAAACCCTAAGGAAGACAATAATGCTAGTATTGGAGAGCTTGTGTGATACAAGCTTGGTGTATGTGCCAAGGACTAGCTAGTGTTGATGCTAGCATGTTAAGGCTCTTTGGTGGAGTGACCAACGTTGGCTTAGAGTGATTTCTAGTTAAGAGGCGTTGGTGGCTAGGGTTTCATAATGGTTGCCCTAGCTAGGGTTTAAAGAGCTTGACCTGTACCAACTTTCTGATAAAGTTGTGCTATGTATTTATACTTATTTTTTTATATATATACGAAGTTTCCAGCTGTCCAAATATTGTGTACTTGCAGATTTGATTTCCAGCTTATGTTATCTTCATGATTAAGTAGATTTCAGTCCTTGTTGTTCATGCTGATTTGACATAACATGTAGTTGAATTGGTTAAGTGCTTTAACACATTCAGAAGATAAAGGAGCAGATTTGTTGCTGTTATAACCTGCTGTAATAAGATATTTCGGATCTGTTATATGCCTTGAAAAGTGTGTCCTAAGGGCTGTAGCATTGTGGTATTGAAGTACATTCATATGGTACTTCTTCTCTTGGATTGCCCACTGAAATTGGGTTGAAGGGAAGTGAAATATTATTTCTGTAATATAATATTTCAGATCAGCCCTAAGGTTGAAAGTTTGCAGAGATTAGATCTGGGAAACCTCAAGTAAACGAGGTGAAATTTCTGACCATGTTTTCTTGGTCAACAACCTGTAAGGCACCCTCCCTTCCCCGATTCCCCTGCCCCCTAGTTCACTTGATAACCCACATACTATGATTCACTTTGGGAAGTCTCCCTAGAATCTTCCTGATGTACCACCCACCACATTGTACCCATCTGCCCTCACACGGTAATTTCCCCATATGACATTTGCAAAGCCCTTAGGGAAGTTGCCCTAGAATCCTACCCATGTGCCACCTGCTGCAACAAACCCATCTACCCTCACACGGTAATTGCCACATGAATCATTGGTATGATGATGAATGGAAGACCATGCATAAATATCTTCATTTTTTCCTTATACACGACACATCCTCCTTTCTATTTGCATGATGTGAGTACTAATGTCTCCTTCGATAGAAGAAACAAGGCTTTCTTTCCTCTAGGGGCGAAAACTTATCTTGGCCCTTTGCACATCCCTTAAGCCTTTTGGCATAACCCTCCTCCCTAAGAAAGCCTCACCACCATTCTAAATTAGCCATTGATCTTTGATTTCTCATGTTATATTCCTTTATGACTTAACAACTCAAACTTTTGTTATCGTTCCCTCCCTGCCACCATCCACCTCCCCACATATCATGCCACTTGTTTTCTTGAAAGGATATTAAGAGATCTATTTGGGCCTTGAACGCTAGTAGGGCGGTTAATGGAGTAGTCCTCAAGCTGATTTTCATAAACATGGTATTGATTCTCTTACATTCCATATTGCTAATATTTTCAATGATGTAGTTTTCTTGGATTTTTCTCCTTCATAGTTACAAGGCATCATCCACCCAATTTTTAAGTCGGGTAAAAACTTTGATCCAAATAATTACAAGACTAACATGATTGGGCATACTTTTGCCAAATTTTTGTGATGGTTTTGAATATGTGACTCTCGGAGCATCTAGAAGGGAACAAAGTCAAATTTGAAGGACAAATAGGTTCCAGGAATGATTACCTGACTATTGATCACACATTTACACTTTGGGCTATCATTGAGGAGGCTAGATCGAGGTCATCCAAAGTATTTTTTTTTAAATATTATGTGAACTTCTTTTACTTTCAATTTAGTGCCTAGAGAGTGCATGATCAATAGATTACTAGACATTGGGATCTCTAAGTTTCTCATTGTTTTCTATTATAAAGCTCTATTAGACAATTATAAGACGACTTCATACATCCTAGTGGTTTTTTGATTTCATCAGGACCACCATTGGGTTTAATTAGGTTTTCCCCATATCGTAGACATCATTTGGGATTTACATTGATGAGTTAGAAGCACACCTTAGAGAGAGCACACATGTTGATGATATTTTCCTTCTACACCATGTCTCGATTCCACTACCATTTGTAGATGACGTGGCCTTTTTGCCTCCTCTCTTGAGGCACTTTAGAGGCAGTGGGATGCCCTCACTAGATTTTGTAACCATAGATGGATGGTGGTGGACTTGAATAAGATTGAGATTATGATCCTCAATTCCTTTGAGAACACTATGTTGGATTTTCATTTCGTTTTTAGAGGCGGTGAGGTGGAGATCGCTACAACATATACCCATTTGTTGGTCCAATTCACAAGCCCTAGATTTAAGATGAGACCCACTTTCCACCCTTGTCCCAACAAAGGTATGCCTTTCTTTTTGTGCTTGAGCACCAGCGTTTCTAGTTGCATTTTCAAGACATTTCAACAAAGATGCATCTTTTCAATACCACCATCAAACCCACCATTCTTTATTGTGTTGAAGTATGAAGGCCTAGTATGGTCTGAAAGGATTGGGTGTGTTTGGAGAGAGTCCAACACATTATGCTATAGTGTATGATATGTTGTAAATAGATTGCCTTGCATGCCATTATTCAAGCCAAGTTTTGCGCCCATCATTTGTGCCTCGAGAGCATTTTCAAGGTTGTTTTTTCCCTTCACATGATTCACACCATGGGAGAATCCATTACTAGACAAGAGATACCCTTATTTGGCCCTTTTCTCTTTGGAGAGATTACCTCGTTAGGCCTCTATGTACATAGAGTGTAATGGTTTTTAGAGGCTTCTTTGTTTCTTTCACCCATCGACATTTCTATTGAGCGCTGCCCTTCGCTTAGGGATTCTTTAGATGCCCGTGGTCTTCTCCTCTCGCTAAAAGAAGAGATCATTAGGACAGTGAGGGATGGCATATATTGGGAGTACATACAGGTCACATGGATTTCCCCTCCCTAGGTTCTTGTTCCAAAAATGATCTTCTATATATTGGGAGTACATATTGGTCACATGGATTTCCCCTCCCTAGGTTCTTGTTCCAAAAATGATCTTCTATTATGGCTCATGGGCACTTTTTATAGTTGTAGGATGGTCTCGTTGTCATCTCGATTACATTTAATGCCATTGGTCACATGGCCTTAGGATTTTGCTTGGCAGTTGTAGGTTGGTTTCACCACTTATGAGTTGAATCAATTTACTATATCTTGTCGATGGAGAGGATTTTCTAGTTATGCCATTTCCAAGAGATCGAGACTAGGGATCACTTTAGCTTTAGATGTCCCATTTATTGTGAGATCTGGGGAAGATACCTCTACTCATTCCATGATTTTGGCAATTATGTTGCCGTCTTCTTTCTCTAGTCTATTCAGAGATGTCTAATCTTATACGTACAGGAAATGATCATTCAGAAATGAGACATCTTGCGAGACTGTCCCAGACCTTGCACCATAGGCTCATTACTTCCTTTTTCTTAGCATGCCTCGATCACTGTATGCGTTAAGCATCATGCAAACTTACTTGATGTGGATGGAGAGGACATAAGATATGTGAGGAAACATAAGTCCTTTTGTGTGGTTAGTAGATGCCTCACTTTCGCAAGGTTACAAGGTCATACCCACTCCTTATGTAGTTTTGCCTCCAACCTAGATTGATTGGCTACGTACCCATCACTGGTTTCTTCCTTACAACGTTGGATGTTATGGGAGTTTTGACACACTGTTCTTATTGTCCTTCCAAAATCTCATGGCCAAGGTCTCTTAGCATTAGGACTTGTTATCCCCCATTCCTAGGGATAACTAAGGAGGTGATGTCTCTAGTCCCTTGAGTTGCAGACATGGAGTACCAAGAGGCAGATGAGCAGGCAAGGGCCCCTATCATAACACACATCACCATCCGACCGATGGAAGCAACATCCACCACACCTAGCTTGGCCCACAAAGGACAATAGGTCTTGCTTCATGAGGTAACAAGTCCGGTGTCATGGTAAGTGTCATTTTAATATTTGGAGCATTTGAACATGTTGCTAAGGATCCTTTCTCGATTTTGAAAACATTTTCTTGGAAATTATGCTTTTTGCCCTATTTCACCTTGGTGAGTGTCATGGTTTCCTAGTAAGTGGCCACCCTTGGGGAAAGGGTTGCTACCAGGGGGTCTCCTTGAAGGGTCATCGTACCATTCCTACTCATACTTGCCACCTTCCATCACTTCTTCCCCTCCGTTTCCCCATCTTTTAGGTTTTCAGGCTTATTGACCCAAGAAGGGCATGTACCTCATTTCATGAGAAGAAGGGGCCACTAGGCTCAGAGGTTCCCTAGCAAAACATCATGCAATAAAAGCTCGCCCTGGGATCCCGAGAGCAATGAAACGCTTCTCTAAAAAGTGAGGGACCCATAAAATAAATAACTAATTAATCAATAACACTTTCCAAGTTAGAGCGTATGTGGGCTATGCATTTCCTTTTAGTGCCCCTTATTGTCTTCAACTTGGAAAGGCATGCAAACCAAGGTAGAGCGTATGTGGGATATGCATTTCCTTTTTAGTGCCCCTTATTGTCTTCAACTTCATGACACATGCAAAATAAATGGCGAATAAAGGGCTTGGAAAAATATGCTTTAAAAACAAAAAGAGGAAAAGGATGTGGCTAGCCCTCAATAAAGGCGCCCATAAATGAGACAATACGAGTCCTTGTATGTCATGAAACCCCATACCTAGACGTCTAACGACATCCACCTCAGATTCACTACATAACCTAGAAAGGATTCTCCTTGGGGACATCCCCTACTTGAGGAATTGGTTCACCCAATAGGGCATTATGGCACCCCTCCCATATCTAAATTTGGCAAATTGTATAAGGTCTTTGAGCATTTGTTTATTTTGAAAAGGGGGGATTTGATGCACATGTTCGGGTGGTTCTTCTATTAGATATGACTTACTTGGCATGATATTGTGGCTTGTGGACCCTTGGAGGGCGTATTTGTTTGTCTTTGTAGGTCCTTGACAGGTGAAAACTTGATCTTGAAGGCGCAAGGTCACTTGGACCTTCATTTGGGGCATGAAGTCCACAGGTTGGATGATGCGCCCCCTCCCTTTGGACACATGGGAGAGGGAACGTTGCCTTTGGAGGCCTAAAACATCACACTTGATGCCCTAGATGTCACATGGGCTAGGGTTTTTGATGGGGTTTCTCATGGTTGATGGTGATGGTCATGTTTTGATGGAGGGACACTTGGCACATGCTAGAGCACTCGGTGACATGATTTATGGCCTTTAGAGGCTCAACGTTCTTCATCAAAGGCTCAACGTCTCTCCTAGAGGCCCTACGTCACCCCTAAAAGGGGATTTTACTTTATGGATTTCTAATTTTAAGTTGTAAAAGTCAATTAGAGGAGGTCAGCCTCCCTAATTTGTTGTTGACATTTTTGAGTTGTGGACAAATGGGTTTTAGGTGACCTCCTATAAAAGGAGGTCACCCCATTGTCATTTTAAACATAACTCACTTGATAATTACATATTGTATGGCTGAAATTTTTGCCCTATTTGGGCAATTCACACTATCTCCCTCTTGAATGCTTTGTGGATGCTACTAGTTGTTTACTGGAGGAATAAGCTAGGCACTATCTTTTGGATGCTTTGTTCTTGCTCTTGTGATGGAATATTCTTGGTAATGAAGGGTTTATCTTGCTATCTCTTGGACTTGGTAAGGAATTTATGCTTTGTGTTGTCTCTTTCTTGGTTACAAGGTTAATTTGTTAAACACTTGGAGTAGTATAAGGGGATACACCCTCCACGAAGATCTATCATTGTTGTCATTGAATAAGCTACTTTGCAAAGGTTGCTAGGAGGAGTAAAAAGGCTTACACCCTCTTAGATTTACCTTGCTAGTTTAGTTTGCTCTAGGGAGTAAAAAGGCTTACACTCTCTTAGATTTACCTTGCTAGTTTAGTTTTCTCTCGGGAGTAAAAAGGCTTACACCCCTAGAGAAGTAACAAAACTAGCTCTTACAAAAGAGACTCTATTAACCCGATTGATAAAGGCACTAATCTATTTGCATTGGAGATATAAAATCGTGGCATTGGTATGCGTGAATTTTTGAGGTATTGCAATTGTTCAAGTTGGAATTGATTCTACATGCTATAAGCTTTCTTGTGCCCTAGGGGCATCTTGATGAGCCTAGTAATTCTTGTCACTGTTACAAATTAATGCTACAGCCATTAGGGTTGCAACAAACTCATCTTCTTTCAATCTTTGTTCACTAATCTACCACTGAAATTCACTTGTAAACCTTGGTTATTGATCTATTGGTTGTTGGCTAATTGTTGGGTGGTTTACTTGCTGATTTCTGTGGCTAGATCTTGCTGCTGTAGCAATTGTTTGCTACAGCCACTTGGCTGTTGTAATTTGCTGATAACACCTAATAAACAACCCTTAAAACCATCAAAGTCTCGCTCTAATCATTGGAAGTTTGACTAGTTATTGCTAGCTTTATTTCTGATATCTTGTACTAGATTTTGGATGGTCAAATTTGCAGCTATTGTTATCATTTGTTGCTGATATATATATTTCCATACTGCTGCAATTTGGGACAGCAAGGTTTTTTGCTTGATTCCCCTTGGTTTAAGGCTTGTATATCTATCGTTTGTCTTGTTCTGGGCAGGGCTAACACTGTTTTGCAGCTACTCTACACTGGCAACCATTCTCCATCTACAAGACTCACCCTCAAGCCTTACTCCTCCAATCTTGACCTATAGGGGTGTACATCTATCATTCTTACACTTTGCATCTCAATCCCCCTAGGGTCATCGGGATTCCCCCCTTGTGGTGATTTCGTCATCACTAAAGTGAGGGGAGTGTCTATCTAAGGTCACAGTGGGTAGGTACTCCCATAGTTGTCACACTTCCATGGATTGGGTTGGGCTCTACCCAAGCTACAGATTGTGTGATAACAGGACTCACTAGATGACCTTATTTGGCTTTGCATGGGCTTCTTCACAATGATTGATGATGACAAGGATGCCTATGCTCCCTCTTGTTATACTTCTATCTTTGATATTGACTAGTGTCTCCTCTCTTTCCAAGGTTTACCTTTCTGGTTCACCATTTCTCATGTATTTCTCTTTTGCTCTTGTACTTTGGATCTCTTCATTAGCATTTAAGAGTGAGCTTGACACCCCCACTCTTAGCTGTTCACTTAAGACTCGAGAGTGAGCTTGACACCCCCACTCTTAGGTGTTCACTGACTATATTTTCTAGTCCCATTGACCTATTCCTTGGTCATTTGCGGACATAACTATAATTATCTTATCTCATATTATCTCATGCATTTATGTGCCCCCAAAGATCAGACACAATAAAAAGGACATTAAGAGGGATGATGTATCAGGTCAAATTTGCATCTTTTCATCTTAAATTTTTATTGACAGACTGAGAAATATAAGAGATTTTACTCTCATATTGCTGCTTTGAATATGAGTTTTGCTTCCATCTGTTTGCTGTTGTTTGTACCTTCAGCAGCTGTTAAGAAAGTTATTCGTACTTGCTATTACATATGCAATTCTGAAGCATTCTTTTAAAAGGAAACAAGTCAAATTTATAGGTGGGTTACGTAAATGAAATCAGTTAGGAAAAATAACCTATGCATTTTTACACTGCTGCTGAAATCAGTGCATAACATGCAAGATATAGCTTTTCCCATTAACAAGCTTTTGTTCAGACATCTTAACTTTATCTTCCAACTTTTGATTAATCTAAAATCCATATGACACTAGTTAGAAAGACAATGTAGTGCTATTTATAGCTACTTGTTAGTTTGGGGATTTTAATTTTCAAGTGAATGCATCTTTCCTCTATTTTGACTTTGCAAATGAGAATAGTTTTCAGTATAATTACATTGTTTGTCTATTTGGTTAATCTAGTTTCTGTGCAGTTAAAAATCCTAAAAAAGATGAAGAGATAAACAAACTACCATTCTGTGAAGGTTATTTTGATTAGTCTTGGCTATATCTCTACAGTGAGGTGATTTTTCCAGCATCGAAAGTGTATTTTCTTTGGGTAAAATCAATTCCATCCATACTGGTGCAGTACCTTTTCATCTGTCTAGCTGTTGCCTCTAACGCCTCTCATAACGTGTCTGTGTTGGTGGAGCAAGTGTTTATATTATGCCAGTTTTGCATCCATAACTCTAGGACAGTCATATTATGTCTTTTGATTTTCTGTTTATGCTTTATTAGCATTTTATTTTTATGATGAATTTGATGATTGGGTCATGCTGCAGCAAGGAGACTTTGGCTGGTGGATTGTCAGTCAATAAAAGAAGAGCAGAAAGGGGTCTATCTCAATTGAAGGTCTGATTATATATATTGTCAACTGTAAACAGAATGGATATGTTTGCTACCATGTATAATGTTGTCATGCAAATAAAATGAGGAGATTGGTCATATAGGTCCATTTCTTAATGTTTTGCCTGTCTTAATGATTTAACAAGGTCACAAGAGACACATGAAATGCATGTTTAGGAATATGTCCTCTGAATGTTGGTCAATCATACTTTTCGGACTATAAAATTTGAAGTACATACTCTTTTAACTGATGTTCTTAGCCTCTATATACTGGATGTTGGTAAAACTTATTTGGATATCGATGCTTAGAGATCTCTCTTTAACATTTTCTGATTTGAATGCTTGCATAGGGATGGAAATAATCCTTAATTTAAGAAGCACACATCCAGAATATTTTTCATTTATCCATAGAAGGAAACCAAACCAAAAAATAGGCAATTACTTCTCTTACAAAATATTTGGAAACTTGATGCTACGACTCTTTAGTGCCTTCACGAATTTTAACATGGAAAATGTCTTTAGATACAAATCAATGACAAGGTCGGGTTACAGCCAAAAGTAACAAAGGTGATTGGTTACAACTGTTCATAACCTCCTTTCTGAGTGATTATCATTCATGGCATTCATC
>ML785807.1:606462-658547 GCA_009831015.1 Picea engelmannii
TGATCAATCCATCCATCAGACATGATTGTGCACCCTGTTTTAGACCATGACTCCTTGAACTCTGTGAGGTATTCCTTTACTCTTTCAACTTCATTTTTTAACAGATCCCCCCTAATATCCTCATAACCAGGTCCCTTGAAGCCTGATCCACATGAAGCTACAACATCCAACATAGGTTGATAATAAACAAACCTTGCAGCATTGAAAGGTATGTCTCAATCATACCACCACCTAACAATGCATTCCCAAGCAACCTCCCTTTCTATCTTCTTCCATTTGGCATCAATAGTGGGTTGAGAACCAGGGGTAGTGCGGGGTAAAAAAGATGAGTCAAGGTTACCACGCGACCTTTTGGATCCTGATGCACTAGCACCACTTCCACCAACATGTTATACTTCTTCCCTAGGATTGGTATAAGGATCACGCCCAGGGACTGGGAAAGCAGAGGATTCCTCAAAACTAGGCATTCTATCTTGAGGATCACTATCAAATCTAGTTCCACCACTACTTCTCCCCACCTCTTTTCGAACCTTCTTATTCTTGGCTTTATCTACTTGAAAGCCTTCAAGAAGGCCCATCATCTCAGCTTTTAGTTCATCGAAAACTTTCAAGCATGGTTTTATATTTCCCCTTGCATTGGCTAGATGTTGTTTGATCCTATGAATACCTCCCCCACCAACCTCCTTTTGGCAATAATTACAAACCATTACCTCATCAATCAATTGGCAATGAAGCCATGCTGGATCCTTATTTTCTTTAGGAGCCATGGAAACAAATAAAAATCTGCAAATAAAAACCCTATGTGTTTTTAATTGCTAGAGCCTAGGAGAAAACAACAATACTTTTTTTGGAGAAAAAAACAACAATTTTAAGGGGAGTAAGTGCATAGTTTACATACCTTGAAAACAAGCTCCAAATCTGCCCAAGAAATAAGCTCCAAATCTGTCCAAGAAATATGCTCCAAAACAACTCCAAATATGCTCCCAAATTCGGCAAAATAACTCTCCAAATCAGCTTCAAGAAAAGAGGCAAAATAACTCTCCAAATGAGCCCAACAATCACCTCTCCAAAGCAGCCTAGCAACCTCTCCAACTCAGCCCTGCAATCAGCTTTCTAAACTCAAGAAAAACCCTTAGCTCAAAAACTCAAGAGAAGCCAAATGAGTAGTGTGAATGAAAGAGAGGGGGTGGGGTTGGCTTTATAGCTTCATTAGGGGCTCTAGACAATTCTAGAAGCTTCCCATGCATGCCCCTAACCCTAACTTTAAAAAAAAATCGAATTTCCCCTCACTTTTCCGGTCGCGGCGTCTTTGGCAAAAAAAACCGGTTCCATACAGAACCGGTCGGTTCAGGCAAAAAACCCGGTTCTGTACGGAACCAGTCAAAAACGGTTTCAGTGGGCGGTTTGGACTGGTCTAGGCTCGAAACCGGTTGGACGGGCCGGTTTTACCGATTCTGGTTCGGTTCTTGTAACATTGCCTAAAAGTAAAATTAGGTCATTAATACAGTTTATATTGAGGGTTTTTACTCTCATTTTTTCATCATCTCTCACTCACTCATTAGTGAGGTCTTAAATTTGCGCTAGACTTGGGTTATTTGGCTGAAATTGTGAGGCGCACTTGTTGAAGGAAGACTTTCTTGGCATATTTTTGGCATTTCTCTTGGTGGAAGGTGTTACAAGTAGGGGTTTCTATGCTTTTCTTGGTGATATGTAAGTAAATTTTTGCAAAACTTCTTGATTGAATGGTTGTGTTGTTATAAATTTGCTGAATAATACCTAGGTGACAAGCACACATAGTAGGTCCTTGTCTCATGTCCCCATTAAGAGATTTTTCAGCCATTGTTTGAAGAGGGAAGAGCCTAGCATAGCTACACTTTTCTTTTCTCTTCATTTTGCTAGCCATTTTTATTTTTCAAGCTAAGAAGAAGGAGACGCATCAGAGCCTAGTTCTTTTACACTTTGATGGGCCGTTTTTTTCTAGGGTTTGCTGGTAGAGCCTTGTTGTAGCAACACCTTGCTTTTCAAACCCTCTTGTCTTAGTTTTATGCTATTTTCTCAGCTAGCTGTCTCTGCCATTGAGTTAAGGAAGGAGGAGAGAGCACCAAGGCCTAGTTCCCGTACACCAAGGTGAGCCTCTCTCCCCTAGGGTTTTGACTTTGAGGCCTTGCCCTAGCAACACCTCAAAGCTTCACCTTCTAGTCCTTAGCCGTACTTTCTTTTTGATCCTTTAGCTCCTGCGTCCTCTACTTTTGACTCCATTAACCCTAAGGCACTAATCTAAAGACTTATTGTCTTGAGTGAACTTGATCACAACAACTCTCAAAACTTTGAATGAAACCCTAACTGCTAACCCTACCTTAGAAACTAACCTAACTAACCTACTGCTGCCGTTATCTCTAGCTATAAACATCATTTGTGCAGCTAACGTTTCCCTTATAAGCAATTAAATGGTGGTTTAAAGGCATTAATTGAATGAAGTGTTGATTGTTACATTTGAATGCCACGTTTTTCTTAGCATGTATTGAAGAAGTGACATTATATATCATTGCTATTTTAAAAACATTGACTTTGTCAATATTTATTATCCAATTGCTTATATGTGCATCAGATAGTCATTGATTTATATGAAGTACTAACAAAGTGAGCAAGCTTGCATATATCAGTTTCTTGTTGCTTTGTCTCAGGCAGGTGTATCTCTCTTTTTGGTTATACTTTATTATTGGCTATTAGCTGGACTGTCTGCTCGGTGGTGACTTGTGAGGGGGGAAACTTACCATTATCTTATAATCCTTTGCCTTCTCAAAACCGCAGGTCACCGGGGATGTCTCCCCTAGGCCTTACCTCCCTAAACAGAAAGAACCATCCCATTGAGGTGACATTGGGTGGGATTGGTTCCAGTTACGCCAGTTTGCCTCTCCAATCTCTAGCCTTTTATCCTTGCTACAAACTGCATGATAACACAGCCAACCTGGAGTACAACCAAGGTCTGTTTAGATGCAACTGGACATTGTTTTGCACAATTTATCCATTTGAGTTCTATTTCCATGCAATTGAAACTTAGTCTTGTGCAAAGTTACTCTCTCTTGCTTCTAGTAACATACGCAAGTGCAAGTGGAGTCTCTTTCAGTACAATCAAATCAAATTACCAGAATTGTCATCCAATGTCATTTCACTTCTTGGCTGCATAAAATAGGGTTTATTTATGCTTCTCTTTGACAGAAGTCCTTATAATAGTTGTGCTGTGTTGTTGCCTTACTCAACAAAGTTGTTAAAACATTGGACAGGCTGGGAATCAAACCCAGGACCTGCCCCCTGCTGCTGGGCTGCTCTATCACCGAATTGCATGCCCGTTTCATGAAAGTCAACCTTGTTCAGAGTGTAGATTGTTACATCCCCCGACCACACACAAGCCACATGCACTTTGGGGTTTCCTAGCCAGTTAACCAACCATGGCTCTGAACCCAATGTGGATTGTTTCAACCCCATGTTTAAACTTTGGACAGGCTAGGAACTGCACCCAGAATCTTTCCCTGTCCAGTGGGCTGCTTTACCACTGAGCTACATGCCCATTTCATGATGGGCAACCTTGTTCAGAATGTGGATTGTTACATCCAACAAAAGTTTTGAAAATTCTCTCAAAATTTTGTTAATGATAGCCCATCTTCTCTGCTGCCTCAGAAAATTTGAAGTGGCATTATTCCAAATTTGTCTATGAAACTTGGATCTTCTTGCAAAATTGCAGGTCAGCTTAATCAGCTGCTTCTAAAATGTGGATGCTTGGCAGATGTTAAGCTCTTGGATTGTAATAATGAGCATTATGATTGCTTTCATTCATTGCTTTGGCTTCATGAATTTGTCTGTGTCCTTTTACATCTTTTCTTCTTCCTGGTTTAATTTGTTTATATGTTCTTATAAACCTGTGAGTATTGCATTTATGATATTCTCCTTGGTATGCTTTTTTGGCATTGATAATTTGATGCCCAAGATGTAAGTTTTTTTTCCTGGTTTTGATAGTTTTGGTCTGATAGATCTCCTTGGATACCTTGAAAGCCCTGGTTGTGCCTTCTCCTGGCTTGGTCAATATAACCTTGACTTCAGCTAGTAAATTTCCTTTAATATGTTACTAGAATAATTGATTTCTGTTGTCAGCTCATCCTATATGTATTTTTAGTTAATAAGTGATCGACATTTTTCCTGAATATCTGATTTATATATTCAGGTGGAAGTGGTGCACCTGGTCTTCGAAGCTGGAAATGGTGAAAAACTCAGCTCCACAGCATTGAGACAACTGGATGCATTTGAAGCTGGAAATGGTGAAAACGCGGCTCCACAGCATTGAGACAACTGGATGCATTTGAACAAACCGAAAATGAATGTGTTGTTTCTTTAAAGTGATGCTGCAGATTACAATATGAAACTTCGCTGGAAACGTTGTGTGTTTGTGCTCATTTTGAAGATGGTTGGGTTTGTGGTAGTCAGAATAGATAGCACACTGCAATGGTGAAAATCAGTGAAATAACAATGGATCAATGTAGCTAGAAAAGATATCAATAACATGTGTCTGTCTTCAATTCTTGAATCAATGTGTACTATTACAAAATTTGAAACAAATAATCAATCTCCAATTTAACATTCTGAGGATTCATTTGTGAACCATTGTTGCATGCTGATAATAATTCAATGCACAATTTCACAAACCGTGCTAAGATTACTGTCTGCTGATTTAGGACTTCATGTCTTTTCTTTATTTTGTAGGTTTCAGTCTTCTTTAGACATACTGGTAAAGATTGTACTCTTGGAATTCTCATAAATGTTTAATGTTTAGTTGGGACAAAACCTTTGTTATTCAGTCTCAAAAGTGTAACAATTTAGGAAAGGAAATAAATAATTGAATTTATTATTATTGTTGCAGTGATACATTCCTCACACAACATATATATCTCACTTTACATATTTATACCATCCTTGGATGATTATGGTGGTTTAAACACCTAAACCCTAACAATAACATTTAAATGTTACATTGGTCACATGTCACTAGTATGAAGCGACCGTTGTATAAATTTTTATCATTCCTAATTATTATTGGAGTGTTAATACTCCAACAATACAAAACCAAGGTTGTGAGACTCAGACTTGGCAAAATTTGGTTATATTCGGGAATAGAAAAAAACTCAAAATACAGGAAATTTTGTCCCAAAAAAAATAAGTGAGTTATGGGCAAGCTTTACTGAGTTTCAGTTTCTGGGCGAGTTTCAGCGAGTACTCGTTTCAGGATGGACTTGGTAAGTCTCACAAGTCTTGGTAAGAGTCTTACAACATTGATAAGAACCAAATTAGTTGTTTTCTTGTACAGGCATCAAATGAATGCGTTTAAGGTGTTCTCATATCACGTGTTCGTGCTAGAGAGTATGTTTCAATAACCTAAGATATTGGTTATGTGTCCTTTCAGAAGAGTTTCAGTTTAGAATTGAAGACACATTTTATGTTGAAGCTTTAATATATCTTAAAGCAGTGTCACCTCAAGTGTTTTTTTTTTTAATGCATCTTATATTTATGTTACCGCACAAAAAACTCAAAGAGTCCATCAAAGCTTACAAATCAATGAACCAATTAGCGATCATGTAGCCTCTCTTGAGATAGGATATGCTGAAGCCTGATACTACCATAGTGTTTTTTGATGTGAAGCCCAATAGATTGTTAATTCAATGTCCAATCTCTTTTGCTAGCAAAGAGAATACTCTGCAACCTAATATCCACATGACAACCATCTTAACCTGCATAGTATGTTCTATTAACCGGCGCTAACTTAGAGGTGATAGATGCAATAGAATATGATGAACCTGATATCCGCATAACAACCATCTTAACCTGCATAGCATGTTCTATTGACCAGCACTAACTTAGAGATCAATAGATGCAATAGAATATAATGTAGCCATTTGTTGTAGCTTTATCAATAATACATGGAACATGCAATTACACAAATCGGAACTGCTAATCTAGTTTCTTCAATGCCAATGTATAGTTTTGTATTACACCTAAATGCAATCAAGATCTCAACAATCAAAATTATGCAAACTGGATATGTTGGTTCCAACTTCTGAGGGAGAGACTACCAACATAAAGTAGTACTCAGATCAATTCTTTCTTGGGGAATGCGAAGGGGTCCATAGATAACTGGAAACCAACAACTAACCAACATCCAATCATGTATAGGAAAGAACTAGAAAACTTTTTCGAAGACTCGAGACAGGCATGTGTGTTTAGGTTCAGTCACAAAATATCGAAAACCCAACAAGACCTTTTGGAAATTTATGCAAATATCGTGAACTTGGTCCAAGTTCATATTTATTTATTAATTGACACCACATTACAGAGAAAGTTGTAGGCAAGGTGTCCAGTAGAAGCAAACCTCACTGTTGTCATAGTAAGTGCCTACTTACAAAGTCACACGACCATAGGTCAATGGAACAACATAAATGTTGAAGTCAACTTACATGATTTTAGGATGGCCGCTGTCATAACTGTAGGTGACAATTTTTGCATTTCCCCAACTCAACACGCATGAATGAATAATCTGGTTTCATTAAAGTACATTTTATCCGCCATAAATAGGGAGGCCATATAATATTTAGCTAGGGCTCCCTATTTATATGGCCTCCCTATTTATACTTCGCATGCAACATGTTTGATAAAAGTTCATGAATGATGTTAAAAAGGCATTGCATATTGATGCAATTTTAACATCAAGTGCGAGGAAGGATCTAGCGACGAGCACTTTATGTCAACTTAGAATTTTATTATCATTATGGGGAGCGTATGACAGGACAAGGGTGATACATACATCATGCTGAATCAAAATTTAAATATCCCTTTACCTAATGAGACCATAATATTACAATATTTATTATGTGGCCCTCCCATGTTCATACCATAACCTTACAATATTTATCATGTGGCCCTCCCATGTTCATAACATAACCTTATAGTGTTGCTCCATGTTATCCCCCAGCGTAAGGATAATTAAGGAGATTATGTCTTGAGGCCCACAGGTCCTAAACATGGAGTATTGAGAGCCATATTGACTTGAGCTTGGCCTTGGAGGGCCAATCCTTCTTCTTCATCACCTCCATCCTGTCAACAACAACAACATCCATCCCATCGGCCTGGTCCTTCAACAACAATGGGTCTAGCTCCATGAGGTAATGAGTCCGGGTGCCATGCTATGTGTCACTCTAATTCTCAAAACATTTGAATATGTGCATTTAATTCTCTTTTACTTCATGACGTGTGCTTGGACTTTATGCCTTTTGACTTGTACACACTTGTGGGGATGACAAGATGCCCTAGCAAGTTGGTTCCCTTAGGAGTGAGTTTCCACTGGGTAGGTTCATGAAAGGTCATCGTCCATTCCCACCATACTTATCACTTTTCATCATCTTCCCTCTCATCCATCCCTTGCATTGGTTTGGTTATTGGGTTTTCCAAGCTAGCAAAGTGTTGTACCTTGCCTTGTGGAAAGAAGTGGCTAAAGGCCCAGAGGGTAAAAGTAGCTGGCAAAAGATAAAAGCCAAAAGAACAAAACCTTTAGATGCTTCACCCAGGGATACCCGAGAAAACGGTAAAGGGCTTCTCAGCAAGAAATAGAGGGACCCATAAAATAATAAACTCAAGACTTAGTTGGAGGATAGGGGGTCTCATCACGAGCCAACCTATTAGGTCCATGGGCATGTAGCGATATGACACTATCATTCAACTGGTCACCACGCCAGGGTAGTGGCTCTTGGTGGCATAGCGAAGAGAAAGGGGGTCTCATCATGAACCAACCTTTTCATCTCCGTGAAATGCTTGTGGGTAATGCTGTCACCACTGGTCACCACGCTAGGGCAGTGTCCCCCAGCTATTCCCTTGAAAGAAAAAAGAAATAAGATAAAAAGGTAAAAATGCATTGAATGGGCTTGGGAAAATTTGCATCCATGACAAGGTGCAACTCACCCTCTTCAAAGGCACCCACAAGTAAGCCATACATTTCCCTGTCATCACTGCACCCATTTGCCCAAGCATCCCCATACCATCTAATCCACTTACATGACCTAGATTGGTCTTCACTTGGAAACATCCCACATCTAGGGAGAATTATCTTAATAGGACGTCCTAAAACCCTCTCCAAACCTAGCTTGTAGAATAGCATAACGTCTTTGAGCACTTGTTTGGGAAAGGGGGGTTTTATGCACATGTTTAGATAACTTGATTATTATATGTGATTGACATTGCTATGATCCCTGTGACTTATGAGCCCATGGAGGGTGTACTTCTTGTTGTTGAAGGACCATGCTCGATGAACAGGTACACATGGGGAGATGATTAGCTCGGACCTCCATAGGGCTAAAAGCCCACCAGATGGATGCTGAGACCCCAACGAGGGGCAGACATATACCAGAGGCTTGCACCAGGGAGAGAGGAGGACGTTCCACCAAAGACAACCTGATAGGCCTGGACCCAGGGGGGTCTTTCCCTCCCACAATGATGTTGGCACTTGAAGGCCCTTGATGTCACCCAGTTGAGGCCCTCAGCTTGAGGACAACATTGGTCGACACGTGTGGCAGTTCCAGAGGGGTTTTGAGCCCTAACATTCCACTTGGAGGGCCAACGTTCCAGCAAGGAAGCTAACGTCACCCTAGGAGGGGCATGACGTCACCCTAAAAAGATTAGATTAGGGTTTTGTTTGATAAATTTATGTAAAATTGGATTTTCTCATGTAAACTGGCCATGTCAGCCTTTTTGACCTAATTTTGTAATTAAAGGTCATTTTCATTGTATAAATAGGGGATTTTCCCCTTGTATTTTTTCATCATTCATTCACTCACTAAGTGAGGTCTGAAATTTGCGCCCTTTTCAAGGGTTATTGGCTGAAATTTTAGGCGCACTTCTTGGAGGAGGCTAAATTTGGTGTTTTTTGGCATTTTCTTGGTGGAAGGTCTTCAACTAGGCTTATTGCTAGATTATTCTTGGTGGATGTAAGTGAATTTCTGCAATCCTTCTTTTTCTTTGAATGATATATTTACTTTGCATTTTTTCCAAGATTATGAAATTGCTAGCTTAAAACCCTAGGAGAACAAACACATGTTATTGTCCTTGTCTTAACAATCTTTCACCTACTAGATTATGCTAGAAACCCTACCTTTTGAGGCATTGTACTAGATCCCTGCCATTGCAGCACTCTAGTATCATTTGCTTCATCAAGCCATTGTTTATTTCAAGCTTGAGCTAAAGAAGAAGAAAAACCGCTAGGGCCTAGGGTTTCCTACTTCCTAGTAGCCATTTTCCTTCTAAGGCTTGTTGATTGAGGCCTTGGGTTACCAACATCTTAGTCATCATCCTTCTTTGTTCTTAGCTCATATATTATCATTTGTTTCCTTCAAGTTTGCTGCTGCAAAGTGACTCCATTAACCCGAAAATACACCGATCTAGACCTTGCATTTGATTGATTGATGAAATCAACCCTTAAATCTTTTACCTCAAACAACCTACTGACCTTTCCTAACCCTAGATTAGACTAATTCACTAACCATCTTGTTGCTGTTACAAAAGTAAGCTACAACCATTTATTACAATAGTAAAAGCACTTAAAAGCAATTGCAAAAGTTGATTTTTACATTGCCTAATCAACTTCTGACAAGTGCTAGTATATTGCTATTGTTGGGTTATTATTTTTGGTCATTGTGAAGCTTATTTAAGGAATTTATTGTGAAGCTATCATCTTGTATACATTGCTGTTATAAAATTTCTGTTTGCTTCATCTTGAATCAACTTATTGCTTTTATCGACAAGTCCAAGGTTTTATGAAGCACTAACATCAAATTGTACTTGCAAAACGTATTGTTTTCTTGTTGCTTTGTTCTGGGCAGGTACACTCAAGCATATTATTGCTTCTTTTGCTAAAACCTTGGGACTTTCTGATCAGTGTGACTTGTGAGATGAGACATCTTTTATAGACACTTTAACCTTTGCCTTCTCAAACCCCCAGGTCACCGGGGACGTCTCCCCTGGGCTATCATCCCTAAATAGAAAGAGGTGTCTTATTAAGGTGACATTGATATGACAACCTTCTGTTACACCAATTTGCCCTCCTTTAGCCTTTCCCTTTGGGACAAGTACAAATTGTGCGATAACACTCCGTAAGTTTAAAATTCAAAATTGCCACGCAACACTAAAGACAAACTTTGAAATTAGTGGAGAAAAAAACAAAATACACTTGGCAAGGTGCATGCAACCACTGACACCTCCACACATGGATCTAGAAAGAGATACACTTGGCAATGTGCATGCAACCACCGACACCTCCACACATGGATCTAGAAAGAAATACACTTGGCAATGTGCTTGCAACAAATGCAACCACTAACACTCCATATAGGGATTCAAAAAGAAATACCACACAAAAATTGACACCTCCACATGGGGTTATAGAGCGTAATAATTCAAAAAATGAAACCATCGTTGTAGGGATAGCTTCTAGTGCAAAGATTGGAAACAAGGTTCTTGCAAATGCCACATGAGTTGTCTTGAAGGATTCCATTGATACGCAACGGGAAGTTGCCAGTGCAGAGATTGAAATTGAGGTTCTCCCAAATGCCAAAGGTGTCTCGAAGGATTTTAATGATAAGCAACAACTAGAAGTTGGAAGTCCAAAGATATAAATATTAATGATAGGCAGCATGATTTCCAGTGTAGTAATTGAAAATGAGGTTCTTGCAAATTCCATAGGAAGTGTCTTGAAGGATGCCACTAATAAGCAATATGAAATCACCAATGCAAAGATTGAATCTGATGTCCTTGTGAATGCGAAAGGTGTCTTGAATGATTCCAATAATAAAAAACAAAAATTTGCCAATGCAGAGATTCAATCCAAGATTCTTACTAGTGCCAAAGGTGTCTTCAAGGATTCCAATAATAAGTAGAGATTTTTGATACTAGGGAGGTGGTAGATGGGCATTCTTTGGTTGTGATGAACTCTAAACAAGATTAGATTACCATACAGGTATTGGTTAGCACCCAAAAGGAGACCCTAGGAATTGAGGAAGCCGAGCATTAGCTCTCAAAGCCGTGAAGGACGTAAAGTTGCTATAGGGTTCAAATATGGATATCTGTGTTGTGAACGACGAAGTGTTGCTGCAGGCTTGAGCCTAAAGAATGACATTTTCTATAGTGAACCCCTTTCTTCTAAAATGTGCTCTTTATCTTAAAATCCCCAACATCATTTGGAGATCCGAGCTGGACACTCCTCTCTACATCTAATGCATCGCTACCCAATTCTCCTATGAAGCTCATGATGTAGATGCCCTGTCTCACATTCTGACCATATCTCATTGTAGGAAGTCTGATCGAGAATCTAGTAAGTACTCTTGCATGTTGTGGAGTGGCTCGGAGGGAACAATGGGTCAATGCAGCATGGACTCGTCTTTCAACTTGAGGCATAGGTGTGGACTCTGGAGTGACCTCGGGTAATGCAATTCATATGCACTTTGAGGGCCGACATTAATCCAGAACTAGGGGAGTAATGCAAGCCTGTAACTGGTTCAACCCCTGGATACATGTCAAAGGTGCACTCAAGTATACCAATTTTTTTAGGAATTCGAGGGTGTGAAAGTTTCAATACCCAAGTTTTTAAGCTTTATTTCTTTTGCTCAGGTAGTCTTTGCAGATGTCAGTGGAAGCATATCTAAAGTGAAGGTAAATGGGTCTAACTTTCAGGGTAATTTGTTGACCACCCTTTCAGGCCCATAAAACATTGAAAGGGGTCTGGGTGGGACACAGATAGAGATACTTGCACACACTGGGACAAATACCTGAGGGAGAGACACTTGCAGTGAAGGGAGTCTTGTCTTCAAATTCATAACCCGTTCATCCTCATAATAGGAAGGATGTAGTCATTCATGTCTGGGTGTAGATGACACATTCATAGACAGAAGTACAAGCGAGCTTTCGTGTGATGGGCCATTGAGAGATCCATTTTCATTGTTTTGCCAGGGTTGAATAATAGCTTCTATTCCTTTAGATGCAACACTCTTCTCAATGACAAACATTTATACTCTTCTTCTCTTTTATATCTAGTATATAATAATTTAATGAATTAGATTATGTAAGGGTGCTTCATGAGTACCTTATCCTATAGATGTATTGAACAATAATTTATATTCTTTGTATCATCAACGCTTCATCAAGTGATGGATTTGAGCTCTTCACAAGGAAGTCATTGATTTAGTCACCTCAATGGAGTCACCTCCTAAACCCTTCAAGTAAATTTATTCTATTCCTTGGTGGAGTCTCAAGTATCTTTGGTCTGTTCCGTGGTGTGATATTTAAAATAAGAAACAATTCAAATTAATTTTTTGCAGGTGTTGGAGGATCAATTGGAAACAATTCAAATTCATATTTTGTAGGTGTTGGAGGAGAAAGTGGTGGCTCCATGCAACCTGTCGAGTGGATTGTCCTTCCCCCAAAACTCTAGCTTAGTAGAGTGTGGTGGCTCATTCATTTTCGCATCAACATGACAACACCATTGCCTCAACTGAAGTGCAACATTGTCAGAGCCATTGCAGAGCCATCCTGACCGATTTCAACCACAATTAGAGATTGTAGTGTTAGAGCCTACAAATTATCCACTAAAAAAATTGTTTTTTTGTAAATCATTTCTTCGTTATGACAATTGAGAAAAAGAAATCCCATACACAAAGGAAATAAAACCATGTCATGTTGTTGTGAACCAATAAAAAAATTAGAGTTGGGAAATCTTATAAATAAGAAAATGATTTAAAATAAATAAATAAATAGAGATAATATAGAATTTGATGTAAACTTTGGAAATGGTTAGGAATTTTGTATGAATTAATACTGCGTCAAGGCAGTTTGATTCGTGATCAAAAACCATAGTCCTTGGCAGAGGCAAGGCCTAATACATACATGTTTTGCTATTTCTTATTCCACATTAATTGACCTATGCAAGGTTATATCAAAATAGCTCATTTTATAATTTTCTTTGCTCGTGTTTATTTTTCTTAGAACAAGCTAGTATGTGTTCTGAAAAAATAAAATTAAAAGAATTTATTTTATCAAAATACAAAAAACTATTTTTCTTCTTAATTATTTTTGAATGCATTATTAAATTTTATAATTTAATTGTTGTTGTGTGTATAATTTTTTTAATAGGCATTTTATGTTCATACTACAGGTAATAAATCATAGCCCTTGTATATATATATTTTTAAATGTCATATTTACAGAAAAATATCTACATTAGTGAAGAAAAAAACCAAAAGGGTATACACAATGTAACTTATCTTTTCTCAATACCACTAAGGCAGAAATAAAATCAGAATACGCTATTGCATATGGGGATCTCACATCCTCTATCAGGGAGGGACCTTTGACCAACCACTGGAGTACTTCATCCCTCCATATGGAAAAGAGTGCAGAAAAAGCATATACCTTATGATAAAAAACATACCTACATTGAATCTTCTAGAGAGAGTAAATAACACAGAGATCCATGGGCCCTTTTGGGTGATTGTAGTTATTTGGTCTTGCATGAGTTTAAAAAAGAACACTCTTTATTTCATCACTATTGAAATTTTATATACTTTTGATGAAAACTTGTACATCTATGGATGTTTCACTTGCATGGTATTATGAAGGATGAGGAGATATGATTTTCCTCGGTGATTCACAATTAGCAAAAATAACCCATTTATTGAATTTTATTTTTTTCTAATTTGTTTTCTTTGGTTCACTAAGAACTTTTTTTGTTTTATTATGATTTTTAGGTTTAATTTTATTTTTAATTTATAAATAGGGTAGAGTGTAATACTATACAAAATGATTGAGAAGATAAAGCTTGGGTATGGTCAAAAAATCATCACCCTATATGTCTATAGGGATGCACAATTGAAGCATAATTGTAAACCATACAACACTATAGAGAGATATAGAAACTAGATATATGGGAAGTATGAGAGAAGCATAGAAACTAGAAATAGAAGAAGAGTAGAAACTATAAACATTAACATGGTTATCATGGAAGCACATCTTGTCATAGTAAGTCATATTACTAGCTAGCATATGTAAGGGGTGGAAATGGACTACCTTTCTATTCTCCAGCTTTGCCTTTGTTTTCATTGCTTTTTCCTTCCTTGTCATGCATTAGATGAACTGAGAGAGATTTTACTTGAGTGAGCTCTTTGTTCTACTCATATAGCTCCTTGAAAAGAGGAGTGAGGGTCCTTTCTAGGTAAAACACCATATCAACAATCAACTCCATAATTTTTTTTGAGCATCTAGGATGGTGGCTACAAAATATCTAATATACCACATCATGTCAAGAGTATTCTTGTAAAGGGTTCCCCTACCATGGGGTTCATAGGATCTTCCAAAGAAAATTAGAAGAGGGGGTTGTCTTCTAGCCTCTTGTGTTTTTCCAACAAGGCCTAATCATCAATCTTGACTACCTCTCTGTAGGCATATTTTGAATGAGTGCGTTTGAAGATTGTGTGCATGTGCTTCTTATGTGTTTCAAAATATGGAGGAATTCCCTTCCCAAATATCCCCACCTCAATATCCTCATCACTGTCATAATCTCTTTCAAATGCCAGGGGACACTTTGTGTCGAACTCTGATGCACACAAAAGGATTGCATTTAACCACCCAAGGCATGATTGGACCATGATGAGAAATGGACCTAGGGATTTCTTGAGCCATAATTCCTTGCTCACCTATCATTATGGAAAAACAATGGTGAAAATGTCTAGAGCTAGGGAATGTTATATTCACAAATGCGTAGAGATCTAAAGTATGGAGCCTAGATAACCTCATTATCATGTTGAGGTATATTATTGTTACTACTCTTCGTTGTCATGGTATCCTAAAAATGGTCGACCCCCATGTCACTGGAACCAACATTGTTGATATCATCTATCCTCCCCATCATCCAATCCGAGGTATATTTTTTTTATTACCTAATTTGTTAATCTATCGTCATATAAATAAATTATGCTATAATGACAATATTCATTTTATATGTCTCGATAGAGCATTCAAAATCACATATACGAATGGACTTGGGTTTGTTCTCCACTTTGTTAATCACAATAAAGAAATGTTTAAAAATAATTATTATTTTTTCCTCTCATTGTGTAGTGTAACACACCGAAGTTATTGACCACCTAAATTGTTTTTCTTTAGTTTGTTCGATCATGATTGTTCATCTTATTGTATGACATGGTGTTATGTTGTCATTGATGTCAACAAGGGTTAATATGTGTTTATCATCCAGAAAATTACCCTTCTATACCAGTTGCAAGAGAGCTTTGCAAGAGCAGTAACATTGATGAAGCAGATGGAGTAATGAGAAGACTGAGAAGATTGTTTTTGATTCTGAGACATACAAGACTAAAGTTGTCCCATAAAAATGTAAAAAAAAGAGAGAAGATCAAAATATGGTGCTCAAATAAAATACAATAATTATATATGAACAAAGATCAAAAGGAACATGTTCCAAATCTACTCAAGATTCTATTCTCCATTTATTATAATGATCAATGCTCTGATCATTATAAGTGTGAAAGTTGCAGGAATCGACAGTAAACAAAAAGAACAATGTTGATCGTTGGATCAAAATAAGAGCAGGATCGGACGAAGGAATCAATAGTGAATGTCAAAGAACGAGGTTGATTGATCGATGATCGTTGGATAAAAATGGAACCACGATCCGATGACTCAGATCTTTTTCTACGAGTTCGTTGCGCACCCAAAAAAAAATGGTTAAGTATCATATTCTATTAGTCAGATTCATATAAAGAATCACTTAAAAATTTCTAAGTATGGTTCATTATGGAGGTAGCGGAAGTTGGGTGTGCATTTTGATGACATCTGAGAAGACATGTGAGTCCGCGAGTCCATGAACCCGAGAAGAATCACTTAAAAATTTCTAAATATAGGTTCATTATGGAGGTAGCAGAAGTTGGACATGCATTTTGATGACACCCGAGAAGACGTGTGAGTCCGCGAGTCTACGAACCCGCCACATAAAAATTTCTAAGTAAAGTCCATGTTTGAAATGAATGAGGACCCTCCACTCAACGATTGATTAAATCCAAACCGTGGATCTATCTAAGGCACCTAGGAAATCCATGATTGTCCACTCAACGCCTGATTAAAACCAAACCATCAGATCAAGGTGCAATAAATATTATGGGAGGTTCATATCTAACCATTCACCGAGATGATAGATCTACGGTGGAGATGTAGTGCACATCGCCAAATTGAGGAGAGGTGAATGGGAAGGTTCGCATCCGTGTAGGGGGTTTGTAAATTGCCACGGTAGACACATGGTAGCATTTTGTAAACACATGTACCTCGATAGTGGGTTTCTAAAACCATTCTTTGATCACATGCGCCACTAAGATGGATACCATGAGTTGTAAGTGGTAATCCCATACATATTAATAAGCCGTTGGTCACAAACGTCGGTCCTATGGAGTGAAGAACTTAGCGTCAGGGTTACGAGGGTGTTAAAAGATCCAGTTAGACCATAGTTTATCCCGTGGTCTTCTGGAGAGTAGTAAAGATTCGTTGCGTTGTTAAATTATCCCACGACAAAGGTGCTAGATTTTGTTTGTGGCTCATGGTCTCATAAAGTAAGGACCTTTAAAAGGAAAACTACTTATCTGCGGGACTTAGACTAACCAAGGTCACCGAATTCCTTAAAAATAATAATAATAAAGGAATAATTTTTTTATTAGAACAACATTATTGTTGAATAAATGAAAAGGTGCAATAGTTCATTATCAAAAGGATACAATGGTTTAAATTCATACACCTATTGGAAGATTATTTAAAAAGAAATATATGATGAAAGGAAGATGTCTCTATGAGCTAATGCTGAAGATAAAAAATAGAAGCAGAGTCCAAGGAAGAATATGAAAATAGAAACATACACATGAAATGAGGGTGTAAGGGAGGAGCAAGGGAGGATTGAAGTCCTCTACATGTTGAATCCTGAAACATGGATTTGGTGCTTCCTCAAGTTGGTGCTTGAATACAAGAGGATTGGAGTCCTCTACAGGATGGAGCCTGATCTATAGGGAGTTGGTGCTCAAAAAGAAGAGAGATGGGTGTCTCTTACAAACTGTAAAATATAATTTTTATGATTGTTACATTTAAAATTCAGAGTTCTGTACATTATTGTTGATAAATTGTTATATAATTAATAATTAATTAATTTAATTTGAGAAAAAAAAGCAATACTGGTTCACCCCCCTCTTAGTATTGAAAAAAATTCCAACAATTGGTATTAGAGCAAGTTCCTTCACCACAATCTAACCACTTGAAGGTAGATTATGAGAAATTCAATGGATCAACAAGAAGGAATGTCCTCCAACAGAGCACCATTGTTCAAAGGAAATGATTATGCATTTTCAAGTATAAGGATGAAAAGTTATCTGATGGCTCTTGGATGTGATGTTTGGATATCTGTGGTAAATGATTACACTGCACCAACTACTGCACCTTCAGATGTTGCTGCGAAGAAGCTCTGTAATGATAATTCAAGGGCTGTTAATGCAATTTTGGGTGGATTAAAAAACCCTATATTTGTAAAATTGATGCACTATAAATCAACAAAAGAAATTTGGGACAAACTTAAAATCATCTATGAAGAAGATGGAAAAGTTAAGAAAACAAAACTTCAAACATACAGAGGGAAGTTTGAGAGTCTGAAGATGAAAGAGGAAGAAAACATTGCATAATATTTTCAAAGAGTGGATGAAATAGTCAATTCAATCAAAGCATTGGGAGAAGAGCTAAAATACAAAATTATTGTCCAAAAGGTGTTGAGATCATTACCAATGAAATATGATGCCAAGGTATCTACCTTGGAATATCTAGAGACCTTGAAAAACTTATAATGGATGAACTTCATGGGATTCTTATAGCCTATGAAATGCGAACCATGCAAGAAAAGTCATAAAAAATGGAAACAACTTTCAAAGCATCAAAACCGAAAAAGAACCATGAGCATGTGCCAAATGAAAATCAATGAGATGTATCAGATGAAGAAGAGGCTAACTTTATAAGGAAACTCAAGAAATGGTTTGGGAAATACAAAGGGAATTTAACCCTCAAATGTTTTAACTGTGGCAAAGTTGGAAAATTTTCCTCCAAATGTCCCTATCCAAAGCAGGAAGAGAGTGATGATAAAGAAACTCAAAATCATAAAGAATATAAAAAGTTCAAAATAGGAAACACAAAAAAATTATACAAGAAAAAGAAAAACTTCTACTCCAAAGAAGACGATAGTTCATCTGACATGAGTGAAGATGACGAGACATAACTTTTATTTATGGGCATAGAAACCCAAAATAATGTTGCTGATGATAATGAAGAAAAATATGAAGTTTAAGGAGAAGTATACCTTGAAGGAGAACTTATTAGTGCTCTTGAAGAACTAAGAAAACATACAAAAAAAAAACCAAATCATTAAGAGAACAACTATTAGAACATGAAGAAAAACAAAAATCAAGAGAGAAGGAAGTTTTAATAACCACCAAGGAATCAGAACAAATCATTATTGACTTGAAGACTCAACTCCAAGAAGCCAAAATAATTGAAGAATTCATAAGTAAACAACTCAATAAAAAACAATTAGACTATGAAAAGCTAGAGGCTGAAATTGTTTTCCTAAAAAGAGAACTTGAGAAATGAAACAACCAATCAAGATTTGAAAACAATTTAAGAATCTTGGATGATATTCTTAATAGTCAAAGATCATCAAGAAATAAGTTAGGACTAGGTTATGATCAAAATAAGTCTAACAAAGGATCCAACTCTACATCTTAGGAAATTGACAAAAATCCAAAAAGTTATGCAATTGCCTTTCAGAGCTCTTTCAAAAAGGAAGAAAGAAAAATAAATATTGATTCTAATCAACATAAATATGATCTCCCGTCAAAAGAAAATTAATATAGAAGGAATACAACTACAAAAAGAACTCCCCCCAAAAGGTATCAACACCTCTTTCTTGGATATTGTTTCTCTTGCAATAATTTTGGGCATAAAGCATTACATTGTAGAGCTTATGGAAAGAACAATCATAAGAATGTTCAAATATATGGTTATAATAATAATAATAATAAAGATAATGGAAACTATAATTCATTCTTTCCATTACAAGATTACAATGTTGAATGTTACACATGCAACAATTATGGTCACAAATCCTGTGATTGTAGACTACCAAAGCATCCCATAAAGACTTCCAACATTTAAGAAGAAAAGTATAAGAAGACATGGAAAGAAAAACAAATGTAAGAAAATGAAACAAAATGTAAGGTAGCCCTATATGCTAAAGATAAAAGGAGTCAATGGTACATTGGCAGTGGATGTTCAAAGCATATGACAAGAGATCACGACAAATTCCTCAGTTTGAAATGAAAGAAAAATGAAGAGTTACTTTTGGAGATAATGTCTCTACCAAGATACTTGGAAAGGGTACAATCAGTTTGGGAAATAACATAGCTAAAACAAAAAATGTGCTATTAGTTGAAAATATGACGCCTAATCTCTTCAGTGTGAGCCAAACATGTGATCAAGGACACATACTCATAATTGACTCTTAAAAATGTGAAATTAGAAAAGAAGGCTCAGGAAAATTAGTGGTTGTTGCACCCAATACACCAAGCGATGTATATATCTTAAACATAGAAGAAGATAAAAAATGTTGCATGAGCCAAATAGATGAAATTTGGCTATGACACAGAAGAATGAGACATATAGGTTTTGAAAATTTGATAAAATTTAGTAAAAAGGAAGCTGTGAGAGATATGCCAAATATTATTAAACCTTCAAACTCTGTTTGTAGGCACTGCCAACATGGAAAGCAAACACGAGTAAAATTCAAGACAAAAAAATACTCTATGTCAAAACCATTAGAACTTGTTTTCACTGACCTCCATGGACCAAAAAAAACTAAAAGCATGCAAGGTGAACATTACTTCATTTTATTCATTGATGACTATATAAGGATGAATTGGGTATATTTTCTTAAAGATAAATCAAAAGCATTCAAAAAATTCAAAGCCTTCAAAGAACATGTTGAAAATGAGACTGATCTCAAAATCAAGTGCCTAAGATCGGACAATGGAGGGGAATTTACCTTAGATGAGTTCAATGAGATTTGTGAAACTCATGGAATTAAAAGACACTTTTCAACTCCAAGAACTCCTCAACAAAATGGAGTTGCTTAAAGGAAAAATAGAACTGTCTAAGAAGCAACCAGAACTATGTTAAATGAAGCCAAAATCCCAAATATCTATTGGAGAGAAGAAATATATACAACAATATATATACTTAACAGAGAACAATTTAGATTTAACCATGAAAAGACACCATATGAGATGTGGTTTAGCAGACCAACATCAGTAAAACAATTCAGATTCTTTGGGAGAAAATGCTAGATAAAAAGAGATGATAATAATATAGGAAAATTTGATTCCATATCAGATGAAGGTATATTTCTTGGTTACTCATCCAATAAAAGGCCTATAGATGCTATAATTTGAGGCTACACAAAATTATGGAAAGTGAAAATGTGATGCAGTGCCCCCACCTCAACAGGGTCTGCTGACCTCCCGGTCTCTGGATCTTCTCAATCTTCGAGCTGGAGCAGCTCTTCGATTCCCTGCTGGAATATTCAAGAAATGTCCACAGGTCCTTTTCATGAAACTTTGTCATGCGAACAAGAACCAGGCACAAGATTCTCTCATGCGACCACTGGCTATGACCACAAGCCTAACCCAAAAGACATTTCAGGATTTCGCGTGTCAGGTCTTTGCATGTGAATCACCCCGATTCTCCCAACCTCCGAAACCTCGACAGGATTTTAGCGTGTACTAGATTCTCCCCTATCTTCCTTCAATGTGACCACAGGCAGTGACCACACACTTGAATGAAAGGTGCCTCACGTTTTCGCGTTTCACGACTTTGGGGGTTTTCCTACCTCTGTTCTCCTGATAGCCAAAATCGCGATGGAACTAGATCAACAGTCCAGATCTTCTCTTCGATCAACGACTGTGATAATGTCGGGACTTTCGTGTTTCACTACTTTGGGTGTCTCCCTACCTCCGTTCTCCCGATAGACGAAATCGCGATGGAACTAGATCAACGGTCCATATCTTCTCCTTTGATCAACGATTGTGATCATGTCAGGATTTTCACGTTTCGTGACTTTGGGGGTCTCCCTACCTCCATTCTCCCAATAACCGAAATCACGATGGAACTAGATCAACAATCCAGATATTCTCCTTTGATCAACGACTGTGATCAAGTCAGGATTTCGCGTTTCGCGACTTTGCCTCTTATGGAGTCCCTTCGACAGTTAGTCAAATTCCAAATCTGTGCACTCCTTGCAGCAGATTCCTATGCAAGACTTGGTTCTTGCGGATGACTGTGCACACCTTTTAGCAGTCGCTTTGCACTCCTTGCAAAGGGAAAGTCTTGTGCTATCTCTTTTGAGCTTCATAATTGAAACAGATCCCGTCACACACTCCTTTCGTTCTGTGTGCACACCTTACGCTCACTCAACATAAGAGAAACAATTGAAACTCATACTAACATTCACAGTTTCATTCATTCATTTATCAAAACACAGTAACATAGAATCACAAAAAGTAACAACATCACACATTTGAATCAATTTTCTTTTGTTATATTCATTCAGAAAATAAAAATGGCCACAACTATTCTCAAACAACAAATAAAACTCAAAAACTCATACTAACTCGCAACAACCTTATTTGGGCGTACAAAACCTCTATTTATCTCAGAGGGTCCTTAGGGTTCCCCCCGACTACTCGTCTACTCAAAATGAAAACCTAAGTGCTACCTAAGTTCAGTTACATTCAAGACTCAGAGTGAAACTCCTTGATCGCTCATGATTATTTCACCCCCAAGCGTTTGATATTCTTTTGTTCTTCATCATCTCCCCAAAGGATTCACAGTAACTCTCAGGGTTTGAGATTCCGAAATGATTCCCGAGCATTGATATTTCCTACCACATGTGCTCGCTAATGATGCTCCTGCATCATACTCCCCCTGGACAAAAATTCACGGACTCCTATCCATGAGCTCCTGCACCGACTTTCCATGCTTCTGGATATCGGCTTCATTCTCCCAACTGACATAGTCTATTGGGCGTCCCTTCCATTTAACTAGATATTCAAAATAAGTCTCCCTCCTGGTCTTTTTGCCAATTCTCTGATCAACAATCTTCTCCATCTGTGGTTTTTCTACTATAGGCATTTGTTTCTCCCACTGAATCTTATCTTGATCTTCTGATCCCTCTGTGTCATCTTTCCTGTAAGGATATAGGTCTGAAACGTTGAATATGGGTGATATGCCCACATCATCTGGCAACTCAATATCATAGACGTTTGCATCAAACTTCCTCAAGATATTACATGGTCCTATCTTCTTCATTTTTAACTTGTTATACGTCCCCCTAGGGAACCTTTCTTTCCTGAGATGTGCCATAACCTGATCTCCCACTTCAAATTGAAGTTTTCTGCGATGTTGATCAACTCTGTGCTTGTACTCTTGGCTAGAGTTCTGTAATTGTCCTCTGATCTGGCTATGGAGCTTCTTCATTTCAGCAGCAAAATATTCTGCTCCAACACTTCTGATCTCACTCTGTCCCAAGTCTCTCAACTCGGATACTCCCCTGGGTTGCATTCCATACAATATTTGGAATGGGCTTTTTCCAGTGCTTCTGTTTGGCGAGTCGTTGTATGCAAATCCTGCTTGTGGCAGAATTTGATCCCACTGATTATGGTGCTCAGTGACCAGACTCTTCAATAAGTTTCCCAAACTTTTGTTCACCACCTTAGTCTGTCCATCTCTCTGAGGATGATAAGACGAGTTGAAGGAAAAATCTGTCCCCAAATTATTCCACAGTGTTCTCCAAAAATGACCAACAAATTTTGTGTCTCTGTCCGAGACGATGCTTTTGGGTAGGCCATGAAGTCTCACAACTTCCTTGAAAAATAGATTTGCAACATGTGTTGCATCACTGGTCTTCTGGCATGGGATAAAGTGTGCCATCTTTGAAAATCTATCCGCCACCACAAATATGGAATCACATCCTCTTTTCGTTCTTGGTAGTCCTAACACAAAATCCATGCGTATCACATCCCAAGGCCTCTCTGGTATTGGAAATGGTTGATACAATCCAGTGCTACATCGTTTACCTTTTGCATGTTGGAAGATTCTACATTTGTTCACAAATTTCATCACTTCTATCCTCATACCTGGCCAATAGTATGAACTGCTCAACTATGTGAATGTTTTATCATGGCCGAAATGTCTAGACAATCCTCCACTATGCTTCTCCTTTAAAAGGTTGTCCCTCATTGAACATTTTGGTATTCATAATTGATTTCCCTTGAACAACAATCTCTCTTGAACCATATACTCTGCCCACTGGCTCCTATCTCTCAGCACAGGATTCACGCATGCTTCGTATGCCTCATTGAAATCTGGATCATCACTGTACATTTCCTTAAGGTGTTCAAACCCCAAGGTCTTCACCTGAAATTCCTGCAGAATCAAACATCTCCTGCTCAATGCATCAACAACGTTTTTAGCATTCCCAATGATATTTTTATGACAAAAATAAAATCCTGCATAAACTCAATCCACTTTGCATGCTTCTGATTCAATTTTTCCTGTCTGGTTATGAATTGTAAAGCTTGGTTATCACTATACAAGACAAATTCCTGTGGTACAAGGTAATGTCTCCATTTCTTCAAGGCTTGAATTGTGGCATAAAATTCCTTATCATATGTGGAGTATTTTCTCTTAGTCTCATTCATCTTCTCACTAAAATAGGCAACCGGTCTATTATCTTGGCTCAAAACTGCTCCAATTGCAACTCCACTTGCATTGCATCTCACCTGAAATGTCTTTTCAAAATTTAGCAAGACCATAATTGGTCACTCTGTTATCTTCTCCTTCAGTGTATTGAAGCTCCTCTCTGCCTCCCCTGTCCATTTAAAATACTTTTGCTTCTTCTTTACTGTATCCATCATTGGTGCACAAATTCCACTGAAATCTCTGATGAACTTCCTATAAAAACTTGCTAATCCATGGAAGCTTCTTTCCTCAAACATGCTTCTCGGTGACGACCATTGTTTGATTGCTTTCACCTTTTCGGGATCCATCTTTAACTCATTTGAAGAGATCACAAAACCCAAGTAAATGAGTTATGTCTTCATAAAATAGGACTTCTTCAGATTTATCAACAACTTCTCTTGTTGTAGTCTCCTCATCACTAGTGTCAGGTGTCTCAAATGCTCCTCTTTAGTCCTGCTAAAGATCAATATATCATCCATATATACAACCACAAACTTGCCAATGAAATCTTTTAGTATTTCATTCATCAATCTCATAAAAGTACTCGGGGCATTTGTTAATCCAAATGGCATAAAAAACCATTCATACAAACCTTCATTTGTCTTAAAGGTTGTCTTCCATTCATCACCTTCTCTCATTCTTATCTAGTGATATCTGCTTTTCAAATCTATCTTAGAAAAGAAGTTTGCTCCACTTAGACAGTCCATTAAATCATCCATTCTTGGCAAAGGAAATCTATACCTGATGGTGATCTTGTTAATGGCTCTTGAGTCTGTACACATTCTCCATCCTCCATCTTTCTTTGGACTCAATACAGTTGGCATTGCACATGGACTCAAGCTCTCTCTGACCAACCCTTTGTCTAACAATTCCTGGACTTGGTTCTTTACCTCCTCATTCTCTCGAGGTGTCAGTCTATATGCTTCTTTGTTTGGAAGACTTTTTCCTGGTATTAGATCAATATGATAGTTGATACTTCTGATGGGTGGTAATGAGTTAGGAAACTCATCCACCACTATGTCAACAAAATTATCCAACAATTCCTGAATTTCTTTAGGCAAATCATCCATTGTAGTACTTCTAAGGACAACTCTAGGTTTCCTCAGTACAACAAACTACATCTCCTATTCTTTCTTAACTTCTCTCAAGAGTTCCTTCCCACTCATGAGAAGTATGCTTGTGATGGCTTCCTCTTTCACTTTCTTCTCCTCTATTGGCAAGAACATCTGTGTCCTACCATTCTTCTGCAAGGTGTATGTATTCTTCCTCCCATCATGAATGAGATTCCTGTCAAACTGCCATGGTCTTCCCAACATAATATGGCATACATCCATGGGAATTACATCACATAGAATTTCATCTCTATATCCTCCTATTTTAAATTCAACCAAGCATTGTTTAGTAACCGTTACTTGGTGTCCTTTCTACAACCACGAGCCTTTGTATGGCTTCAGATGTGAATTTGTCTCCAGCTCCAATTTCTCCACCATCTCTGTGGATACTAAGTTGTCAGTACTCCCACTGTCAATTATCACCTTGCAGACTCTATCCTTAGTCTTGAAAGCTATCCTAAAGAGATTGTTTCTCTACACTGGCTTCCCAACTTCTGCCTCTGGTTTCAAGAGAACTTTTCTCAACATCAGGGATCTCCCATCCTCTGCTCCTTCTGCTTCGACATTTCTTCTCTATGTTTCCGAAATGTGAGCTTCACCTTATCCTTCTTTCTTTCTCTCGGGACATTCCCAAGACTTATGTCCTGCCTTTTCATAGGTGTAACATCTCACTTCTCCTCCTATGCCTCTTCCTCTTCCTCTGTAAGAACTTCTTCCACTATCTTGTCTTCCTCGGGAACTTCCTCTTGTTTCCGAGTGACTATGTGGTTTCTCAGTCTCATCTTTGGATTTTTGTGCCTTGTCTTGGGAAACTCCCTTGCCTTTGTTCGGAACTGGGCTTCTACCTCTACCTCACTGATTTTGTTTTCTGGACAAATTCTCCTCTGCCTTCAGTGCAAAATGATAAGCATCCTCCACTATCCTTACTGACATCATGTTGATCTCATCCTGGATTTCATACCTCAGGCCATTTATATACCTGAAAACTTTTTTTTCATCTTTCTCTCTTTGTCCAGTTCTGATGTTCAACTTGTAGAATTCCTATGTGTACTCTTTAACTGTCATACCCTTCTGTCTCAGGTTCTGCAATTTCCTGAACAGATTGATCTGGTAATCTTTGGGCATGAATTTTGCCTTCATCTTGGCTACCATTCTGTCCCAATTCTTTATCTTCTGTTTTCCCTTGCTTCTCCTCTTAGCCTGCAGTTCATCCCAACATAGTGTTGCATGTCCTTTGAGTATGGTGACAACATGTCTCACCATTTTCTCCTCATTGACGTCTTCATAGTTGAAATATTTGTCCATGGCTCTTACCCAATCCAACAACTCCTCAACATCCAAATTACCTTCGTACATTGGGACCTCTATCTTTGCTCTAGCTCCCAATCTGACAACTACTCTTAGCAAGTTCTCTTTGGAAACATTCTCTCCTACATCTTCTTCGAATTCTACTTCTTCACTCTCTGCATCGCTGATGTCTCCAACATCAGGTGCTCTTCTTTGCGCTACCTCCATCGCCTCTAATCTTGCACGAAGTTCTCACATCTCCCTTTCTACAGCCCGATTGGCTAAAGGTTGTTCCACTCATCTCCTCGGTGGCATTTTGTTGACTGTATATCACACACAGAGTGTAGCTTCGAGTTGTTTTGTCTCCTTTATCTCCTTCGCCTTAAATATACCGACGAAACTTCGCTCTGATACCACTTGATGCAGTGCCCCCACATCAACATGGTCTGCTGACCTTCTGATCTCTGGATCTTCTCAATCTTTGAGCTAGAGCAACTCTTCGATTCCCTGCTAGAATCTTCAAGAAATTTCCACAGGTCCTTTTCACGAAACTCCGCCGTGCAAACAAGCACCAGGCACAAGCTTCTCTCACACGACCACTAGCTGTGACCACGAGCCTAACCCAAAAGACATTTTGCGATTTTGCATGTCAGGTCTTTGCATGTGAATCACCTCAATTCTCCCAACCTCTGAAACCCTGACATGAGTTTAGTGTGTACTAGATCCTCCCCTATCTTCCTTTAATGTGACCACGGGTAGTGACCATGTGCTTGAATAAAAGATGCCTCATGATTTTGCGTTTCGTGACTCTGGGGGTTTCCCTACCTCCATTCTCCTGATAGCCAAAATCGTGATGGAACTAGATCAACTATCTATATATTCTCTTCGATCAACCACTATGATCATGTCGGGACTTTCATGTTTCGCGACTTTGGGGGTCTCCCTACCTCCGTTCTCTCAATAGCCGAAATCACGATGGAACTAGATCAACGATCCATATCTTCTCCTTTGATCAACGACTATGATCATGTCGAGATTTTCGTGTTTCACAACTTTGGGGGTCTCCCTACCTCTGTTATCCCAATAGCCGAAATTGCGATGGAACTAGATCAACGGTCCAAATCTCCTCCTTTGATCAACGACTGTGATCAAATTGAGATTTCACATTTCACAACTTTGCCTCTTATGGAGTCCCTTTGATACTTAGTCGAATTCCAAATCTGTGCACTCCTTGCAGCAGATTCCTACGCAAGACTTGGTTCTTGTGGATATCTATGCACACCTTGTAGCAGTCACTTTGCACTCCTTGCAAAGGGAAATTCTCGTGCTATCTCTTCTAAGTTTCATAATCGAAACAGATCCCGTCATGCATTCCTTGCGTTCTGTGTGCACACCTTACACTGACTCAACATAAGAGAAACAATTGAAACTCATACTAACATTCACGGTTTCATCCATTCATAACGAAATTCATTCATTTATGAAAACAAAATAACAGAGAATCACAAACAATAACAACATCACGCATTTGGATCAATTTTCTTCTGTTATATTCATTTAGAAAATAAAAATGGCTACAACTATTCTCAAACAACAAATAAAACTCGAAAACTCATACTAACTCGCAACAGCCTTATTTGGGTGTACAAAACCTCTATTTATCTCAAAGGGTCCTTAAGGTTCCCCTTGACTACTCATCTACTCAAAATGAAAACCTAACTGCTACCTAAGTTCAATTACAGTCAAGACTCAGAGTGAAACTCCCTGATCGCTCATGATCATTTCACCTCAAACCGTTTGATCTTCTTTTGTTCTTCATCATCTCCCCAAAGGATTTGCAGTAACTCCCAACGTTTGAGATTCCGAAATGATTCCCGAGCGTTGATATTTCCTACCACGTGTGCTCGCTGATGACGTTGATGATGCTCTTGCATCAAAATGTAAAGGTGGATGATCTATTATAAAAAAGAATCAAATCTCAAGACAATTCACAAGTTGATGAAAGAAGAAGAGATGATCATGATGGAGAAGAAACTGAAGAAATACAAGAAGAAGAATCACAAAGTGAAGAAGAAGATGAAGATGAAGCATCACCAAGACAAGAGTCAAAAGCACCATCAAGAAGAGTACAAAAAGGTCATCTTGAAATTCAAATCATAGACAACAAAAGTGTTGGAGTTTAAAGAAGAAGAAGGCTAACATATGAATCAAAATAAGCAATGCTCTCCCTAATAGAACCTAGAACATTTGCAAAGGCCAACAAAGATGAAGATTGGATTAAAGCCATGGATGAAGAGCTTGAAGCAAGATTAGTATGCAAAGGATATGCACAAGTAGAAGAGATTGACTTTGAGGAAACATTTTCCCCAATGGAAAGATTAGAAACTATCAAAATGTTTTTGGCATTTGCATGATTTAAAAACTTCAAAATATATCAAATGGATGTCAAATAAGCATTGTTAAATGGAAATCTAGAGGAATAATTTTATATAGAACAACCTAAAGGATTTATATTATCAGAAAATAAAGACTATGTCTGCAAATTAAAGAAAGCATTGTATGCTCTCAAACAAGATCCCAGGGCATGGTTTTTAAGACTTGATAATCATCTACAATAACAAGGATACAAAAGAGGAGCTACTGACAACAATCTTTACATTAAAATTGAAAATTAGAATATAATTATTGTTGTAGTATATGTGGATGATATTCTATTTGGAAGTAATCTAAATCCTCTAAGCAAACAATTTACCGCAGAAATACAAAAATAATTCGAGATGTCAATGCTTGGCACTAGTACATATTGGAAAAATTTCGACGTTCTATTTTCGACGTTATGGACAAAATTGGCTATACTGTTGAAAAAATAGAGGAAATCTTAATTTTTTTCTCCATATTGACCGATAACGTCTCTCTTGCGACGTACTACAAACACATGTCACTATTGCGATGAAGGTAGGAAGACGTTGCTATTGCGACGACATTGGATTTTCGTCTCTCTTGCAACGTTGGTAAAATATTCGTCGCACTTGCGACGTTATGGAAAATAGGTTTTCCCCATCCCAACGGTCACCTAGTATTTGACCAAGTCAACTTTTATTTGGTCAACTATCGTCGGAATTGCGACATTATAAAATCTATAAACATGTTGCATTTTACGGATGTTGTGACAAGTTTGCTATAATAACAACACTTCAAAAAGGGTATAAGCCAATCTTCTTGGCGAACAAAAAACATGTATTTTTTTCAGTATATGTCTATGGGGAAGAGTGTCATAAAACATTAGAGGTGGGAAAAAAATTAAAGAGGGTGACAAGGGTGACGGTAAATGTTATTTCCCTTGCAAAAATTGTTGTACTAGATGTCCCAAAAGAGTTTTAATAATAATAACTAAAAACCATTGCATAAATTATGGGCACATGGATGGGGGATCAAATGAATATCGTCCCATGGTATTTAGCTATATATACATTCATTATCTGTTTTAATATTTATTGTATTCTCAAACTTTTATATTGTTTTATACATGCACTAATTTGTCATGATTGTTTGTAATTATAAAGTTAGATTTCCCCCCTAACTTTATGCACAAAGCACGAAGTAGTACCGGAAATGATGTTGTAGTACAAGATGAAGAACTTGAAGCAGATAATGAAGATCAAGTTAATGGTCCCACATAATTAGATGACAATAATAACATAGTCCAAGATGGGACAAATAAAATGATCCAAGACTTATTCGGTCATCCAGATGAGGATCATGGGGACAATAGTGATGGTATTTATGATGAACCTCTGATTGAAAAGTAAAATAAATGGCTTTATAAAGGTTCATGAGAAAATATTCTCTCCACTACATTGCTGCTGGTGAAATTGAAAGTTACAAATCATTTGTCGAACACTTGTATGACACAGATCCTAAAGTATGTAATATTTTTAATCACATCTACATAAAGGTTGACTTTTCCCCATTTTTTGTAGTGTTAATTAATGTGTAAAATAAAAATGAAATATTTACAATTACTATTCTTTACATTAACTATTTATTTTTTATGTTTTAGATTGTTAGGTGATTTTCTATTACCCTCGTCAAATATTTTACCTCGCACATATCGAGATTTACATGCCAATATGAAATACATTGGAATGGAGTATCAAAGTAGAGATGCATGTCCTGATGATCATATTATATATTATGGACAACATGCATCGAAAAAAAACTGCCTGGTATGTGGTATCAGTAGTTATCGAACCGATCGAGTAAAAAAAATGGTCCCTCGAAAGGTTCTCCGACATATTCCCATAATTCCATGTTTGCAGTGACTGTTCAGGTGCCAAAGCATAACACAGTTTATGGATTACCATGCACGAAAGAGAATTGAATATGACGTTCTTCGAATGCCTATAGATGGTTATGCATTTAAGGAAATTGCTGCAAAATGGCCAGAATTTACAGATGAACCTCGTAATGTTAGGCTTTCATTGGAAACTGATGGTGTTAATACTTTTGGAGAGCTTCGGTCTGTTTACTTGGTGTGGCCTATTTTTGTTATCAACAATAACATTCCTCCTTGGATGTCAATAAAGAGGGAGCACATAATGTTGACAATCATTATTCCAGGTATTTGCTTACATTAATTTTTCGAATTTAAATTTTTCATTATTTTTTTTTTTTCATATCATCTTTTATTTATTTATTTACGTATATATAGATACCATGGTAGTAATTTCATGTAATTTCAAACAATTAGGTAAGTACCAAGTTAAAGATATGAATGTGTATATCGAGCCTCTTATAGACGAGCTACTAAAGTTATGGGAGGGCATCACTATGTATGACATCTGTAAACCAATTAGGCAGAAGAGATTTCAATGCAGTTATGGACAATTTATGATGCCCCAGGACTAACACATTTTTTTGGTATGTAACGTTCCATATTTCACGCTTGAATATTAGATAATTAATTGAATATATCATGCATGTTGTTTAAATAATCATTTCATATATTAATAATTCACATTAATCCATTTATTGCAAGTCTTCAAACAAAGGGTAAATTTGCATGTCCAGTTTGTGGTCCTAAGATGAAATCTCGTTGGTCAAAAAACTTAGGAAATGAGGTGTTTGATGAGTATAGAGACTTCCTCTCTAAGAACCATAAGTATCGTATTACTGAAAAATATCTTTTCAATGGGAAACAAGAGACTAGACTAAAACCACAAAGAATGACACCTCGCCTATAGAAGTTGGCATATGACATAATTAATCCTCGAGGTATGCATTTTGTTTATGTATCATAAATGGAATCATGTTTTGAAATTTTATTTTAATTATTCATTTTATTTTACCGCATTTGATAAATAGTGTTCTGATTTTTTTTATGCTTCATCAATGTCGTCGTCGTGAAGGTAGTAATAATGGGATTCCAAGAGGAATGAAATGTTATCCCACTCAATTCATGAGGTTTCCTTACTATAAGGACCTAAAAATAGTTCATTTATTTGATACAATGCATATCAGGAAGAATGTGACATAAACATTATGGCGAATCATAGATGGCAGGAGGGATAAAGAAAAAATTGTCAAAATTTGTAATGACATTCGGGAATCCAATCATGAAATGCAAAGTGTGATCTGATCAAATAACAATGGAGACCAAAATAACCTTCCATGGTTATTAACAGAGCAATAAAACAATGGTGTAAAAGAGGTCATTCAAAAAATTAAATTTCCCACAGGTTTTTGTTCAAACATAAAGAATATATTAACAAAGAAAGATGAATTTTGTGGGGTAAAAAAACATGATTGGCATACCTTCATTAAGGTAATCAGTCATTTTAGTATTCATATTTATATATTGGTCCTATACATGTTTTGATATTTTTATTTCGTTGTCTAGTTTTGAACAAGTAACAATTCGTTTTTATTGTTACAGTATGTTCTACCTCTATCTCTCCCAAACGACTTTGACAACAACTTCAAACAAGTTATATATGATGTTGGAAAATACATGAGGTAAGTAGCTGCAATATATATGCAAAAAAAAAATTCAATTTTTTGTTGTACTTAATTACATGTGTTTTACTTGTAATGTAATATGTATTTATATGTTTTGTTGAAACCTGTTATTTTCTTGCATCATGATTTGTAGATGGTTGTCATTGAAAGAAATCCACGAAGATGACATAAAGTATTGGAAGAGAGAAATTCCTCAGCTAATGTGTGAAATGCATAAGTATCTACCTCCAATATTTTTCAATGCACAAGAACACTACCTCATACACCAAGTTGAGGAGATTGAAATGTGTGGACCTGTACACACAAGGTCAATGTGGATGGTGGAGAGGCACTTGAAATCATTGAAGGCTTTGGTTAGACAAAGAGAATGTCCTGAGGGTTCTATGGTGGAGGGATATCCATGATGTATATTAGTCAGTATCTTCCTAAATTAGCAATGCAAGCTATGCATGTAGTGGATTGGATTTGGGATGTGAACTCCATCAAAAATATTGAAAGGGAGCAACTATTGGGGAAACGTACAATGAAGAAAGTGAGAGGTAATTAAATTGTGGATATTTTTAATATATATATATATATATATATATATATATATATATATATATATATATATATATATATATATATATATATATATATATATATATATATATATATATATTTGTGTATATGATCATCATTTAATATTTATTCTTTCATCATTTATTAATATTTACCATGGTTATAACTAATATTTAATATTGGTGAATTATGATTTTTTGATCGGCCAGTTGCTCAAGATTGGGATGCACTACATTTATACATTGCAAACAATCTTGATTGGATAAGGGTATGGATTGATAGATGTAAAGAACGTCATGGTGGTAGGTTATCATGGAAAGAACTGTCTGAATTGGTTAGAGAATCTTGTCGTAATGGAGATTCCGATGTTACGTAGAGGGAAATAGATTTAGCATATTGTTTGAAAGATGGAAATGAAAGAAAATTCACCCATTTTATTCAGTTATTTTATATTATATTAATGCAACTGTAGGTGTGTTTTTTTTCATATTATACTTTCCAAGTTATATAAGTTTGTTTATTATTAATTGATGATGCATCTTTTACATGTTTATCATATTGTAGTTGAAACACCAAAAGGCTATGTGGTGCAATGGTCGTAAATTTCACATAAAACAATTGGATGAAACCAACAAAACTTCTGATAGTTGGATAACTGCATTATTCCAAGTCACTAATGTTTCCTCTAGGAGTGAAAAACGTCCTCAAGAATATGAAAATAGATACTATGGGTTTTTGAATGATATAATTGAGTGTGACTTTAATTCCTTCAAATTAGTTTTCTTCGATGTCAAATGGTATAGGTTACGAATGCATGAACATGATGAGGAAAGAACCATTATTCACCATGCTAATGGATTTTCGATGATTAAAACAACAATTTTTGAAAAAATAAATGAACGCTATGTTTTTCCAAGTCAATGTGAACAAGTCTTTTACTCAAAGGTTCCAGGTAAGATGGATTGGTCATTTGTTACTAGATATAATCCAAGAGGAAGGCCAGTAAAGTATACTGTAGATGAAGAAGATGACATTGAAGAAGAAGATGATGTAGAGCTAGAGCATGAATAATATGGGTCGATAGATGAAGAAAACTGAGAAGTTGAACCAGACATAGGAGACAACGTGTCGGTTCTTGATGATGATATTGATGAAGATATGCTCGAAAATGACATTGATGATGATGATGATATCATCAATCTTTTCAACATTGTTTATGAACCAGATGCTGATACAGATGTTGAGTTGGATGATCAATAAGAAGATACAAAAGAAGGATGATACAAATGTTGTGTTGGTCGATGAGGTACGTAACTAGATATTTTAATTTGTATGAATTATTCTCTTTAAATAATTTTTTATGTGGGTTAATTACATGTTTTTAAATTTTATTTCATTTTTGTTTTGGTAGTTTCTATGCATGATTACTATGTTGCTTTTGTTTGTTTTCTATTTTATAGATTTGGTATTGGGGAATTGAGAGCGATGTGAGGGGGGGGAGGGACCATATGAGCTTCCACCTTCACGTGGTTGGCCTTGTTTAGTAGAGAATACGTTATTCTCAAAACCAAGAGAAGTTCATTCATTCATATTTATACTCAAAGATCACTCACAAACCCACTCTATATACCGTCTCATCTCGTCCTCGTTTCGTTTTAATTTTCTGATCGGTTGAATTTTAAAGGAAACAAATATTAAAAGACATTGTACTAGGGATAGAGTACATGATGGGCAACAATGACCTGTGAATGGGGCCAACGTTGAAGTTTTTTCAAAATGTTTCTGTATGCACTGAAATTTGACATGGATACTCTGTTCACATTTGAAATGCACCGAAATTTGACATGGATACTCTGTTCCATGTCAAATTTCAAGATAGTTCCAATGACAATTCCTTAGAAGGGAAGTTCCATGTCAAATTTCAATATAGTTCCGACAACGATTCTATAGAAGGGAATGACGAATGATGACAATGAGAGGTGCAACATGATGAACGTTGATGCAAATGTGGACGATCTCAAAGATTATGTGGGGACATCATACATCCTTGAGTCTTGAAACCATCCCATACCGTCAAGGCATGTGTCTAGTCTAACCATGTCAAATTTTGATGCATACATGCACATATTGAAGGAATTTCAACATTGGCCCCATTCACTTCTCACTATGTAGGGTCGATGCATAACATTTGTGGTGGATGAATTGAAGCTTCTGCAACATCAACTCGACTTGGTAATTCAATTATCAAACCCTCCTTAAGTATTATGCGGGGACATCAAACATCCTTAAGTATCATGATGGGTTTTATGATATCCTTAAGTATTATGCGGGGACATCAAACATCAAACATTATCAAGTATTGTACCAGGGATAGAGTACATGATGGGCAACAGTGACCTGTGAATGGGGCCAACGTTGAAATTTTTTCAAAATGTTTCTGTATGCACTGAAATTTGACATGGATACTCTATTCACATTTGACATGCACCAGAATTTGACATGAATAATCTGTTTGATGTCAAATTTCAAGATAGTTCCGATGACAATTCTATAGAAGGGAAGTTCCATGTCAAATTTCAAGATAGTTCCGACAGTGATTCTATAGAAGGGAATGACGAATGATGACAATGAGAGGTGCAACATGATGAACGTTGATGAAAATGTGGATGATCTCAAAGATTATGTGGGGACATCATACATCCTTGAGTCTTGAAACCCTCCCATATCGTCAAGGCATGTGTCTAGTCTAATCATGTCAAATTTCGATGCATACATGCACATATTGAAGAAATTTCAACGTTGACCCCATTCACTGCTCACTATGCGGGGTCGGTGCATGCCATTTGTGGTGGTTGAATTGAAGCTTCTACGACATCAACTTGACTTGGTAATTCAATAATCAAACCCTCCTTAAGTATTATGCGGGGAAATCAAACATCCTTAAGTATCGTGATGGGGGTTATGAGATCCTTAAGTATTATGCGGGTTCAGTGGAATAAATTTGTGATGGGTGTATTGGAAGTTCCATGTCAAATTTCAAGATAGTTCCAACAACAATTCTATAGAAGGGAATGAAAAATGGTGACAATGAGAGGTGCATCATGATGAAATTTGATGCAAATGTGGACGATCTCAAAGATTATGTGGGGAAACCATACATCCTTGGGTCTTGAAACCCTCCCATACCATCAAGGCATGTGTCTAGTCTAACCATGTCAAATGTTGATGCATATAGGCACATATTGAAGAAATTTCAATGTTGGCCCCATTCACTGCTCACTATGCAAGGGACTACTCTGTCGCTCTAGCAAGGGAACTCTCAATCAATCCTCCTCTTTTTCTCCTCCTATGTCGCTCCAACAAGGCATAGTGATGTCATTGTTTGTCGGTAGTTCTCTCCTCCTCTGTCGCTCCAGTAAGGGAACTCTTAGTTGCGGGCAGGTGAGGTTTTCTAGTGGCAATTTTCATGGGTTTTCTAGAAAAACCGCTTGGTTATGTGTTGTGCCTTTCATTGCTTATCCAAATTCATTCCTCTCCCTCATGTGTCATGGTTAATGCATCCATCTAGGTTCCCTTTTATTTAAAAATGTGACTATATCTCATTGCATTCCTAGCTTATATGTGGGTTTGTAATATTATAGAAATACTTATGGTTATATTTTGAATATTGTAAAAAATGTGAGTTTTATCTTGCCCCTTGCTTATCTTTGCATCATAAGAATTTACATTGGTTCTTTTATGATCAAGTTGATCAATATAGTAGGGTTGATAGTTTTTTGCATTGAGAGAAGAAAAGTTGGTCTACAACAAGTATACTGACAAATGCTCATCAACTATGGAAAATTAAGAACACAACCTTAAAAATAATCTAAATATTAGTCAATCACGGTATGTTCAAAAGCCCGTACATGTTCTACCGGTCAAGCCCTACCTACCAACACATTTAGTAGCCAATATAATGAATGTCACCTTTTGTCCCACATTACATTTAGAGAGAAGTTAATGTTTGTTAGTGAAATCATGGCTTATATCCTTATTTTATATGGTGAACCCTTTGTGTTTTTCTAGTGAGTATATTTTGTCAAAAAGAACAAAAATTGCAAATGTTTATATTCAAAAATTTGGAGATAGAACTTAGGGATTATGTACAATTGACCTTTGGGATTTCCAAAGGGGATATAGTTTGAACCTTGGATTTGATTTTAAGCATATGATGAAGTTCAAACTATCACTCCAAGACAACTATAAATATAGGGATTTAGTTTGTAGCAAGAGGACCATATGGAGAATTTGGAGCTCTAAATTTATAATGAAAAAAATACTTTAAACATTGCAAGTGGTTTTGGTTTCAATATTTTCTCTTCAAAACTATTTGTGAGTGTTATTATATAAGTTTTTGATAGGTAATTGTTGCATCTTTCTTAGCTATCTAACATAATATATGTTTGTTTGTTGAATTATTTTTCTTGTTTTTTAACCTTTAATCAAACAGTCAATTCTAAATTGCTAATTGTGGTTATGGTATAATTATGCCATATTTTATGTTAATTTATATTCAACTTAGCTATCTCAGTTTAATATTTCATTTTGTTTCATTGTTGAAGTAGAATTGATATCTTTTGTTGAATATACAAGCTAACATTCACTTTGAGAGGTTGATGTGTTGCCCCGATGATCAAAGTGTGCTCATTTCATTTTTTGTTTCCAATGTCCTTCAATTGGATTAGCATAATAGTTTAACTTTTGCTCCTAGAATGAACTTAGGTTTTCAAGAAAAATATAGGAGAGCCAAGGTTTACCAAACCCTCTCTGCCTTGAAGTTTTAATGTAGTTTCAGAACTATTGGTTGGATACTAATAACTTTACCATGGAGGTATTAAGTTAGAATCCCTTCAGTTCCCTTAGGCATGATCATAAAAAGAATTGATAAAAGGATAAATGATTAGTTTTGTTTCATATAAAAAGGCACAATCATTATATATCAAAGAAATTAATCAATAAGGGATTGTTCACCTTTAATGACTTCAAATGCTAAATTTTATAAGGTTTAGTGGACAAAAATCAAGTTTCTCACCTTGTGTCGAATGACAAGAATACAAATGAGATTTCTCTACAAAATCCAATAAATAAAACTCTTCTCTTGGATACAAGTGGCTTTGTTTGAAGCCTTTCCTTGAGGGTTGTTTGAATTTTGTTTGGCAAGTTCATCCCAAGAAAATTGTTTGAACAAATTGTCATTACCATAATCAACATTATCATCAGTATCGTCATCCTTGTTCTCGCCATGGTCATGGTCATTTTCATCATTATAGTATTCATCATCATCGTCGTCTTCATCATAAATGTCCCAATCATCATCATAAATACCATCATGATCATTGTCAACATCATCATCATCATCATTGCCTTTATTGTGATCATCATCATATCGTCATTGTCGTGATCATTGTCATCATCGTCATGATCCTCATCACCATTGTCACCACCAGTAATCAACATTTTCAACATCCTACTCCTCCTCATCATCGTCATCATTGTCATTGCCATCATAGTCATTGTCATAGTCATCGTTGTCATTGTCATCACTATAATCAACATTGTCGTCATCATCATCATCATCATTGTCATCATCATTTTATATATATATAAAATAAAATGTATATTAATTATAATATATTATTTTTATAATATATATTATTTGTGTCATAAAAAAACAAAACATAACATAAAATAAAAAAACAAAACATAAAAAACATAAATAAAAACATATGTGATTTATATAATATATAATTTATATATTATATAAAATACATTATATAATATATATCTAAAAAAACAATGAAAGCGCATAAATCACGCCCCATAACCTCACCTCACCGTGCAAGACATTCCAGACAACAAATAACCTCATGACCTCCCAACTGATAGTGCCCTCGACCAGTGCATATCCTCATCTCCTGACTGAGAGTTCCCTTGATCGGTGCATAACCTCACCTCTCGACTGAGAGTGACCTCACACGAATGCATTGAGAGTGATAGGCACCCTAGATCATTAATCAATATCATGAAAAATGAGAAAAACCTCACCTTCTCGTGGCTGAGAGTGCCCTTACTGGTGCGACAAAGGAGGAGCAAACTCCCGACAGACAATGGCATCACTAGCCCTTGCTGGAGCGACAAAGGAGGAGTGACAGAGGAGGTGTGATTGAGAGTTCCCTTGCTAGAGTGACAAAGTAGTCCCTTGATGGAGTGACAGATGAGACCCCACCTTGACCAAGAATGATGCGAAAATTAGTAAGTTCTTAAAATGCTTTAAAACCCCAAATCAGGAATTAAATCTCCTCCAAGGTTTTGTTAAGCCTGTTAACCAATTTGAGAAAGATAATATATTTTGGAAGCCCTAAACATTTACTCCATTTGTCATCCACTTTCTCAACTAGAGGTTAATATGCTTGGATTGCTATGACCTTTATTTCCAAGACCCCATGACCGATGATTTTGGATAATAGGGGCAGTGGATTTGCATAAACATTAATTGGAAGATTGAAGCTAGCTCTACAATATGAATACTCATAGAGCTTAATAGAATAGGCTAGATGTTTTGACTCTGTCTCACTGAATACACATTTGTTTTTAGTGATTATTTGAAGTTGCACTTGTTATTGAGGACATTTGTTTTTCAATCAATAGGAGTGTAACTGTTATTGAGGACATTTCAAGCCCATTGTGATGCTATTTTTGGCAGTTACATTGATTAAAATTTTGATTGCATACAAGTTTGAATGAAAAATGGATTTAAATCATAGTTACAATTTAATCCACATTCAATGAGACCCAATAAAATTTAATTATAGATCAAGTGGTCTGGATCTCAATGAGTAACTTCATAGGTAAATTCTGTATTTAGTATTTACCTTTCTATTAAAACATTTTGAAATAACTGTGAAGATTATACGAACTCCCTATGGTTAGTGCATCAAGAATGCAAGAGCAACACTGAGCCATGTGGCAATCGCAAGGCACTTAGGCAAGGTTTTTCTAACATTGGAATCCCAGATGATTGAGATTTAGCCATGGCCTCAAATGATGAATTGAATTTTCTCAATGGATCACTTGTCATTTTTCTCTCCCAATCAGCCTCATACTTTTTCTCTGCATGCTTCTTTCTTTATGTTATTTTTGGTATTTTCTAGGAGATGTGCTTGCACTCCCACACTATATTCATACTTGTTGCATCCTTCAGTCCCATTGACCTACTTTTGTGGTAATTTGTTGGACATTAATAAAATTATCTTATCTTATCTTATTTTCATTATGAATGAGAAATCAATCAACAAGTCACCTATTTAAATGTTAGAAAGAAAAATTAGTCAACAAACTAGTTAAGCTATTTATGATAGAAAGTTCAGTTGATCAATGATTGGTGTAGACGATTTGAATTGGGATATTGATGAAACTCGTTGAAATTTAAATTTATTATATCTCAGTTGTGCAACTGAGAAACACTTATAACTTTATGTTGATCTATAGCACAAAGTTATTCCAAAATCTAACATTGTAACAATGTCAAAACCCATGTATTCATTCAAAATGAAATTGATGTTGAACAAAGGTACAATTTTGTGTGAAAGTGATTAAGATATAACTTATGAATTAGTATGTTTTGTTATCAAATAACCCTGATGTGTCATGAGCATATCCATATCTCTACAATATTCTTTAAAGGCTCCCGTTCTTCCTTCAAAGGATCTATAAAATCATGTTCAAGATCGGCTTTTGTAAGCAACCAAGTTTCTAAGAGGTTTAGACCAAGATATAGTGTCCTCCCAAAATCAAAAGAGATTCTGCAGATTGCACTTGTGCCTTTGTATTTGTTTCAAAATGTAGTGAAACCATAATGGATTCTAGTGCATCTTCTCTATATAAAATGTATTGTTGAGGCTGTACCTATAGTCAATTTGGTATTACTCAGGGAAGACAAACATTAATACACTTCACAATGAAAACTGTCAACTTATTTTCCTGGCGAATGTATCTTTAGAAAGTTGTGTTTGCAGATGTACAAAAGGCCACACCATAATTGCGTTAAGAGCCCAATATGGGGAGATGTGCCATATGCATCTGTAACATTGATGTGGCATATGTCAACCAAAGATATTACTGAAAATAAAATAAAATAATAACAATCAATCATAAGGCTGATGTATTATTATCGATAAAAAAGTCACCATATCATTTAAAGTGCAAACCTTTTTTATAGTGAAAAAACTCGAGGAAAAGTTTTCACTTTGAAGGATTTGATCCCTCCCAACACTTGATATATCCAGGGTTAAGATGGATCTAGGTTGGCAGAGAAAAAAAAAATCATATGCTTTAATGTGAGGAGTACACATATTAGAAGATCCATCAGTAACAACAGGGATTCAACCATGGGCTGCTGTTCAAGAAATGCTGTGTGGAGGCAGATCAGAAGAACACAGATAGGATTTATCGGCCTTTCCTTTTGCAATTCACTCAACATTACCAATCGAATCCCTCTGATAAGGAAAAGGAAAAGAAGAGTAAATTAAACAATAAGATGAATCCATCCAATAAAATAAAAATTCATTGACTAAGACTAATTATATCCTAGATTTAACTGATGGATTGCAAATTTGACACCCATGATAAATAATGTGCAACATGCACCAAGCATAGGTCCTAAAAACTATAATATATAAATTTCCTTTAAAACCAATGTAACATACCCAACCACCCACAGGCCGGGGTACGCTACCTTCAAGCTTGCCCTTGGACTTATTTCTCTCATCTATACTTTTTAAAAATTACGGATGCATAAAAGAAAGGCTTTAATGACACGCACAACAATAGTCAACAAGCATGCATAGTCTAAAGATTCAATTAAACGATAATTAAATATAGAGCGGAAATACATTCATATACATGCAAATGATACCATAACAAAGAGCACTTATCTTTATGAAAGATGACACCAAATGGATACATACCAAGGGCGTTCCACCCAACCGTAGACACTATTGTTACAAATATCAACAACAACGTCACCCCCGAGCCAAGGCTATGAATCCACAAGGACGGTTCTAGAGTGTTACTTGGCTTCCCAAACCATTCAACACCCAAGCTCTCACAGGATTCCCAACTCTCACAAAAATCCAAGTACCCAACTCTCTTCTAACCAACTTGCACCACCCAAGAAAACACACCTCCACCCTTCTCTGCCACGTAGTCCCTCAGGAAGTCCTTCCCCTTATTCGAGATCCAGTGCAACTGGTCCAGAATATCAATGCTATAACTCTCAGGACTCGCAGTTGTGAGCAACGCTGGACACAGGCCAATGCATATCAGACATGCATGCCTCAAGTCATGATTGGATCACACCGATGACCACTACAACCCACCATACTGTGGCTAATTCTTTAGCAGTTTAGTTCCCCTTTCCCAAGCCAAGATGCGGATGAGGATGGATTAATGAATGGGTAAGTGGGTGCATGAAATTAAGTGAGGGAAAATAATGGTATGAATGCAGAAGTGAAGGAGTGGACGAGCCAACGACCAACCCCACAATCAGACCAAGGATGGGTTTAAGAATTTTTGTGTGGAATCAAGAACCTCTCGACCTTCCCCAAGAAGCTCATGTAACCGATCCCCTCCCTTAGGCAAAAAGGGTAATTAACATAGGAATAAACATTTATCCCCTCAAGCCCCCTCTCTTGTGGAATCATAGCCCCCTATAACTCTAGTCCTTATCCGTCTAGCAACCAACGATGTATTTATTATTAATAATGATAGAAACTTGATGCAAACACGCCACCCGGGCACGTCCGCTCCCTCAGGACCTTCTCTTCCTTCGGCCCGAAGAGCTGAGAATGCTCTTCAAATCCCTTATCAGGACTTTCCTACACCCACAGACCTCTCCTTGTGATCTCCCTATCAAAATTGGGAAATCGGACCTCGCAAGATCGTGAGTCCTGAACCCACGATATCGGGTCTTACAAATCCCCGAACCCCGATGAATATTCTCCAAATGCTTTCCTTGCTCCTATCGGGAATTTCCCCGTCGGGAAATCGGTACTTACGAGGTCATGAATCGCTTACCTCACGGATCCCCGATTCCCTATTTGTGATGGCGCTCTTCTCCACCCCTTAGCTCCCTCCGAATAACTCTTTACGCATGTGACCTGCTAGTCCACAAGACCACGGTCCTTTCCCCTATCGAAATTCCAAAATTCACGGAATTGAAATGCGTAGAACTCACATCCTCGGAATTTCCGATCCTCCGATTCCCGATGACACCTGTCCTCCACTGAAGTGCTATGACTGTGGGACCGTCGCGTTTCGGAATTTCGCAACTTCTCCTGTTGTGGTTTTCTCGTCACCGAGAATCCCGATATGCCGATCCCCGATGAACGTGTGAACTCTCTCCTCCACGTCACCACTTCCTCGTCGCTCTATCGGGTATCCCGAAATCGCGATTTCTAATGCAAAAAATTTGTTGTATGCGGAAACCCTGAAATGCCGAACTTCGACTCTTTTAGATCCTTGGATGCGTGTCCCTCAAATCAACGGCTCCGACCATATCGGGAAATCGCAGATCGCGATTCCTATATGCAAGAGTTTCACTACTCCGGAAACCCTGATGCTCCAAACGCCGACTCGTCAGGACCTCCTGCCACGTGTGTCCTGCCGGGATCAACGACTGAGATCCTTTCTCGAGATTTCGAGAACTACAAGGTCTCGATTCTCTTGTTCAGTAAAACCCTGATGACTCTGATATCCCGATAACTCCTCCGGGACTCCTCCTCTACTCGCCGGGACTTAAACCCTGCGCAACTTTTCGATATCTAATGGCTGACGGGATTTCATCAATCTCCTCTACGAATCCTGACCGTCGATTCCTCTCCTCCCTTCTTAAGGACTTCTTGGCATGGAAATATTCTGTGCAGCCTTTCAATAATTTCGAAGGCCTTGTCCCTCCTGAGCTTTCTCCATCTTCTACAATCTCTTAGGAAAAAGAGATCTTTGTGCATGCACTTGTAACTCTTGCCTGAAACCTTTCACGGCACAAGAACCCGGTGCTCTCCTTTGACGAGATCACGAAGGTGCTATACCTCCTAAGATTTTCCACTCTGATTCTTTCAGAGGGACTCACGTGCACTCCTTGCGCTCAACATTAAACAAATTCCCAAGTGTTGAATCTTTCCGACTCTGTGCATTTCCTACAGGAGCAGTCCTTGATTTCCTTGCTCAGGTTCACAACTGAGACTTCTTCTTCAGCCTGCGCACTCCTTGCATGACTTCAACAACCCAATTCCACTTCTGGGTGAATGAGAACAAAAGTTAAACTACTAAGCCTTCATCAACGCATTCCTTGCGGATAAATTCAACTACACACCTTGCAGGAATCTCCTGGCTCAGATAGAGAAACAATTGAACTTCACTCTCTCTCCCTTTCAGACTTCAGTTTGAAACATGTAATCACATACACAGCATATACAAAGAAAATTCATAACAAGAAGCAAACATTCATGAGCACATAAACAATATACACAGAGAAACAACACCAACCATGAGTTTGAATCAGAACTTTCTTCTATTAATTCAAATGCCTGTACATGGGTGTTCTTCATACACTATTCTCTGCTTGCTCTTCTTTTCTCCTGAATGTTTCCTCTATTATTCACTACTATCTTACAATGGTACAATGAGGGTGTCTATATCCGTTTTCCCTCTCGGAATCTAAACTATCAAATCTAGAATTAAAAATCCTATCTACCAACATTAACTAGATTAAATGCCGACTATCTACCAAAGGACGAGAGCTTAAAGGCTCAAGGTCCAATACAATATACAAATGCTCCTTCATAAATGGTTCATTAAAGACTTGCGCAACAATCCCAAAGTATTTCAAAAATTTGGGTTGGTTTATCTAGCTGATCTCCGCTTGATGTGCTGGCTCGCTTGATGAGTCGGTGATGCTCCTGCATCAGACTCCTCGGCTTGAAAACTTTCATGGGCTCCTGTCCATGAGCTCCTGCATGGTCTGTCCATGCTTTTGTATCTCTTCTTCACTTTCCCAGTTGGCATCTTCCACTGGTTGATTCTTCCATTTGACCAGATACTCAAAGTATTGCTTCCGCCTAGTCTTTTTGCTCACCTTCTTGTCAAGTATACGCTCCATCTGTGGCTTCTCTGTAATCGGCATCTGCTTCTGCCACTGGATTTCTGACTGTTCATCATTTCTAGCTCCTGCTTCCTCAGCCTTATAGGGATATAAGTCTGAGACATTGAATGTCAGAGATATTCCGATCTCATCCGACAACTCAATTTCATAAGCGTTTTCTCCCAACTTCTTCAGGACTCTGCATGGTCCAATTTTCTTCATTTTCAGCTTGTTGTATGTTCCCCTTAGGAACCTTTCCTTCCTCAAATGTGCCAGAACTAGATCACCAACTTCGAACTGAATTTGTCTCCGATGCTGATCTGCTCTGCGTTTATATTTCTGGTTTGATTCCAACAATCGCTCCTTCACCCTGCTGTGAATTTCTTCCATCGCTTCTGTGAATTCTTCAGCGCTTGCGCTCTTAGTCATTATTTGTTCCAAATCCCTTAAATCTAAAACTCCTTTTGGCTTCCTGCCATATACAATCTCAAATGGAATTTTGCCTGTGCTCCTGTTCACTGAGTCATTGTATGCAAACTCTGCCTGTGGCAACACATTGTCCCAACTGCTGTGGTGCTCTGTCACCAAGCTTCTTAATAAATCTCCCAGACTTCTATTTACCACCTCTGTTTGCCCATCCATCTGAGGATGATAGGCAGAACTAAACATCAAGTTAGTCCCCATCTTCTTCCAGAGTGTCCTCCAGAAATGTCCAATGGATTTTGTATCCCTGTCCGATACTATGCTTCTGGGTAAACCATGAAGTCGAATGACCTCCTTGAAGAACAAATTCGCGATATGAGTCGCATCGCTGGTCTTCTGGCATGGGATAAAATGTGCCATTTTGGAAAACCTGTCTACCACCACAAAGATCGAATCATGTCCTCTTTGTGTCCTAGGCAATCCCAATACGAAATCCATGCTGATTTCATCCCACGGTCTCTCGGGTATGGGTAATGGTTGATAGAATCTTACATTCTGCTTCCTGCCCTTTGAATTTTGGCAAATTCTACATCTGTCGACAAACTTCTTGACTTCCGACCACATCCCTGGCCAAAAGTATGCTTCGCTCAGATTTGCAAATGTCTTGTCGTGGCCAAAATGCCCTGCCAATCCACCACTGTGCTTTTCTTTTAGCAGATTCTCCCTCATGAAGAAATTTGGAATGCATAACTGATTTCCTTTGAACAACAGTCCATTTTGGATCATGTAATCCATCCATGGGCTTCTATCTCTGAGAACTGGATTCTCAGCTGCCTCATATGCCTCTGCAAAATCTGCATCACCTGCATACATGTCCCTAAGATTTTCAAAACCCAATGTCTTGACTCGGAACTCCTGCAGCAACAAACACTTCCTGCTCAAAGAATTAGCCACTTTGTTAGTAGTACCTGAAATGTGTTTAATTACAAATGTAAAATTCTGCATATACTCTACCCATTTAGCATGTTTCTGATTCAACTTCTCCTGTTGAGTCACAAACTGCAATGCATGATTATCACTATACAAAACAAATTCTTTCAGGATCAAGTAATGTCTCCACTTCTTCAATGCCTGTATGATAGGATAAAATTCTTTATCATACGTGGAGTACTTTACTTTTGCCTCATCTAGCTTCTCGCTGAAATATGCAATTGGTCTGTCCTCCTGACTTAAGACCACTCCTATGGAAAATCCACTTGCATCACATTTCACCTGGAACACTTTCGTAAAATCTGGCAACACCAAAACCGGTTGTTCTGTGATCTTTTGCTTCAACAGATTGAAGCTCTTCTCTGCCTCTTTAGTCCAATGAAAAGATTTATGTCTTTTCTTGACTGTGTCCATCATCGCTGTGCTAATCCCACTGAAATTCCTAATGATTTTTCGGTAGAAACTAGCCAGTCCATGAAAACTTCTCACCTCGAAAATATTTCTCGGTGATTGCCAATTTTTAATTACCTCCACTTTACTTGGATCCATCTTTAATTCATTTGCCGATATGACAAATCCCAAGTAAATGAGTTCTGTCTTCATAAATGAATATTTCCTCATGTTGATCAACAACTTCTCTTGCTGTAGCTTCTTCATTACTGTAGCTAAATGTTTCAGATGTTCTGCCTCTGATTTACTGAAAATCAATATGTCATCCAGATAAACAATGACAAACTTACCAATGAATTCCTTCAGCACTTCATTCATTAACCTCATGAAGGTACTCGGTGCATTCGTCAAGCCAAACGACATGACTAGTCATTCATACAACCCTTCGTTGGTCTTGAAGGCTGTCTTCCACTCATCGCCTTCCCTCATGCGAATATGATGGTATCCGCTTTTCAGATCAACCTTTGAAAAAAATTTGGCTCCACTTAAACAGTCCATCAAGTCATCCATCCGTGGCAATGGAAACCTATACTTGATGGTTATCTTGTTAATGGCTCTGGAATCAGTGCACATTCTCCAGCCTCCATCCTTCTTTGGACTCAATACCGTTGGAACGACACACGGACTTAAACTTTCCCTGATCAGTCCTTTATCCAACAGTTCCTGTACCTTCCTTTTGACCTCTTCATTCTCCGTCGGCGTCAACTTGTACGCATCTTTGTTTGGCAAACTGGCTCCTGGTATGAGGTCTATATGATGACTCACGCTCCTCACCGACGGCAACGAATGAGGTAATTCGTCTACCAAAATGTCAGTGAACTCTTCCAGCAGTTCCTGAATTTCTTTCGGCAAATCATCCACTCTTGTGCTGGTCAAGACAATTTTTGGTTTCCTGACCACAAAGAATTGTGGATCTTCCTTCTTCTTTACTTCCGTAAGAAGCTCCTTCCCACTCATGAGAAGTACAGTACTTCTCAGTTCTGGGTTTACTTCTTTATCTTTAATTGGAAGTAGCATATGTGTTCTTCCATTCTTCTCCAAAGTATACGTATTCAACTTCCCATCATGAATTACGTTCCTGTCATATTGCCATGGTCTGCCTAGCAATAAATGACATACATCCATAGGAATAACATCACAGATTATTTTATCATTATATCCTCCTATCTTGATGTCAACTAAGCACTGTTTAGTGACATTTACCTGATGTCCCTTCTGTAGCCATGAAACTTTGTATGGACTCGGGTGATCAGTTGTCTCCAACTCTAGTTTCTCCACCATCTCGGTTGAAACGAGATTGTCTGTGCTTCCACTGTCCACAATAACCTTGCATTTCCTGTCTTTGGTCTTGCATGTGGTTCTGAAAAGTCTGTTTCTTTGAGCTGTGTCCTCCACCTCCTTCTCGGGTGTTAAGAGAACTTTACGCATCATCAATGACCTTCCGTCTTCTGCGTCTTCTGTTTCAGCAACTCGCCTCTGTGCCTCGGCGATGTGAGCTTCTCCTCCATCCTTCTTCCTATCTGGACAGTCAACTGCCTTGTGTCCATTCTTTCCACATGTGAAGCATGTGATGACTCCACCTCTGCCTCTTTCTCTACCTTTGGTATGAGGAAATGTGTTATTATTAGCGTATCCTCCGCTCTGTTCTGGCTACTGCCTTCACTGTTCAGAGTGCTGGCCTCGCTGTGAACTTCCACCTCTTTCCGTTCTAGTCTGAGGCTTCTTCCAGTCATCCTTGGATTTCTGAAACCTGTCTTGGGCAACTGACTTACCTTTTGGCTGGCTCCTGCCTCAGCCTCGCTGTCATGGCTTATGGCTCAGCTTCTCTTTGGATTTCAATGCCATCTGATACGCATCCTCCACCGTTCTGATGGTCGTCATACTCATCTCGTCCTGGATATCGTATCTCAAGCCATTCATATACCTGGCAACTTTTTCATCATCGCTCTCCCGATGACCTGCTCTGATATTTAGCTTGTAGAATTCCTCAGTATACTCCTTCACTGTCATCAACTTCTGTCTCAGGTTCTGCATTTTCCTGAACAATGTGATTTGATAATCCCTTGGGATGAGTTTTGCCTTCATCTTCGCAATCATTCGATCCCAGCTTTTAATCTTTTGCTTGCCTTTGCATCATCTATCTGCTTGAAGCTCGTCCCACCATAATGCTATGTGTCCCTTCAATTTTGTGACAGCATGCCTAACCTTCTTATCTTCTTCGATATCTTCATAATCGAAGTAAGTGTCAAGAGATCTAATCCAATCTAGAAGCTCTTCTTCATCTAGATTCCCTTCATAAGTTGGAATGTCCATCTTTGTTTTCAAACTCATTCGTGCGATAGCTTTTATCAACTGCTCAGTTGATGCATCTTCGGTTGCAATTTCCTCCTCTCGTTCAGCCTCAATATCGCTCTCGGAATCCCTCAGATCCCTTGCACCAGTTGTGCGTCTCTGCGCTGTCTCCATCTCCTCGAGTCTTGCTCGGAGATCTCTCATCTGCCTCTCCATTTATGGATTTCCTACCGGCCTGCCTCTTCTTCGCACCTCCCTATCTTCTGGGTCAGGTGATTGTCTTTCTCTTCTGGGCGGCATGGTGTATTCTTCCTTTCTTCTCTGCTACAGAAAGAAAAGAAATCTTCTCGCTCTAATACCACTTGATGCAAACACGCCACCCGGGCACGTCCGCTCCCTTAGGACCTTCTCTTCCTTTGGCCTGAAGAGCTGAGAATGCTCTTCAAATCCCTTATCGGGACTTTCCTACACCCACAGAACTCTACTTGTGATCTCCCTATCAAAATCGGGAAATTGGACCTCGCAAGATCGCGAGTACTGCACCCACGAGATCCGGTCTTACAAATCCCCGAACCTCGATGAATATTCTCCAAATGCTTTCCTTGCTCCTATCGAGAATTTCCCCGTCGGGAAATCGATACTTATGAGGTCATGAATCGCTTACCTCACGGATCCCCGATTCCCGATTTGTGATGGCGCTCTTCTCCACCCCTTAGCTCCCTCCGGCTAACTCTTTACGCATGTGACCTGCTAGTCCACAAGACCACGGTCCTTTCCCCTATCGGAATTCCGAAATTCACAGAATTGAAATGCGTAGAACTCACATCCTCGGAATTTCCGATCCTTCGATTGCCGATGACACCTGTCCTCCACTGAAGTGCTATGACTGTGGGACCGTCGCGTTTCAGAATTTCTCGACTTCTCCTGTTGTGGTTTTCTTGTCACCGAGAATCCCGATATGCCGATCCCCAATGCACGTGTGAACTCTCTCCTCCACGTCACCACTTCCTCGTCGCTCTATCGAGTATCTTGAAATCACGATTTCTAATGCAACAAATCCGTTGTATGCGGAAACCTCGAAATGCCGAACTCCGTCTCTTTTAGATCCTTGGACGCGTGTCCCTCAAATCAATGGCTCCGACCGTATCGGGAAATCACAGATCGCGATTCCTATATGCAAGAGTTTCACTACTCCGAAAACCCCGATGCTCCAAACGCCGACTCGTCAGGACCTCCTGCCATGCGTGTCCTGTCGGGATCAACAACTGAGATCCTTTCTCGAGATTTCGAGAACTACAAGGTCTCGATTCTCTTGTTCAGTAAAACCCCGATGAATCTGATATCCCGATAAATCCTCCAGGACTCCTCCTCTTCTCGCCGAGACTTAAACCCTACGCAACTTTTCGAGATCTAACGGCTGACGGGATTTCGTCAATCTCCTCTACGAATCCTGACCGTCGATTCCTCTCCTCCCTTCTTAAGGATTTCTTGGCACGGAAATATTCTGTGCAACCTTTCGATAATTTCAAAGGCCTTGTCCCTCCTGAGCTTTCTCCAGCTTCTACAATCTCTTAGGAAAAAGATATTTCTATGCACGCACTTGTAACTCTTGCCTGAAACCTTTCACGGCGCAAGAACCCAGTGCTCTACTTTGACGATATCACGAAGGTGCTATACCTCCTGAGATTTTCCACTTTGATTATTTCAGAGGGACTCGCGCGCACTCCTTGCGCTCAACATTCAACAACTTCCCAAGTGTTGAATCTTTCCGACTCTGCGCATTTCCTGCAACAACAGTCCTTGATTTCCTTGCTCAGGTTCACAACTGAGACTTCTTCTTCAGCCTGCGAACTCCTTGCACGGCTTCAAAAACCCACTTCCACTTCTGGGTGAATGAGAACAAAAGTTAAACTACTGAGCCTTCATCAACGCATTCCTTGCGGATAAATTCAACTGCACACCTTGCAGGAATCTCCTGGCTCAGATAGAGAAACAATTGAACTTCACTCTCTCTCCCTTTCAGACTTCAGTTTGAAACATGAAATCACATACACAGCATATACAAAGCAAATGAATAACAAGAAGAAAACATTCATGAGCACATAAACAATATACACGGAGAAACAACACCAACCATGAGTTTGAATCAGAACTTTCTTCTATTAATTCAAATGCCTGTACATGGGTGTTCTTCATACACTATTCTCTGCTTGCTCTTCTTTTCTCCTGAATGCTTCCTCTATTATTCACTACTATCTTACAATGGTACAATGAGGTTGTCTATATCCGTTTTCCCTCTCGGACTCTAAACTATCAAATCTAGAATTAAAAATCCTATCTACCAGCATTAACTAGATTAAATTCCGACTATCTACCAAAGGACGAGAGATTAAAGGCTCAAGGTCCAATACAATATACAAATGCTCCTTCATAAATGGTTCATTAAAGACTTGCGCAACAATCCCAAAGTATTTCAAAAATTTGGGTTGGTTTATCCAGCTGATCTCCGCTTGATGTGCTGGCTCGCTTGATGAGTCGGTGATGCTCCTGCATCAAAAATATTACATGTGTTGGGCACACTGAACTTTTAATAATTGTTTTGGGCACCCTGGCCTCTCAACATTGTAACAATACATTATTTAAAAATGGGGGTTCAAAACCCGGGGTGTTACATCCCCTCCCCTTTATTTTGGCACTGTCCTTAGTGCATATACAAAATAGAGATCAAAATCTCAAATTTATTCAAAAAGATGCGGGTACTCTGCCTGCATGGAATCTTCATGCTCCTAGGTAGCATCTTCAGGACTGTA
>ML785807.1:658938-678202 GCA_009831015.1 Picea engelmannii
TGAAGTGTAACCCCTCCAAACGGACTAGATTTGGATCTCAAAAACGCCCTCCTTCTCTTCAATTCGCCCCACTGCTCAAGAAATAATCTGAGCCATAAAACTGTCTCAGAAAGCACTAGATTTGATGTCCAAGGCCCTGCAATGGAAACCCAAGTGATAGAATCCTCAACGGATCTGCCAATCTCCGACAACGAATCTCTCTCCAAAGATGGTGCGCCCCTCTTGCTAGAATCCCTCAACTGGTGCGCCCTCTCTCTATCTGCACATGAAATTGATGTAGAATCCTCCTGCAAATGAGTAGATCTGGAACTAGAATGGTGTGGGAGAGTATTGCATCTCCGAGACCAAGATTGGGACAAGATAGGTGGAATCTTTCACCACAGAATCGTCCTCTAGGGTTTGTTATGTCAAAACCCTCAAAACCCCCAATATTGGGCTCACTAGCTAGAAGCCAAAAATCAAAATAAGATCATACATGAATGAATGATAAGAGGCCCTTGCCTTTCCTTTATACTTTTTGGCTCACCTTGCCCCTCCAAAGTGACTTTCATTTTATTAATATTTAATTAATTAATTAAATCACTTTAATTAATTAATTAACCTTTTTACCTTTGAAAAGCACCTTATCTCTCCTTGTGGCTTCCCTGACCACTGAAAGTCACTTCTAGCCATCCCATCCTGTAGTGTTTCTCCTCCCGATTCCAATGAGCTATTACATTGAGAGGTTCCTCCAAGTAATGTGCCCAAAATGACCTCTTCAGTGAATTCCATTGACTTATAGCTCAAAATAGTCAAAATCACGGAAATCGTCGAAATGCAACAAAACCAAAGCCAACCTATGCGGAATGGATCATAATGATGGAATATGATCATCAATGCAAGCTAGACCCCACAATGCCTCTCAAATACCCCTGTACTCGCTCTAGCACCCATTTAGCTACTCTGGTCATCATAAATCTCTGCGCTGTGATGATGTCCCAAAGTGGGGACATTACAAGGAGGACCACTGAACTTTTACCAGCTCTATAACTCGATTCCAGAGAATTTTCACCTTTCTGTCCAATACCCATACTGGCTGAACCTGAAAGTCTCCCTCCATCTCTACCTGAATCAGATGCCAATCAATAACATGGTTAGGGTCATGTACATATTTATTTAGTAAAGATACATGAAAAAAATTATGCACATTCATGGAAGAAAGAAATTGAAGAATGTATGCAACTGGCCCTATTCTGTCCAATATTTCAAATGGACCACAGAATCTGGCTGCCAGCTTTGTAAAACTACCCAATTTCAATGAGCTTTTCTTGGGCTTCACTTTCAAAAGTACATGCTCCCCTACTTTAAATTCTTTAGCTGTCCTATTCTTGTCTATATAAACTGTCTGTCTATCCTGAGCTGCCTTTAAATTCTTCTTGATCGTAACCACCTGGTCTTCCATGTCCTTGAGCAAATCCATCCGAAGTACCACTCTATCTGCCGGGTTTTCCCAACTTACTGGAGTATCACATTTCCTACCGTACAAGGCTTCAAATGGGATCATTCTCAATGAAGCTTGATACCCATTATTATATGTAAACTCAACCAAGTGTAAGTAATCTTCCCACTTAGATGGCTTATCCATCACATACATTCTCAACATATCTTCAATTATTCGATTGACTCTCTCTGTTTTCCCATCTGTCTGGGGATGATATGTTGTGCTAATGTTTAGATTTGTGCCAAATCCTTTAAAAAATCCCCTCTAGAAATTGGAGGTAAATTTTGTATCTCTATCCGAGACAATTGTCCTAGGTATCCCATGCAACCTATCAATTTCCTTCATGAAAATTTCTGCAATATTAGTTGTTGTATACGTTGTCTTCACAGGCACAAAATGAGCAGCCTTTGTTAATTTGTCAACCACCACCATGATTGAATCATGTTTCTTATTCGTTCTGGGTAATCCTGTGATGAAATCCATTGTGATCACTTCCCATTTCTTCTCTGGGATTGGTAATGGCTGCAACAAACCTGCTGAATGCCTATGCTCAACCTTCACCTCTTGACATTCCATACACCGAGCGATGTAACAAAAAACATCCTTCTTTGTTCCCATTACTGCTATAATTGTTTTCTGGTAACCGAGATGTCCAACATAAGGAACATCATGCACTTCCTTCAGTACCAAATTCCTCAGTTCTCCGGAGCTAGGAACATAGATTCTATTTTTATGCATGATTAATTAGTCTTCCCTTATCTCATACTCCTTTATTTTCTGCTGTACATCTCCTTGCTGTAAGATTTACTTTACTTGTAGGTAATCCTATTCTGTAACAAGACCATCTAAAATTTTTCTCTTCAAGTTTGACTGATGCACACTGGCAACAGTAGCGTGCATGATATGCACTCTTCTACTAAGTGCATCGACAAATTTATTCTCCTTTCCCTTGATATGCTTGATATCGAAGTCATATTCACTTAAAAATTCCAGCCATCTTGTTTGCCTGACATTCAAGGTCGACTGTTCAAAAAGATACTTCAGGCCAATGTGGTCTGTCCTTAATTCAAATTCCTTCCCCATGAGATAATGCCTCCACATCCTCAAGGTGTGAACAATGGCAACAAGTTCCAAGTCATGCATGGCATAGTTCCTCTCATGTTACTTAAGCTTTTTGGACTCATATCCAATGACATGTCCATTTTGCGTGAGGAATCCCCCAAGTCCTTCCTTACATGCATATGAACATACCACACAACTTTCCTTTGGGTTAACAATCTTTAACATAGGTGCACTAGTAAGTAATTCCTTCAACAAATTAAAATTCTTTTCACACTTGAGTGTCCATTGAAATTTAGTTCCCTTCTTTTTCAAATAAGTGATGGGATGAACAATCTTAGAGAACCCTACTATGAACCTTCTATAGTAGCCAGCTAATCCCATAAAAGATCTGATGTCTGACACATTTTTGGGTGTTGGCCATCCTCTAATGGATTTGATTTTCTCTGGATCTACTGCTATGCCTTGCTCTGAAATAATGTGTCCCAAGTAATGGATCTACTTTTGATAAAAATAACACTTACTCAACTTGGGATACAACCGATGTTCTCTCAGTACTTGCAATACCAATCTTAAGTGATGTTCATGCTCCTCTTCAGACTTAGAATAGATAAGTATGTCATCCAAGAATACTATGACAAACTTATCCAAATAATTTCTGAATATACCATTCATTAAGCACATGAAGATAACTGGTGCATTGGTCAGTCCAAAAGGCACCACTGAAAATTCATAATGCCCATACCTGGTCCTAAAGGCTGTCTTATGAATGTCTTCTTCCTTGATTCTTACCTGATGGTATCCTACCCTTAGGTCAATCTTTGAAAATATCTTTGCTCCTATTAGATGATCAAAGAGGTCATCAATTCGGGGTAGAGGATACTTCTTTATAGTGTACTTGTTCAGCTGTCGAAAGTCAATACACAACCTCAAGGTTCCATACTTCTTTTTGAAAAAAAGTACTGGTGCTCCCCAAGGTGAAACACTTAGACGTATGTACCCTTTTTTCAACAATTCTCCAACTGCATTTGTAATTCTTTTAACTCTGGTGTGCTCATTCTGTAAGGTGTTTTTGACACTGGGGCAACTCTTGAAACTAAATCAAGTGATAAATCTATCTCCCTCCTTGGTTCCAATGCTGGTATTTCTTGGAATACATATTCAAATTTCCGTAGCACCGAGAAATCTTCGAGGCTTGAACCCTTTGTATTTTCTAGCTCTTCCACATGAGCTGCATACAATTGAAATCCTTTCCTAAAACATCTTTTCCGCTGTAAGGCTGAAATCTCCCTTATAGAGATGGGTCTTGGAACTCCTTTCACAGTGCTCTATTTCCCATTTCCATTAAGACATGTAAATGTCGTGTTATGACAATCTAGGACAACATGATGCTTGTACAACCAATCCATTCCAATTAGAATATCATAATACCCCAATGGTATGATTTTTAAATCAATACTAGTATTCATGCCATTAAGACTTATGAAACAACTTCTGACCATGTCATGGATTCTTCTTTTGGTTCCAGTGGCTAATTGAACCAAACTTGATTTTCCAAGTTTACTTTTCTCCAAATGTAATATATCCACTATATTAGGATCAATGTAACAATGACTTTCTCTTGAATCAATCAAAATAACAATAGGATGATTTATGATCTTACCTTCCACCTCGATCATATTGGACTAGTACTCTGCTTGTCGATCATTTAAAGCTGCATAGATTCTTCCCATATCTTCAACTGTTGTAGCTTCTTGGATGTTGTGCATAGTCTTCACTCTGTCCTTTCTGTGTGGGAAATCCTTGTACAAGTGATCTTCCTTGCATCCCCAACATTGGATTGGTGGTCTTCCCTTTTTTCCCAAGGAATCTTCCTTCTTGAAATCTCCCTTAGCATACTAATCTTGATGATTTCTATTAGGTTCATTCCTATTGAAGGGAGGTTTGAATCCTTTCCTCCTCTCATCAAACTTCTCATTTTTCTTGTCTTTCCAAGATTTTTGTAGAGATTCTCTTCCCTGGCCTTGCTCATACATGCATTTAGCCTTCCTGATGGCTTCAATCAAGGTCTTGGGCTCATCATACTTGATCTTTTCCTTATAAAATGCTGGCAATCCACTTAGAAATCTCTGTATTTTCACTTTCTCATCACCAATGAACCTGACATACTTTAACAATCCCAAGAACTTCTTCTCGTACTCTGCCATAGTCATGCTTCCCAACCCGAATTCAAAGAACTCCTGCATTTTCCTATCATAGAAATGCTCTGAGAGGTACTCCTTCTGGAAGTACTTCTTGAACTACTTCCAAGTGATCCTACTCTCATTAATGTGCTCCACTTGCTTCAGTTGGTCCCACCACATTGCAACGTTTCCATGTAAATGGTAGGTGGCAATCCTTGCTTCCAGATTTGATGAATAGTTATGCAACTGAAAATATATCCTGATCCCAAGAAACCATGCTTCGACATCATCTTCCATTTCTCTTTCACCCTCAAAGGAAGGTGGCTTGAGCTTGCTCATCTCTCCTTGAAAACTATCTACCTCTTGTTTCCTTCTTTGGTGTCTGACATGAGACACCTCTGGACTGCTTACGAGGTCATCCAATGCCTAAAAAATTCTTTCTGAGTAAGGAGGTGAGTGGCGTCCATGATCTCTACTAGAACTTCTGGAATAACCAGATCTTCCACGATCACCCCTTCTTTCATGGCACCTTCCTTCTTCCTCTTTTCTTGAGTTTGATCCCTTCTTCGTTTGTCTCTGTAACACTCGAGCATTTATTTGACTTTTCTCTCTTTCTGATCAGTCTCTCATTATCTTCTTTGTAGCTTTGCACTTCCATCTTCAGGCTTCTTACCATTTCTATTAATGTTTCTTTCTCTCCTTTTCCCTTGCGTCCATTGGACTCTGTCTCTGCATTACCAACTTTGGTATTTTGGCCTTCGGCCTCCTTATCATGACTGGAGGCTCACTCACCTTCTTCCATTTCCTTTATACACATCCTTAGATGATGTGATTAATCCCCTTAATTCTGCAAAATGTGCAAGCGACCATTTTTTTAGAATTATGCATACGATAAACAAAATTTCCAAACCATGCTATAGGTATTTTTTATTTTTTGTTCATGGAGATCATATCCCCATTCTCTAAAAATAACAGTGTCCTGTTATCCTTGCATGACACAGAGTTTTATCTTGCGCATGCGCTTCCTTCAATCCACCTTCGCAGGTGACCACGAAAAGAAACCTTGCTAAATCCTTCCTTAGCACTTTTCTGTCTCGAAGACCACCAATTCGACCCTTAACTCTCCTTCCCTCAGCTCTCAATATGCATATGACCACGACCATGACCTTGCACTTAGCTGAAAAGTGCTTGTCCAGATCTTCAGGACTTAAGAACTTTCAGCCAGGATCGGATCAACGGTCCTCGTCCTCTTTCACGATCAACGATCGAGATCCAATTCGGGACTCCGCGCTTCAAGATTCTCAAATTTCCTCGCTTGCCTCCTCCCAAAACGCTTTTACCTGGAGTTCATGATATGATGATGGGTGTCCTCCCATAGATCAATGACTGTGAATCACTTCGGCTCTTCGGGCTTCGAAAGCTTCAAAACTTTCATCCTGTGCTTTCTCCCAGAGTGCTTTCACTCGAAGTCGATGATCCTTCGATGTGTGTCTTATGGAATCAACGGTCGATATGTACTCCGACCTTCGAAACTTCGGGAGTTTTCAACCCAACGCAACCTTTCACATCTTTCCCCACTAGATTTCCCAGTCTCCAAACTGCACGATCTGTCACCACGTGGAAAAATACTAGGATCAGACACATGGTCCAATTAGGCAGGTGACATGTGTCACGTCCTAGATGACATTTCAATCATCCACATGCTCAAAACTTACTGACACGTGGCGCACATCCCATGCGTCCACATCATCCCTGGTGACGTCCGCAAGCCACAACACTTCAAAAATTATGGGGTCCACATCACCTCCTAGTGATGTCATCATGCCCCACCCCTTAGGCTCTTCGGGCTTCAGGACTTCGGGAGTCTCCACACTAGCACACTTCCAATTATCCTGAACTTTGATTTCTCGAACCGACCAAACTGCCACCATGTGTCTCCCTTATTGGATGACCCATATTAACCTCGGACTTCGAGACTTCGGAAGTGACCGTTGCAAGGATCAATGACTTCCATTCCTTCCGGTCTTCGAACTTCAGAAAAATCAAACCTCAAATTTTTCCGAAATGTTTTTATCCGAAGCTCGCGATCTATTGATGTGTGTCTCCCATGGATCGATGGATACAATTTCTTTGGGTCTTCGGATTTTAGAAATCTCAAATTTAAACCTTCGCTTTTCCCCGAAGTGAGAAGATTTCTACCGCGTGTCCTCCTGGATCGAACGACTGAGATTCACTTCGGCTCTCTAGGCTTTGGAAATATCAATTCTCAACTTCTCCTTGCTCGCTCTTTCCCGGAGTGATTTCACTCAAAGCACATGATCGATTGACGCATGTCCTCCTATGGATTGATGGTCCCCAACTACTTCAACTATTCAGAGTTTTGATGATCGAGCACTAGCAAGTCACATCACTGCATGCCTTTCAATTTGTGGGGGGCACGCATCGATGGTTTGGAGTAACCCTCTTTTCACCCCGTAATTCTCTTGATGCTGACATGTAACCCCTTGGTGAAATTGTGGTTTTGATTGTGGGACCGCCTTGGGAAATTATCTCTCGTGAAACTTGGTTCCCCACAATGCCTCCTGTCCGTTGATCTCTCTCTCCCATGGGTCTGACGGTGGTGACCTTAACCCTTGCTTCCTTTTCATCGGATGACCCCTGTTCCCCTGTCCTCCAATCCAAAAATCCTAGATCTCTCATGATCCTATAGTGGTTATCTCTTTTGAATTCGAAGGGGGACGATCACAATCCTTCGAACCCCTTACAACGGATCTCTGACGATCTAAATCCTGCATATATTCTGCAACGTCGTTCCTCCTGATATTTTCAACTTCGCGGTCAGAGTTCGATCTCGACCACAAGACTCTGACCAACAAACCCAACCCATAGTGGCCCGGTGTTTCAACCAGAAGCTCTGATACCAAACTGTAACATACCCAACCACCCACAGGCCAAGGTACGCTACCTTCAAGCCTTCCCTTGGAATTCTTTCTCTCATCTATACTTTAAAAAAATTAAGGATGCATAAAAGGAAAGACTTTAACGACATGCACAACAATAGTCAGCAAGCATGCATAGTCTAAAGATTCAATTAAACGATAATTAAATATACAATAAAAATACATTCATATACATGCAAATGACACCATAACAGAGAGAACTTATCTTTATGAAAAATGACACCAACTGGTCGTAGACCAATGACGTTCCACCCAACCGTAGACACTACTGTTCCAAATCTCAACAACAACGTCACCCCCAAGCCAAGGCTATGAATCCACAAGGTCAGTTCTAGAGTGGTACTTGGCTTCCCAAACAAGTCAGTACCCAAGCTCTCACAGACTTCCCAGCTCTCACAACAATCCAAGTACCTAGCTCTCTTCTACCCAGCTTGCACCACCTGAGAGAACAAACCTCCACCCTTCTCTGCCACACAATCCCTCAGGCAGTCCTTCCCCTTATTCGGGATCCAGTGCAACTGGTCCAGAATCTCAATGATGGAACTCTCAGGACTCGCAGCTGTGAGAAACTATGGACACATGCTAATGCATCTCAAACATGCAGGCCTCAAGTCATGAATGGATCACACTAGCGACCACTATAGTTCAACATACCGTGTCTAATTCTTCAGTAGTTCGGTTTCCCTTTCCCAAGCCAAGACGTGGATGAGGATGGATCAATGAATGGGTAAGTGGGTGCATGAAAGTGCGTGAGGGAAAAGAATGGTATGCATGAAAAAGTGAAGGAGCGGACGAGACAACAACCAACCCCACAATCATACCAAGGATGGGTTTAAGTATTTTCATGGGGAATCAAGAACCTCCTGGCCTTCCCCAAGAAGCTCACGTAACCGATCCCCTCCCTTAGGAAAAAAAGGTAATTAACATAGGAACAAACATTTAGCCCCTCAAGGCCCCTCTCTTGTGGAATCATAGCTCCCTATAACTCTAGTCCTTGTCCGTCTAGCAGCCACCGATGTATTTATTGTTAATAATGATAGAAAACATTACATGTATTGGGAACACTTTCCTTTTAATAATTGTTTTGGGCACCCTGGCCTCTCAACATTGTAACAATACATTATTTAAAAATGGGGGTTCAAAACTTGGGGTGTTACACCTAAGATGGAGAACTCATATAAAAGGTGATGGCTCTAGGCTAAACCCAGGTATGTGTCCTGATTGTGTCAGCGATTTGAGCTGCTAAGAAATACCGAGATGCATATAGCTGAGATACCAATAAAAATCACATACTTGTTTAAATGAAGAAGAATTGGACTATTGTCCCTAGGGTTCTGAATTTTGTCCACAATGAAAAAAGTTGCACTATTTTGAAAATCTTCAACTACATTATCAAACAACTTTGAAATATCTCCAAATTCCCATGTGTGGTAAGTCACGTTAGAATGGAGGAATTTTGGATGTACTTGAACATGATACACACCACCTGGTAAAGATCACTTTTGTTCATTTTGGAAATCATAATCCCTAGCTCTCCAAAATTGATTAAAACTATTTTTCTTTGAGTTTATACTTGAACAATTCAGTGAAAGGAAAAATGAATGCAAATGATGTTCTCTTTGCAGCGCATTTTCTGATCTCCACCCCTTCCCAGAAAATATAGAATATAACCCTAATCATAATCTGATATGATCTGACACTCCAAAGGGTGCACTGCAATCTCACATATTTCCGCCTCAAACGATCATTTCAACTTAGGTGTACTGCAATCTCATGATGTTTGGGCCTCCAAACGGTTCATTGCAATCTCACTATCTCTCCACCTCCAAACGGTTCATTGCAATCTCACTATCTCTCCGCCTCCAAACGATCCTCCTTTACAACATGATACAATTTTTCTCCTTTGGTACAATATCGAAGCTAAGTAGTATGGCTATCTATCTCAATTAGAATAACATGGTTATAACATCTCCTCTCTTTATTGCAAGACTCAATATAACCATCATAAACTAGAGGACAACTTAGGTTAAAGGGAGTGAGTTTTTGGGTTATGATGGGGTTGAAAAAATTAGAGCTTCCACTGAAACAATCTTAAGCTAAAAAACACTTTTCTTAACATCCTTCTTGTATAAAAAGGTATCAAGATGTATTGAATTAGCTAATGAGAAGTGTGAACCATTCTTTAGCAAACTATATTTGGAGGAAACCCAAAGTTGATTAGATCCATCATTGGGAACTTTAGGCATCTTCTCACTTTCTTCTGGGAAGCAAATGTCATCCAAATGGTAGGTTCCTAAGGGATCATCCTTTCTTAGTGCTTGGATTGATCCCTGGATATGTTCCTTGGCGGTTGATATAAGTCCCTAGATATGTCTAGGGCCCCTGGATGTGTTCTAGGAAATCCTTGCTCAATGCTTGGATTGATCCTTGGATGTGTTCCTTGGTGGTTGATATAAGTCCCTAGATGTGTTCTAGGGCCCCTCGAGTGTTCCAGGGAACCCTTTCCTAATGCATGGGTTGATCCTTGGTCTTGTACCTTGGTGGATAAGACCCTAGCTGTGTTATGGGGCAACCTAGTCTTTGACTAGGTAGATCTTGGTGTAATACCAAGATGTGCTAATGTGTGATCCTATTCCTCTCTCTTGGGATGGTCCATGAGACCTAGGAGTGCCTATGAAGATTGACATGACCACATTGTTGATGGACCCCCTTATGTAGTGATGATAAATTTTATAGGTCATTATGAGACTCATGTGGACATGTTTTTCCATTATGGACCCCCCCTTGACTTTGTCTTAAAAGGTACCCTCTTGTTGTTTTATGTGATTGAGGTTTTATTTTTGTGATTGGGGTTTTATATGTGTTTAGGGTTTTTATAATTAATATTAATATTAATTGACATTTTAATTAACATTTATATTAATTAAATGTCAATATTTAATTATAATTTTAAATTTCCCTAACCCCTCTCCTTAACTATAAATAAGACCCTACTCTCTAGCATTCTATTACACTCACACGCACTCACTCCTCACTCTCCTATTTTCCACGACTACCTCAGTTGTTCTCTCTTGATGATGGTGCAACCTCCTTTTTGGACTATCTTTTCAGATCTGAGTTTTGTTTTTTTGGTCCAACGTCTCCATTTGATGTAACAATTTTAGATCTGAGTTTTGTTTGTTGGTGCGGCCTCTCTATTTGATGTAAGAATTTTAGATCTGATTTTTGTTGGTGCAACCTCTCCATTTGATGCAACAGTTTCAGATCTGATTTTGTTGGTGCAACCTCCCCATTTGGTGTAACAATTTCAGATTTGAGTTTTGTTTGGTCTTGGTATTGGCTGGGTATTACTCCTTGATTGTTTGCTGGTGCAAGAGATGATGAGGTGCCTCCCATGAGCTGTCAGACCTGTCCTTTTTGTGAGGAGGTGTCTTCATTAGATGCAAGACCTACTAAAGTGATTGAGGAGCCTCCTTGTGGGTGTCGAGTCTCCCTTTTAGGGCCATAGACCTGAGTACACGTGTCATGTCCTCCTTTGTGGGTTGTCTCTTTGCTATATGAAGGCCGTGGCCTCTTCTTCTAGATGCCATGTGTAGAATTGAGGTCCTTGTGAGGGTTCCACTCTTATTGTTCCTTGTGTTGGAGTGTTTATCCAATTATGCCTTATTTTCAGTTATGGAGGGTTTGATATGGACTATTTGTTATGGAGGGTTTTCTTGTTTGATATGGAGAGTTTTTATGTCTCAGTTTTTTGAGTTCTTGCTGTCCCTTCTTGTGGGGTACCTAGTTTTGTTTTATCAGCTATGGTCAATACCTTGCTGTCCCTTCTTGTGGAGTACTTGCTGCAATTATCTTGTGATGGTCTATACCTTGGCAAAACTGTTCCTAAGTTCTTATGACAAGATCAAACCCTAGAGGTTTGATCCATGAAACCCTAGAGGTTTGATCAGTTTAGACTACCCAACTAATTCCACATAATATGATTTGATACATAACTCACACTAAACACAGGCAAGCTCTAAATTTGACTATTTTTAATATAAATAATTCTTTATTTAAAATATTAGTTTATATATATAAATATAAAAATAAAAAATTGAATATACAAATAAGATAATAACCCATGAATTATCAATAACATTCATCAACATCAACTAATCATAACAACAACAATAACTCTTTTTTTCTTAGTTTACAATACAATTTCAATCCAAATCTAACAAGCTATGAAAAATAATTATCAATAACATTCATCAACATCAACTAATCATAACAACAACAATAACTCCCTTTTTCTTAGTTTACATAATTGATACAATTTCAATCCAAATCTAACAAGCTATCGAAAATTATCTTAATCTACCTGTTCTATTTATACAATATCAATTCAAATATAAAAAAAGAGGCAAGGAAGATTTATCCTAATTTACATATATGCTATTTATATAATAGCAATCCAAATCTGAGAAAACAAGCTAGGGAAGATTTCTCGTGGTCTACATATACTATTTATACAATTTCAATCCAAATATGAGACGACAAGCTAGGGAATATTTATATAATTTTAATCCAAATCTGAGAAAACAAGCGAGGGAAGATTCTCCGATTCAATTCTGACAAAACAAGGTAGGATTCTTTCCACGTTTTAGTTTGATGAAGTCCATTTACTTCTTCCACATGGCACCTTGCTCCTTCAAAATTTTAAGGTGTCTTGTCATATCATCCTTCAACAAAATGAAAAAGGAAGGGTAAGGAAGGGTTAACAAACCTATCTATTCAAGTTTTTTTTTTTAAATTTTCCTTTAAATCTAGTTGAATAAATTTTTGTGAAATTTTTATTTTTTATTATTTAAATTGCATTTTTGAATGTATAAATGGATTTAAATTTTTTGGGGCACTCGAATTATACAATTTTAATCACTCAAATCTAGAATTCCAACAATTTTTAACAAGATTTTAATAAAAATTGATCAGAAAATATACCCCTAAAATCTTCAAAAAATCAAACATGTAAACTACACTATTGATTCACCTTCAAATTAACTCTACTCAACCTCTTCTCTCTTCTTTCAGTTCTGCTGTGTCACCATTTGGTTCTATATCCTATGATTACCAAACTCTGTTACCACTTGGCTTTGCTTCCTGTGATTGCCCTTCAAACTAAGGGGCCAACGAACTCAAAGGGAAAACAATAACAACACCAAAACACATCCACATCATTAGCATTTATACATAGAATTTTCAAATGGAGAAAAACCCTTTTGGGCCATAACCAACTCTAAGGTGTAATCAGTAACAATACAAACTTTTACCCACTTGTCACCTGAGCCCTTGAGCCTCCAGTTTCTCCACTCAAATGCTGGGAATCCTCCGTCTTGCAGTTCTGGATTGGAACATCCAATACACTCTAAACTCCGACTCCTCCAAACCTCAGTCACAAGGCTTTGGGTTTCTGTGGGCACTTATTGTCATCGTTGCTTTGTCCTTTTTGGCTTCACTACCTCTCTTTCTCGTTCGCTGCCTAACGTCCTCCTCTTTCTCCTTTAAAAAAAAACATGCTTGCTAACACAGTGTTGGTTGGTTAGAGTTGGTAAATAATAGTGATGGTGATGACTAAAGTTTATTTCCATTGAAATTGAATTGTTCTATCAGATCTAAAGAAGGTAAAGAATTACTTGAAAATTTTTAAACTTTTTTAGGTAAGGAATAACTTGAAATTCTTTAGAATTTTATTTCTATTTTGAAAAACATCAAGAGTAGTGTACCAAGATCATCATAGTTTTGTTGATTTAAAAGGTCATGAAGGTTGGTAGTATGAAAAATCTTTTGAAATTGAGATCTAATATGGGTATATGCCCAGTATTCTAAGAGAAAGTGCTTTTCATTTTCAATCCTTTTAATGTCACAAAATTGACAAATTCTTTCATCTCATGGTGTTTTGGGAATTGACCATCCCCCAATTTCACTATAAAACTCATGAGAATTAGTTTTCTTCTTTACACTTTGTCAAAACATAAAATTAATTTTGATCTTCTAGATTAGGATTGATAACCTCTTTATAATATTTTAATTTTCTTTTTCCCTCTAATTCTTTATAATTTATTTTCAAAATCATATTTTAATTAAAGATTAAATTATAAAATCTTTATTTACAAAACAAACAAAAAAATTCACTCTATATTTTTACTTTCTTCATATTCAAATCTATATTCTTAAAAATAAAAATAAAAAAATACAAACTCTCAAACATTATGAGAATGCAGAATACCTAAACTACAAGGGATTTAATCTCATCAAATCAGATCATTTGAAACCCAGGTGTTAACAATGTTTACCTCACTCCACTTTAAGGTGTGGAGTTGAATTGCCTTTTGCAATGAGTTGGTCATGTAAAATAAAATCTGCCCTGAAATGAGTTTGTCATATAAAATACTTAACTGTGGAAAGTGCCTCTCACCTTAATGATAATGATGCAAGGACAACATTTATACATTATTAGTTTATTAGTATTAGATGATTGAGTAATGGATATACAGATGCAATAAAATAGAAATGTGTCTTCATAATGTTAATTTATTTTTCAATTACTTATCAAATTTGACATTTTGTTTCTCATTTTTTTTTTATCAAATTTGACATTTCAACATAAAAATGTTAATAATACATAGATTTTAAAGATAGATAAATCATTATTAATATTATGGATTTTTTAAATAATTATAAAAACAATTATTACAAAAATCTTAATAATAACATTTTAACATTTTTTTTAGTAATATATAAATATATAGATCCCAAACCTAAACAAATCATTATTAATATTATAGATTCTACTAACTATTATAAAAACAATCACCACAAAAATCTTAGTAATCTTAATAATCAAATTGATACTAGTCAAATCCTAAATCTCAAATACTTAAAAAAAAAAAAAAAAAAGGTACTAATCAGATCCGAGAGATCAACTTCAAAAAAATATTCAAAATATTTGCATGGGACGATAGATTAGGGTTTTTGTTTTAAAAAAACCTAATCAACAACACTGCACTGGCACTTATGAAATCCGAGAGTTTGATCATCATTGGGGCGTCTTTTGGAAAACAATTTCAAGGATGTGACAGGGACGAAACAGGGTGGAATTAGTTTTGAAGGAAACATATTCGACAACAATTTGCTGATTGGACATGATATTTGATAGACGCACTGGGTATTTTCAGATTGGTAGAGTGAATGATTTAAATGGATTAAAATGATGGTTATAAGATTTGGTACTTAACTGTAAGTTGACAATTAATGAAGACTGGATAAGACATAAAAGATAATGCAATGTAAAGTTAAATAAAACAACTGAGAAGAAAAATAAAAAATTAAATGAAAAAGTAAATGAATTTAAGAGATAAATATTGATTAATGAGAAATGAATATTAATCTTTTTATTATTTAGGCTTTCTTTAATTTTCTAGGCTTTCTCTATTTTTTCTTGTAATTTCAGGGATTTTGGTTGATTGTTAGTCAAGGAGGGAAGGATGCATACAAAGTCATTTGACTGCATTGTAAATTTGATTTTTGAACTATGATCAAGAAGCAAATTATTAGATACTTGGGTTTTTTTTTTTCTTTCAGAGAAATCATTATCTATTATGTGATTGATGTTATGTAAAGTAAGAATAACATATTACATGTAATATGTTATAACATATTATGTGATTGATATTATGTGAAGTGAAAATCTCTTAACTCAATCTAATGGAAGTTCCTCTATGTTAATGGCTGTCTGATAGTTTTTAATAGTATAAGAGCTTGTCTCTCAAATGTGCTTGATAAATTCTCATGGTTTTACTCCCTGTTTGTTTAACATGTACCTCTATTTTCTTCACTGTTGATTTATTTTTAAGATTGAGGATTTGTGGAAAACATTATATGGTTCTTGCACTATTATATATTAAGTTTCAAGGAGAGGGGATAAAACCATTTTGCTTCCTTGCCATGGCTGCCACAGACAATATTTTTTTTGTTGAAAAAATCTATTGTTGCCTATGAACATCCAAGAGGCCATACTCAGCCCCAGCGATCTCTCCATAGGGTCGATCGTGTGCGTTTAGGGTGTACACCCAACACACGAGTAGTCTCTTCCTTTCTGGGGTCGCCCTCTCTTTGTTTGCATATGAGTGGATGCCATCGTTGTTTTTTCTCTTATACTTGAGTGTCAAACCCTTCCCACATATTAATACTTTGAATTCTGTTATAATTCTTTGACATTAGTGTATTTGTCTTATTTACCACCTTTTGATAAAGGTAATTATCATATGATTATTTAACTTTCATTTCATATAAATTTTAATGTCCATGGTTGACATTCTTATTAACAATGTCTTTTTTTATTTATTTAGTGTTGGATTCATATATATATATATATATATTGTTATTAGTTGGTGTTGGATTTGCTACTAGGTCAATGTGAGAATGAAATTGTAGGGAGAACCATAGCTCAACCACTACCATAATTGAATAACAATTGAAGAATAATTAAAGAGGCACAAACTAGTTTCTATGTAAAGCATACCATTGAAAGCACATGAATCCAATGCACTGAGTTGAGTTTTATTTCAAGCATGGTTTACATAATAAAGCATTTTTTTACATGTCTTAATCCACAGAAATTTCATATATGCAACTCATATATGTGCTGGACACACCGGCTACACTGAGAGGGGGGGTGAACAATGTAGGGCTCCTTTTCCCAAAACTCCTTAGTTAACAATCACCATTAACTCATTACTCATTGCTGTCATTTATAACCGGTTAAATGTCAACACATATCAACAATATATCATCAACAAGTCATCACCACAAGGAACACAAAGAACACAAGATGTATGCACAATTTTCTTTTTATTACGGACTACAATCCTTGGGGTTTTTCAGCAACAACTGAATAGAGTACAACTCTACAAGAGCACCAAATCAATAGTGCAAGACTCAGCTTACACCCTCAACACCAAATAAGATGAGGCAACAATCCTCAACAGATATCAATCTGTACCATAAACAAGTGCATCAACCATGCACCAACCTGTGCCAAACAACCTGTAATCAACCTGTACCATAAACAAATGCTTCCAACCATGTACCAAGTATATACCAATCATGTGTCAACTACTCCATCAACTATGAATCATCAATATGTACCAACATCATCAACTATACACCTCATGTATGTGCCAACTCATCAACTACTTGTCTCAACCATGTACCCAACTTGTACCTCAACCAAAAGCCATCATCAATTTCATCATCCAAATATGATTTATAACTCTGTAATAGACCTGGTGTATATGATCACATACCTACAAACCTTCCTTGACTTTAAACAACAAGAGACTAGCATTTTCATCAAACTTTTCTTTAGTCTCGCATGACTAGTTTTGGACTAGTCAACAACCCTAACTTGAAATAATCATAACTTTGTACCTGTAATGAATAAAGATATGAAACTGATACACAATGTTCTTCAATGTGTTTTGTGCAATTCCTCCAGGTGTCACTGCTTGGAACCTCTTAGAAAAGGAGTTATAGCAAAAATGACATACCATGCTGAATTCTGTCTTATTCTAGAAAGCAATCTTGTAGAGAGTGCCCTGCACAGAATGTTTGTTGAATCGATATGAAACTGTGACACAACATACTAAAGACTGTAATATAACTAAAAACATTGGTCTCACTAAATTTGTATCTGTTATGAAGAAGTTATGACGTTTTTACCCGAAGCACCTATTTTAGACTAGTTTCAGGACTAACCACAAACCCTATTTTCCACGGAGTGTATCTCCAAAAATACAACGACCCACAATATGAATTGTTTACCATAGATACTTGGATATGTTTCCTCAATGGCATATCAATCTCACGGTCTGAATCATTATAGAAAAAAAGTTATTACGAAAATGGTGAGATGACCTGTAAATAACATACCTTAGAAAACATCATGAAAAAATTTATCCTCCCTTGAATTTCGGCCCTCTTTTCTTCACCTTCCCTTTGAAATTTAGCTTAGATATACTTTGGTTGCCTCATTCACCTATATATTGTTAAGCCTTAATATTGGCTCATTACCCCTTAATTGGGGCATATTATATTAGTAATGCTATTTTATTTATGTCGGCTTTAGGTCATTAGTTGTAATTATACCTCCTGGTCTCCTATATATACCAAGGAGACATTTTAATTTTGAATCATATTGTACTTGAACATTTAAGTGGGGTAAAAGGAGGTTTCCCCCACAAAGAGGCTCATTATCTGAAATTATCTCTTTTTCAAGGCGTTGAGTACTTTTCCTGATGTTTTTCTATGCTATATTGATGTTTGGTTCTTAACATATGGTATCAGAGCTCAAGGTCTTGGGGTTTCGCTACTACATCTGAGACACCTTGGAATTTTCACTATAACTTTTTTTCTACAACGTTTCAGAAGGAACAGCTTGGAGGATATTTAGTAGATGGATCAAGGTACGTTGGGTTTAAAATTTAGCTTCTGAGACCTTATAATTTCAGAGATACAGCTTGTACAAAATAGGGTTCTGGAATCATCTTGAACTGAGTCATTGCGGAATTTTTGCTATAATTTTTTTTTGTAACGTTTCAGACCTTGAACTCTGGAGGATATTTACATAAATTAGAAAGGTATCCGTGGTAAAAATTTCAGCTTCTGGGTCATCTTAAATTTGTAGATACACCTTGTGTAAGATAGGGTATCTGACTAGTCTTATTGACTAGTCTCAAGAAGGTGTTCCAGGTAAAAAAATTATAACTTCTTCCTAGAGTATCCAAATTGAGTGGGACTGGTTTCATTAGATTGTGGACAGTCTGTAGTATTTCTGGTGCGAGTTTTAGAATTTTATATCAATTATTTTGGGTGGGGCACACTATACAAGTGAGATCTCCTGGAAAGGCCAAAAATCGACAAGTTGTGGGGAAGTTACCATAAACACATCCAATTTTGATTAGACCTGTGGAATTGTAAAGAAGAAATATCAAAGAAATACACAAAAGAAAGTTTCATACCCAGAAGGGCCGAAACTTGGGAGATACAACAAAAGAAATATTGTCTAGCAGAACCACCTCAAAATCAAGGTTCAAAAGTGATACTTGGCCAACATGACACCCAATAAGAGAAATTCTACACCAACTAAGCCTCCAGAAAATCCTACTTGGACTCTTGATGAAGGTGAATAAATGCGTAGGGACATAAATTATTTACAAAAGAAGATAGTAACAAAAGATGAACTACAAGAGATGATGGATTCAATGGAAGCTAAGTTGGATACTAAGATGGATGGTTTAAAAGGGGAGATCATGGAAGTATTGAAAAATTTCGTAACAAAGAAGATACCTAGAAGTGAAAATGCATCCCATGAAATTCATGATGAGGACACAAAGAAGGTGAATCAATAATGGAGAAACTCCAACTTTGGTTTGAAGACCAACCATGTTCCTAAGATTGATATGAGGAAGTTTGATGGCAAGGACCCAATCACATGGATACTTCAGATGGAACAATTCTTTGATCTCCATAATGTGCCACAT
>ML785807.1:706820-736579 GCA_009831015.1 Picea engelmannii
CGTGCAAATAGGAAACTCTGGTTGAATCAGAGAAAATATGTTGAGACGATATTGCAGAGGTTTAATATGCATGGAAGTAAACCAGTCAAGGTTCCTATTCCTATAGGTGTAAAGTTATCTGCAAATCAGTGTCCCAAGACACAAGAAGAAGAAGAGGACATGTGCCATGTTCTGTATGCCAGTGTAGTTGGCAGTTTGATGTATGCAATGGTCTGTACTAGACCATAAATTGCACATGAAATGGGAGTTTTGAGTAGGTATATGTCAAAACTAGGGAAGGATCATTGGACAACAACAAAGAGGTTCTTTAGGTATCTTCGTGGAACTACATGTTAAGTATTGTGCTACCAAGGAAGACCAGGATTGTACAGAGTGCTGAACATACATGGCTTTGTTGATGCAGACTGGGCTGGAGATCTGGATCACAGAAGATCTACAAGTGGGTATGTGTTTAACCTATTTGGAGGAGCAATCAGTTGGATGAGAAAAAGACAGGCTGTAGTGGGACTCTCAACTACATAAGTTGAATACATGGCAGCCACCCATGCAAGCAAGGAAGCAGTATGGTTACAAAGATTGTGTTCAGGTATTGGGTGGTACAACAAGCAGTGAGATTAGATTGTGACAGTCAGAGTGAAATATTCCTAGAAAAGAACCCATCGTACCATTCGAAGACAAAGCATATTGATGTACAATATCTGATCCAGAATCAGATCTAGGAGCCTGACAAGGCTTAAAAAGGCTCAAAAATGAAAGTTCTCAGAATCGGACAAAACCAATTCCATTATGATCGAATCGTCGTGCTGATTCCGGCCATATATTTAATTTCTCAAACGAATGATGTATGTGAGAGTTATCGCACTCTGACCGTTTTCCCAAACAACTAAAAAGTAAAAAACAAGGTCAATAGTCAAAAGGTGACGTGGCACTCTCTGGAGGTGACACTTGGCAGTGGCAGAAATGACATGTGGCAGCACAAGAAGCAGTTTGACTGGATAATTGACAGGAACCAGTAGCATGTTGACATGTGGCATTGTGGAGGACCAATGAAAGGGTGCCACGTGGCCTAGACATGGGCTGCCACGTGGCACCCCATCACTAGTTTGGATGGAAAAATATTTTGGAGCTCATGGGGTTTGACCCCTTGACCAATTGGTCGAGAAATGCCTTGTGTAATGACAAAATGCTAATGTGCCAACACATTTATTGTTAACATAAAATCCACTTTAATTTAAATAATGGGCAATGAATAAAGTGTTGGGGCGAAAAGGGGTTGGGGCTAAGCCCCAGCCCACGGTTTCATTATTGCATGTAACCACAAGGGTGCGGGAAATGCATAACCACCAACGCAAATATCACCAGCCCCCAGATTTTGGGCATATCCCATACGAATCGGGGCTCAACCTTAAGAGATGACGCATTTTTTGGGTAGGCAAGGTCCTATTGAATGGGCATGTGACCTATGTATACCAAATGAGGGTCAATGCACATCCCTTTAGGCTGGCGCTTGGCCATATGGCATTAATATGACCATGCAAGAGGGGCGCGCACTGGGTATATGGATCTTAGCCCATAAGTTTTGCAAAAAGTGGGTTTTAACTTTGCAGTTTGGATTTTTTAATTGATTTTGGCTTGTTATTAGTGGATTTTGCCCATTTTTGGGGGATATTGGGCATTTTTGGAGACTATATTTTGGGAGGAAGTTGGGGATGGATAACCAACTTCAGATATATAAAAACTATGCCTGTTTGAGGTCATGAAGGACAGTCAGAGAAGAGTTATGCTGAAGGGAAGTCAAGCCAAAGCCATTTTTATGCAGGGAAGCTGTTGAGGAGGAGACACTTGCGGGCCATTTTTGGGAGCTCCGATCATCCATTTTGCGTGTCATTTCTTCTGCTGATTTCTAGAGATCTGGAAGAACATGACTAGATAAATCTTGTAGCCTAATGGCACTACTTCGATTTACTTTTTGAGATTTGAATAGAAATAAAGAAGCCTCCCCCACTGAGACAAAGGCTCAGAGACGTAGGCAATTTTGTGTCAAACTCTGTTATCACTTCTCGTGTTATGGTTTGTTGTTATTATTTATTTAGTTCATATCTATATATTTTTATCATGGCTGTGATATATTCTCTCATCTTCATCCTCTTTCATTAGCTTCTTAAATGGTTAATAATCACATGCAATTAAAAACTCAACCACAATCATTAAAATATATTTTCGAATCAAGTGGTATCAGAGCTAGTTGACGTTTGGATTTGAGTTTTGCATGTTAACCAGGGAAAAGATACAGTGTGGTGAAGGCGAGCTTGTTAAAGAGAATCCATTAATTGGATTGATAAAGAAACCTTCTCACAACGAGAAGATGGCATTGGAAGAAGGGCTTTCTCAGGATGAGAAAGAGTTTCATAAAACTTTCCTTGCTATGTCGGAGATGGTGAAAGTTTTGTATGAAGATTAGTTGGAACGGAAAAGACCAAATCTGGGTGAATCTTCAAATGGAAAAAGTGAAGAGGAAGAGGATCCTCCTCATAATCCTCCTTCACCTCCATCATCACCTCTTTCTTGTCCTTCTTCTTCAAGTTCAAGTTCTAAATCTAATGCAAAGAAACATGCTCATAAACATAAGAATGAAATGCCATTGTTAAAACTTGATGTTAAATTTGAGTTACCCATATATGATGGTGAAGTAAATGCAGAGAAAATTGACAATTGGATCAGGCAGATGGAAGTTTACTGCAGTGTGCAATAGATCAAGGATGAGGCCACACAAATCAAGTTGGCATCTTTGAGACTTGCAGGCATGACTCTCATTTGGTGGCAAAGCAAGTTGCAAAACGGAACACAACAAGTGGGTAATGTATTTCCATCATGGAAAAGCTTCATTTCCGCACTTAGGAAAAATTCTATCCTTTGGGTTATAAAGAAAAAGCATTAATTGAATGGCAATCTTTAAAACTAAGAAAATGACAAATAGTGCAAGAGTATACAAATGGCTTTTGAAAAATGGCATTGATGTTAGATATCCCTTTACATACATACGGAACTCTTATGAAGTATATAGCAGGTTTACCTGCACATATTAGAAACACTGTATTCATGTTTGGACCCACTAACCTTGATGAGGTTTCTGTTCAAGCAATGTATATTGAAGCAGGGAAAGCAGGTGTATCAGGGGAATTGTCTTCAAGGAAAGAGGACAAGTGGAAAAGGCATGGAAAGAATTCAAATGCAGTGGCAAGGAAGGAAGGGAAGCCCTCTTGCAAGCATTGCAAGAAAGAGGGGCATGATGAGGAATGTTGTTGGCAGTTGCATCTCGAGAAGAGGCCAAAGTGGTTCAAGTAAAAGAAGGGAAGGAAAACAGTGGCAACGACAACAAGACCCACAGACTTGGGATCGGATTTGGGTGGAAAATCTAAGGTCTCATTGGTTGGTATGAAAAGTAAAATTGGTGAAGGCATTGATTGTATAAGTAACTTGTTTCATATAAGGGTAATCATGCGAAACACTAAGATAGACACATTAATCAACAGTGGATCTCAAGCTAATCTAATCTCAGAAGAATTGGTTAAGAAATTGGGGTTAAAAACACAAGTGCATCATAAGCCTTACACACTTAAATGGATAAGTAATCATCATCAAATGTACATAAAAAAACAATGCACAATCAAATTTGCAATTTCATCTAAGTATGTGGATGAGGTAACATGTGATGTAGTGTCGTTAAGAGAATGTGGAATGGTCTTAGGTAGTCCATATTTATATGATTGTAAGGCAATCTTCTACATGACAAAGAATCAATATCAATTAACGAAAGCAGGTCAAGATTATGTGGTTCATGCTCATCATGTTAAGGAAAATAAAACAATTCAAACAATGGAACAATTAAAGAAGGCAGTGCAAGCAAACAACAAACCAATAATTGTTTCAAATGAAGTAATCAATCTTAAGCAAGAACATGAAATGATTGTTGAAAGGAAAATCAATCATAAGTTGCTTCAAGATAAGCTCATGTCATGCAAATATTACAAGTATATCAACTCATTTGCAGTCGTCTTTTTGATGCTATCATTAGTCATGTTGTCTACATGGATGATAGTGGTTTCAGTAAGATGTAACAGGGTTCAAATGGCTAACAATATGTTGTCAGTTGTCATGATTGTGTTACAATTGATATTGATGAGACAAGTGCACAGGACAGAGTTCAGAGACAGAGGACAAGCCAAGTGGCCTATCCCAAGCTTGTTGATTGGTAAGTAACCTTTTGGGGGCCAAAAGGTCCTTTAGTGGGGAGGTGTGATCCAGAATCGGATCCAAGAGCCTGAGAGGGCTAAAAAAGGCTAAAAAATGAAAGTTCTCAGAATCATATGAAACCAATTCCATTGTGACCGGCTCGTCGCACTGATTTTGGCCATATATTTATTTTCTCAAACAGACACCATATGTGAGATTTATCGCACTCTGATCATTTTCCCAAACAACTAAAAAGTAAAAGAAAAGTCAACAGTCAAAAGGTGACATGGCATTCTCTGGAGGTGACACGTGGCAGTGACATAAATGACATGTGGCAGCACAAACAATAGGGTGACTGGACAAATGATAGGAACCAGTAGCATGTTGACATGTGGCATTGTGGAGGACCAATGAAAGGGTGCCACGTGGCCTAGACATGGGTTGCCACATGGCACCCCATCACTAGTTTGGATGGAAAAATATTTTTGAGCTCATGGGGTTCGACCCCTTAACCAATTGGCCGAGAAATTCCTTGTGTAATGACCAAATGCTAATGCACCAACAAATTTATTGTTAACATAAACTCCACTTTAATTCAAATAAAGGGCAATGAATAAAGTGTTGCAGCGAAAAGGGGCTGGGGCTAAGCCCCAGCCCATGGTTTCATTGTTGCATGTAACCACAGGGGTGTGAGAAATGCATAACCACTAGCACAAATAGCACCAGTCCCTGGATTCCAGGCATATCCCATACGACTCGGGGCTCAACCTTAAGAGCTGGTGCATTTTTTGGGTAGGCAAGGTCCTATTGAATGGGCATGTGACCTATGTATAAGGAATGAGGGCCAACGCACAACCCTTTGGGATGGCGCTTGGAAATATGGCATTAATATTACCATGCAAGAGGTGCGTGCACTGGGTATAAAGAGATTAGCCCATAATTTTTGCAAAAAGTGGGTTTTAACTTTGCAGTTTCGATTTTTTAATTGATTTTGGCTTGTTATTAGTGGATTTTGCCCATTTTTGGGGGATATTGGGCATTTTTGGAGGCCAGATTTTGGGAGGAAGTTGGGGATGGATAACCAACTTTAGATCTATAAAAACCAAGCCTTTTTGAGGCCATGAAGGACAGTTAGATTAGAGTTATGCTGAAGGGAAGCCAAGCCAAAGCCATTTTTATGTAGGGAAGCTATTGAGGAGAAGACGCTTGCGGGCCATTTCTGGGAGCTCCGGTCATCCGTTTTGCATTCCGTTTCTTTTGCTGGGTTCTAGAGATCTGGAAGAACATGAAAATATCAATCTTGTAGCCTAATGGCACTATTGCAATGTACTTGTTGATCTTTGAACATAAATAAATAAGCCTCCCCCACTGAGACAAAGGCCCGGAGACGTAGGCAATTTTGTGCCGAACTCCATTATCACTTCTCTTGTTATGGTTTGCTGTTCTTATTGCTTCAGTTCAGATCTATATTTTGTATCATGGCTGTGATATATTATCTCATCTTCATCCTCTTTCATTAGCTTCTTAAATGGTTAATAATCACATGTAATTAAAAACTCAACCACAGTCATTAAAAGATCTTTTCAGATCAATATCACTTTGTGAGAGACATGGTTGAGGAAAAGAAAGTGTTGCTGGAAAAGGTTGACACTTTGAAGAATGTTGCAGATTCATTGACAAAGTTTGTGAGCATAGAATATTTCTCATGGTGTAGAGTAACAATGGACATTGCTGCCCTGGATTGTTGACTATATAATCCCCTAGACCCTTGGATGCAAAGAAAACAACAAGTGGGAGAATGTTGGGTATGTGTTACATTATTTTCATGTGTGTGTGTGGGCACATCAGATATTTTTAGCGGTTTACTAAAAATAATCCCGGTTTTAGGGATTAGGATTTTGGTATCTACGGAATACCTAAAACCATTGTATATATTGTATAGTGAATGGTGAAATTTGATATAATGAATATAAGAAAGGTTTTCCCAGTTGAGGGTTTCCAGTATATTATCTCTGTGTACTATGTGAATGAGCCATTGGTTAAATTCTGTTTTGCTTAAGAATCTATATGCATTGCTTTACTTCACATGTTTAAAACTTACACCTATTGTTGTCATAGAAGGAAGGAGCACTGAAAAAAGATACAAGCTGTTTTCCAAGAGAACAAAGAAGCAAATCTACCTTCCATTTTAAATGCCAAAGCTGGCACCATGATTGACATAACTATGGTAATATCACATTCTTTAGACATTTGTCAAAAATATTTTGGTGAATTTGAAAAACATACTAGTTCCAAAGATACTAAGGCATATGGGATATGATGGAAAAGGTATTGGAAAGAGAAGGAAAGGAATCCTAAGCTCTATTGTAGCTAAACTAAGGGCCAAAAATGAGGGCCAATGTTTTGATGGCGGAAATAAAAAGGCCATGAACACCAAGACTACATTTGTGAAGGAAAAGGACATAATAGAATTGTATTACACGTAAGAAGAAATAACAAAAAAAAATGAAGGTGGAAACACATTGCCACTCCATCCTTCTTGTGGAAAATTGCAGAAGAGTAACGATGAAGAAATTTCAAAGACTCAAAATGCACAAGCACTTAGAAGAAGTGGCAAGTTAATCAACAAGGGAAAGAAGAAGAATAATACCAATAGGTATGAATCAAGTAAGACATTTCTTGTTTGTCACTATTGCGAGAACAAAGGCCATATCATTGCTAGTTGTTGTTACTCAAAGGCATATTCATTATAGGGGAAGAAAGGATATCATGAGGAATTTTGTTGGGAGAAGAAAGCCACATTCCACAAGCCTAAATGGTTTAGAGGAAGAATGGTAAGAATACTTCCCCAATCCAATAAAGAATGCAAAGGTAGAGGGACAAAAGGAGTATGTCAATCAGAACATACAATAGTGCCAATAACTTCTACCACCACTACAAGTTAAATGGGCATTGGGAAGGAAAGTGTTGGTGATTTAGAGCATCACCCTAGGAACTACACAACCAAGAGAAGAGTGTTGAAAGTGAAGCTTAATAGACATAAATAAGTCATTCCATCTCCAACGCAAGCAATATAATCCATCCAAAGAGTCATAGTAGTACCAAAGGTTAGAGACACCAACAAAGCATAAAATGGGTTGATGCCAAGGGTAGCACCAATCCAATTGTTTCCTATGATCTTCTAGAATAATATTCCATTCTTGGAGATGTATCAAAGATTGGAGCACATATTCAATCAATGGTATTCCCTTGTCCTTGTATTGTCCAAATTTTGAGGTGTTACCTCAACCTCAAGATTATATTCAACCGATGATTGTTTATTACAACCATACATGTGTAGGATTCACCAAATTTTTGGGAAAAATAAGGTGCTATGATTGCACACCAAGGAAGGAATTCAAGTGATCTTGTTGTAGAGGTATTGTTGTTAAGCATGTGTCAATATCAGGGAGTTGTTTCCATGCCAAGAAACAATTGATCCTAGCAGAACAAGGAATACCACACTTATTTTCATGGAGTTGTTCCATGATGGAATTACTATTGGGATCTCACTAAACAAACACAGACTAGAATTCGACTTGGTTTCATTGACTACCGATATGTATAGATGTGAATGAATTCTAATTTCAAAGTTTGGATGTGGAGATTTCTTATATATGAGAGTTAGTGAGAGTACTTCTACATTGTGAAAACAAACAAGCCAAGACCCATAGCCAAAGCCATATCTATAACCAAAGCCATGAGCTAGACATAGATCTAGAGTCAAAGTTGTTTTCAAAATCTAGATTTAGATCCATGTTCTTGAGAAGCATATAGAAGGAACATTGATCTGGATTGGTTTCCTTGAAGATTTTGGAGACCAAAAAACCTCTCAATGGAGTTATGTGACTTGAAATGGATCCAAACCAAGATGATGGCTATAAGACTCAATACCTAATTGTAAGTTGAAAATTAATGAATATTATATAAGACATAAAAGACAATGCAATGTAAAGTTAATTGAGACAAACAAGAAGAAAAATAAATAATTAAATAAAAATAGAAAATAAAAATATGAGAGAAACACTAAGAAATGGGAAATGAAAGTTCAATCCTATTGGCCTTTACATTACCTTGGCTCTCCCTATTTTTTCTTTTAATTTCTCTCTCAAAGTGATTTTGGCTAATTGTTATCCAAGGAGAGCAGGATGCATAGAGATTGATCTGACTTCATTGTAAATATGATTGTCGAAATACGATTGAGAAAACCATTTGATGTAGTGGTTTTTTCCTTTGGGTTTCCCCAAGTGAAATCATTGTGTCCATTGTGTGATTGATATTATGTGTAGTGAGAATCTCATAAATGTGTTAGATATATTTCCCTTCTTTATTTTTAATTGTTGCTAATGTTTTAATGGAAGTTACTTTGTGTTAATGGTTTTCTGGTAGTTCTTAATTGTGTAAGATATTATCTCCCAGCCATGCTTGAGGATTTATTTCATGGTTTCACTCTCTATTTACCTAAGATGAATTCTTACAACTCCATTTCCTCCATTGTTTTTTTATTTTGAGATCGGAAATTTATGGATATCGTTATATGGTTGTTACACTATTGTAAAGAATTTCCAATTTGGTTTTCATTGTTTATCGATTATTGGAGAGGAGGGGGGGGGGGGGNGTATTTCTTTCTTGTCATGGTTTCTACATGTCATATTCTTGTTTTGTAAAGGAAATATTGCTGCCTATGGATGTCCAAGAGGTGATACTCATCCCCATCAATCTCTCCATAGGATATATAGGCCGCTTGTGTGTGTTTGGGTGGCATATAGGTTGGCAGTGGGTTGTACTGGCCATATTCTCAATGCACCAATGACCTCTTCTTTCTTGAGAGTTGAACTTCCTCTGCTTGTGTATGATTGAATGCAATTTTTCTTTTGTCTCTTATACTAGAGTGTAAAATTATTTCGACATACTCATAGCTTCAATTCTATTTCAATTATTGTTCCCCTAATGCTTTGAAATTGATGTATTTGTACCATTCACTACCTTTTCATAAATCCAGATATCACTTGATTATTTTAAATTTCATCTCATACAAATTTTAATAAGGGTGGTCATGTTATGATGCTTCCCAAGTTGACCTTATTACTAATGATTTCACCTTTTATTAGGACCTATGTATTTGTAATTAGTGTATTTGTTCTATTCACCACCTTTTGATAAATCCAATTATCACCTGATTATTTTAAATTTCATCTCATACAAATTTTGATAAGAGTGGTTATGTCATGATGCTTCCTGGGTTGACATTCTTATGAACGGTTTCACCTTTTATAAAGACTTGTTGGAGTTGCATGTGTGTGTGTGTGTGTTGGATTTGATCACAAGGTCATTGTGTGAATGAGACCATAAGGAGCACCATAGCTCAACCATTATCATTGCTAAATTACAATTGAAAGATTAATTAAAGAGGCACAAGCTAGTTTCTATGTGAAGTATACCATTGAAAGCACACAAATCCAATCCACGTATTTGGGTTTTATTTTAAGTATGGTTTACATAATAAATCATTTTCTCATATGCATTAATCCATAGACATTTCATATATGTTATTTGTTTATATTCGAACTCATATATTTGTGGTTGAATTGGTATTCAAGTTGAAGGAATTTGAGTATAGATACAAGACAATCTAGTATGAGACATATCACTCCCTTGTGTGGGAATTGTGTGATAAATTTTATTTATTGAAGAAAGATTGATTCATGACATTACCATTACTTGGAAGAATATGAAGACATTAATGATAATTTTCTTATATTGGTTAATTGAGCTAAGTTATTAGTTGTCCAAACATGGCATAGCAAGATGGTATCATTGTTCAACTGGTTTGGAAACAAATCTAGAGACTCTAGATTGTTTTCTTAAAACAATAGAGGTTGATATATTCCTAGTGTTGATTAAGGTTGGTTGTCATTGATGTCAATCCTTGAAGAAATTCCGGTAGCACAAAGGTTTGGGTAATGGACCCAAGGTTGTTTCATGTATAATGGTATGGGTTTTAATATATTTGAATGTAATACTATTCTATATGGATAGTACATGTCATTCCATTTTTGGTGGTATGTGGAACTTCACATAACTCCTCACGGTTAGAGAGTTATTGTTGGCCCTTGGATATGAAAGGAAGCAAATATTAAGGAATAAAGGTGAAGTATGAACTGTGCGGAAGACACATTAACCGAGAATGGGTCGAAGTGGTCAAATAAGCATAAACGAAGGAGAAAAGTAATGGAAATCTAGTCGTTGGAAGAGAAGACCGGGGAAGATAAAGAAGTAAGGAAGATAGAACATGGACAACTCAACAAGCAGAAGAAGACATCAATGAGTGATTTGGAGCACCTTGCGGCAAAGAAGGAAAGACATGCTGATGAAGCCCTTAAAGAACATATCAAGTTGACCTAGGTTTTTGGACCTATGGTTTTGGATCTAGGGTTTTGACACCTAGAATCTTTCCATGTAATGTATAAATAAAGGTCTAGGAGAGTTGAGAGATTTGATCACTAGTTGGTTCGTTGACACTATGATTGTTGTTGTTCATTGTTGAGTATTTTTGTTGAGAACAATATTTAGTCTATATTGTGATATCTTCAGCTGGGTGCGAAGATCAACCCTGCAGCTGGGTGCATAGGGAGGGATGAGAGAAAGAGAGAAAGATCTGCAAGCTAAGTGCACAGATAGAACTGTATGGTTTCATATAATATATCAAGAAACATAGTTTTGTGGACGTAGCCTTAGGGAGAGGGTGAACCACATATATCTTGTTGTTATGTGTGATTGATGCTATGCTATTTTCCATCTGTTATACTGTTATTGCATTGTTTTTCTAGATCTGAGATATAACTTGCGAAGTATGCTTAAGTGAGATAAAGAATAACTAGATTGTTGTGTGCTATTGTCTTGGATCCACTTTTCATTTCTTCTGGTTGTAGACACATGTGTCCTGCAACCCCCTTATCGCTACTTCGGGTGAAACTGCATCTTCTTCGCAGGTGTTTCCGAAAGGGCCAATAGTTAGAGCTTGTTGGTGCGTTGTTGAACCGTTGAACCTTGGTTCTTCCCCTGTGCCAACAAATGGGTCCGTTATTGGGACTAGGATATTTTTGAGGGAATCTCAAGGTGGTTCCCATCGAAGACATAAATTTAGAAGTGGATAGAAGAACAAGAGAAGGAATTCTCTGAAGCTCAGAACAAGAACCCTAGCATTAGTACAGAGGATTGGTTGGGAATATATATATTTACTGATATACACAAGAGTTTCTTTGGAGGAGTTCATAAGGAGCTATACGAGTGGCTATCCAGATTAGCAGATACCCAGTTTGAAATCAGATCTAGACCACCTATGGTTTGGACGTTAGCATTGATCAAGAAGGTCAAGAGAATTGATAACCTCGTGTCAAGAGTAGTAGATCACTAGTTTGATATCACTATTGGAGGGCACATCACTGAGTTTTCTATTGATAGAGTAGAGTCATATAGACAAGAAGAGAGATATTTCTTTAAGGGACTTAGAGGAAAAATTTTACACTTTTTGAAGTTGAAGATCAAGATGATATTGCATGAGAAGAACATCTTGAAAATACAGTAATTGGTCAGACTAAAAAGCTAATGTTCAATAACTCAGACAGTGACAATGACACAGAGGTTGGACACATGCACAGTGGGAGGGCATTCAGAGAGGTCCCTTTGGTGAACTTGTTTGAGCAGAATCATGAACCACTAACACAGGATGAAGGGTTCTACATTGGAGAGGAAGAAGAGCTATTAAACGATGAACATTCAAATTCCTCTAGGGAAGAGGAGAGGAAGAATGAAAAACCTCACTGAGAATAATCAGTAACTTCAGGGACTGCGCCTATCGTTGAAGTAAGTACTACTACTCCTCATGTTATTTTAGAAACATTAAGTAACCAGAGTAGCCAAAGTTATCAGAGCACTCAGAGCACTGTTACCAATAGTTTAGTACATACTCAGTCAAGAAACCTAGGAATATATATGGCAGATGAAATGAGGTTACCTATCTTTAGAGGAGATGGATCTGAAGATCCTGATCAACACTGGTTCTTATGGAAATCTGTATGGAGTATTAAGCAAGTCAATGACAAAGTTGTTAAGAGAGATCAGTTTATTACCACCTTGAGAGACAACACATTGAGATGGTACATGAAGTTTCTTAAAGGAACTGTACAACCTAAACCACTAAATGATATCAAGACTGTGTTGAGTACAGAATTCAAGAAACCCAAGTCAGAGTCGCAGTGCATTACATAACTGAAATAAATCAAGAAGAGAGTAGATGAACCTATTTGGGAGTTTGATCAGAGGTTTAAGACCTTGAAAAGCTGATTGAGTTTTCATATTCCAGATGAGAAGAATAAGGAATGGTTCATTGCCGCCCTATTACCACACATCAGAGTTCCTTTGATGCAACAGAAGGTCGCTTCACAGGCTGAGGCATTGGAGATTGCCATGACACTAGAATAAACCCCTATGGGAGATTCCATCTCAGGTATGAGTCAAATACAACTCAAGTATGAGTCAAATTTTCAGTCATCTAACTAGATTATCTCTGGAGGTCGAAGATATGAAGAAATAAAGGGGAAAATATAAAAGAGAAGACATTTGGTGTATCAGATGTAAATCAGAGGGCCATGACAAGAAGCAATGTCCCCTATTCAATGAGTACTTGGCCTCTGGAGCTCCGAACCCTTTGAAGTAGGTTACTCTACCCTGGTGTGAGGTATGCATAAATAAACATCGCCCTCGTGAATGTTATTACATGCAAAAATATGTCCAGAAACCTACCAATATTTACTGCACATTATTTAAATCTATGGGGCATGATGAGAAGGACTGTAGGGCTTATGACCTCTTGCATGAAAGGTCAAGGGACACATACAAAATTCAAGGAGAGATGCAGCAGGAGGGAAATGCTACACAGTTTAATTCCTTGAGAAGAGGAAACTTCAACCCTTGTGGTGAATTCAGAGGAAGAGGACGAGGAGGAGGCATGGGTCAAGGTTGAGGTCAGATCATTTGTTATAACGACGCCCAACTAGGTCACTTGGAAAGGGACTGTCAGAGCCCTTGTACCACTTGCAATTACTGCAACTCGTTTGAACATGTTATTGAAGATTGTCCAGTGTTGTTGGCCAAACTCTAGGAGAGATGAGGAGGAAACCAAAAAGTATAGTTAATATCAACAGAACCTCTGCTGAATAAAGCAGTACATCAGGTATCTAGAAAGAGAAGGACAAACAAAGAATTACACCTTAGTGCTCAGATTGGAGACTATGATGTGGAATATGTGGTCCTCGACTTGGGATCATAAGTCAATGTGATGACGAAGCATACCTGGGCACTGATGGGAAAACCTAAGTTGACTTACTCTCCTATTAGGCTCAGGATGGCTAATCAGCATGCAGTAAGCCCCTTTGGAAGACTGGAGCATGTTCCTGTGGACATCGATGGGGTAAGGATGTTTGCAGACTTCGAAGTGATTGAGATAGTTGATGATAGTTGTCCTTATCCTAGGCTATTAGGAATTGACTGGGATTTCAACAACTCAACTATTGTTGACCGAAATAAGAGAAGAATGACATTTGAAGGTGATGGCCTTAGGGTCATTGCACCTCTTGATCCTGATGAAGGTCGCAGATACATAGAACCTATCAGAGAAGAAGGCCATGCTTATGAACTAGAGAATATATATAAATTGATAGCAAGACAACATGCTTGCATTAATCCTATGACATATGGAAATTTAAGTTGGCGAAGTGAAAGTGCATGCTCATCAGATTTAGAAGAACCATTGGAGAACTGGTAGAACAAAATGTATGAATTTTTTGCGTGGAGATGTGCCAGATTAACCAGGGAAGTTTGCTAGATTGGCACAAAAGTAATTAATCTACCCACATTTGATGGTTTAAATAATTTAGAAACATTGATATTGGAATTTGAATAAATTGTACTAGTACAACAGAGGTTGTTGACACTGGATGAAGCCTTGAAAGAAACACCAACAAGATGGTGGGGAACACATAAGAAGAACATCATGGAGTGGGTACAATGTCGCACTTTGATGACAATGCACTTTTCAGACCAAGTTGAAGGGTGTGAAGTTAAATACATAGGTCAGAGATATCCTCAAGACAATGTGCAGAGTTGTGAGGAGGCCTGGAGTATCATTCCTAAAGAAAAATGGGTGCATAAGTTCAATAACACTTTGGATACTACGCCTATCAACTGGTATCTTCAAGCAGAACTGCGCCTCACCACTTCAGATTGGTACGGTATGACTCAGAAATTTATAGCTACATTTTTATTTGAAAGTCAATACCCCACAGTAGATTAGGCTTTACAAGTTGTAAGACATAAAGTCTTTGAGGAGGCACCTAACCTCCCAGTGGAGCAAGAAGAAAATGAATGGGCTGCACCTCTTCAGAAATTACAAGGTTGTTACAATATCAATGTTGATGAAGATGATGATCCTAGGAATGTAAACATCGCAGAAACCGAAGGACATAATGACATAGAAGGGACAGGGATTGAACTACCTTTCATTGGACAACCAATTAAAATCAATAAAGTTAATATTGGAACAGAGCAAGCACCTAAGTTGGCCAATGTTGGGGATTATTGGGATGATGCCACTATTGATAAGATTACAAAATTATTGCATAAATATCAGGACTTGTTTCCAACCAAGTTCACAGACATGAAGGGAATTAAAGAGCCCATGGTAGAAATGAAGATCCCTTTGAAACTAGATGCAAGACCAGTCAAGAAGAGACCCTACAGACTGAATCCCAAGTATAAGCAGAAAGTTAGGATTGAATTAGACAAAATGTTAGAAGTAAGAATAATAGAACCTGTTGAAGAATCATAATGGATTAGCCCTATGGTGGTCCAGGATAAGAAGTCAGGAGAGATCAAAATCTGTGTAGATTTAAGGAAACTGAATGATGCATGTTTACATGATCCATTCCCTACATCGTTTATTGATGAAGTGCTAGATAATGTAGGAGGAAAGGAAGTTTACTTCTTCCAAATGGATTTTCAGGTTATCACCAGATCAAGATTTCTAAGGAAGACAGACATAAGATCACATTTACAATAGAATGGGGTTCTTTCCAGTACACTTTGATTCCTTTTGGATTGAAGAATGCACCAACCATCTTTTCCAGGGTGGTGGTTGAAGCATTAAAGGAATTTTTACATAAATTTTTGGAAGCATATTTTGATGATTGGACTGTTTTTAGCTTATTGAAAAATCATATTGAATGTTTGAGACTAATGTTGGATAAGTAAAGGCAATGTCAGATTGTCGTAAACTTGAAGAAGTGCATATTCCTTTCACCTTTTGGAGTATCACTGGGACACATTGTATGTAACAAGGGGCTGTTGGTAGATCCTTCCAAGATTTCCATCATTGTTGATCTACCTCCCCCTACTTCGGTTAGACAGTTGCACACTGCGCTGGGACATACTGGATACTACAAAAAGTTTATCAAGGGCTATGCACGGATAACAGTACCCATGGAAAATATTTTAAAGAAAGATCGTCACTTTCAATTGTCAGAGGAATGTCAGAAGAGCTTCGACACACTAAAGCAGAAAATGGTTACTACACCTATTTTGGTTTTCCCAGATTGGAGTACGGAATTCCATGTTCATGTCGATGCCTCGTCCATTGAATTAGGAGCAGTTTTAACACAATTGGGCTCATGAGACATTGACCACCCTATAGCCTTTGCTAGAAGGAATCTTTCTATAGTTGAGAGGAACTACACTATGACTGAAAGAGAAGGCTTGGCTATGGTCTACCCGCTGCAGAAGTTTTGACACTACTTGTTGGGAGGACATTTTAAGATGTTCATTCATCACTCTATGTTGAAATACTTAGTCAACAAGCTAGTCTTGGGGGGAAGAATATGCCTATGGCTACTGTTATTCCAGGAATATTATTTTGAGAATGTGGTCAAGCCAGGGAGAATGAACAAGGGACCTGACCACTTGTCTAGGTTAGAACATGGAGAAGAACCTACCAGTCTGGAGGATACACTTCTAGATGCATAGTTGCTAGCCATCAGAAAAGTTGATGATCACTTCACCGAGATAGTTCAGTTCCTGTCCACAGGAATGACACCTCGCGAGTACAAAGTCATTCAGAAGAAACAACTGGTAGTTTGTGCTGTAGATTTTTCACTTATAACTGGAAAAATATATAATATGGTACCCGATGAGATTTTTAGGAGATGCATTATGGAGGCAGAAAGACCATTGATTCTTGCAGAATTGCATGAAGGCATCGCAAGAGGACACTATGCAGGGAAAGAAACAATGCAAAAGGTTGTTAGAGCTGGCTTCCGGTGGCCCACTTTACATAAAGATGCTAAAGAATACCAAAGAGACTGCGATGTATGCCAAAGAGTTTGGAAACTGTCCAAAAGAGATGAGATGCCTTTAGCACCTTAGCTAACTTTACAGGCATTTGAGAAATGGGCCATTGATTTTGTGGGACCTATTAACCCACCAGGAAAGTGCACAGGAGCTCGATAAATCATCACTATGACATAGTATTTGACCAGATGGGAAGAAGCAAGAGAAGTTAAGGATTGTAGTGCAGCTACAACTGCACAATTCATTTTTTAGGATATCATAACAAGGTTTGGATGCCTGAAGATCCTCATGAGTGATCAAGGCACACATTTCATTAACAAAACTATTGAAGCCTTGACTTAAGAATTTGAAGTTCACCATTAGAAGAGTACTCCATACCACCCACAGGCAAATGGTATAGTCTAAGCTTTCAATAAGATCTTGGAGACCGCACTGATGAAGATTTGCAGTGTTAAGAAATATGACTGGGATTTAAGAATTCCAACAGTATTATGGGCCTACAGAACTACTTGCAAAAATTTAACAGCACAGACCCCATTCAAGTTGGTATATGTCTTGGAAGCAGTGGTACCTATGGAATACTTGGTTCCTAGTTTAAGAATCACAACATTTATAGGTATGGATGACTTAGGCACCGTTCAAGACAGGCTTGCAAAGTTACTAGAACTGGAAGAAGACATGTTTATCATAGGATTTCATCAGCAGGTACAGAAAGAAAGAGAAAAGGATTATCATGACAGACACATAAGGGGAAAAAAATTTAAGCAGGGAGATTTGGTATTATTATATGAAAACAAGTTCATGAAGCATCCACGAAACTTTAGGACACATTGGCTAGGATCATTTGAAGTTGCCTATGTTATAGAAGGAGGAGCTACACAATTGAAGATCCTTAATGGAGAATGGAAAGAAGGTTTGGTAAATGGGAGCTGGTTGAAATTGTATTATGACAACCAATTGCCTCACAACTCTCAGTAAAAACAAAGGAAGAAGGGTCTAGGTACCAGGTGTAGTTGAAACTAGGTACCAGACACAGAAAAGATAGTCTGCACAAGGAAGGAAGGGATAGAGTAGAAAACATAGGCTCCTCTGTGCAGTCTGAAGTTGAAGTAAAACAAAAGGTTTAGTCTTATAGTGACTCGGAATGAGTCACATGTGAATGTTGGGGGCTTGTTGGCCCTTGGATATGAAAGGAAGCGAATATTAAGGAAGAAAGGCGAAGTATGAATTGCGCAGAAGACACATTAATTGAGAATGGGTCAAAGTGGTCAAGTAAGAAGAAAAGAAGGAGCAAAGTAAGGGAAAGATATTCATCGGAAGAGAAGATTGAGGAAGATAATGCAGTAAGGAATACATATTGTGGAAAACTCAACAAATGGAAGAAGACATCAATAAGTGCTTTGGAGCACCTCATGGAAAATAAGTAAAGACAGGCTGGCAAAACCCTTAAAGAACATATCAAGTTGACCTAGGGTTTTGGACCTAGGGTTTTGGATCTATGGTGTTGACACCTAGAATATTGCCATGTAATGTATAAATAAAGGTCTAGGAGAGTCAAGAGGGTTGCTAACTTGTTGGTTTGTTGACACTATGATTGTGGTTTTTCATTGCTGAGTATTGTTGTTGATAACGATATTGAATTTGTATTGTGAGATCTTCAGCTGGGTGCTAAGATGAACCCTGTAGTTGGGTGCGCAGGGAGGGTCGAGAGAAAGAGAGAAATATTTGCAAGCTAAGTGCGCAGAGAAAACTATATGGTTTCATATAATATATCAATAAACACAGTTATGTGGATGTAGCCCTAGGGAGAGGGTGAACCACGTATATCTTGTTGTTATGTGTGATTGATGTTGTGTTATTTGCCATCTATTATAATGTTATTTCATTGTTGTGATAGATTTGAGATATAATTGCGAAGTAGGCTTAAGTGAGATAAATAATAACTAGATTGATGTATGTTGATGTCGTGCATCCACTTTGCATTTCCTCTAGTTGTAGACACCTGTGTCCTGCAACCCCCCTATTGCTACCTTGGGTGAGATTGAATCTGCTTCACAGGTGTTGCCGAAAGGGCCAGTAGTTAGGTATTGTTGGTGAGTTTTTGAAGCATTAAACCTTGGATCTTCCCTTGTGCCAACAGTTATGGCCATGAGAAGTTGGAGAACCTAGGTTTGGGTAATGGACCCAAGTTTATTTGATGGATAATGGTATGAGCTTTGATATATTTGCAGGAAATAATATACTATATGGATAGCACATGTCATGCCATTTCTGGTGGTATGTGGAATTCCACATAACTTCTCACGGTTTGAGAGTTATGGCCTTACGAAGTTGGAGGACCCCCATATGTCATCTAGAAGCCCCAAAAGGTCAAAGTAGTCAAAGTGGCTTAAGAGATTTTAGAAGGTAAATAATAAAATGAAGTGATGAGTGTACTATAATTCAAAGTGAATACAAAATAAATTATTTAAATAATAAATTTAATGGAGAAATTAGAAGTGGGTTAACCCTAAAATAAGGAAAGTGGACAAAGTGACCTAGAAGATGCTTCTAAGGAAGCTACTTGGAGAGTATAAATAAGAGGTAAGGCTCTCTCATTTAATATCACACTTGAGAATATGGAATATATATAGGTGAGTGAGGTAACCAAAGAATATCTAAGCTGAATTTCAGAGGAAAGGTGAAGAATAGAAGGCCGGAATTCAAGGGAGGATAAATTCTTTTGATGATGCTTTCTAAGGTATGTTATTTACAGGTCATCTCAACATTTTTGCAATAATTTTTTTTTCTAGAATTATTCAGACCGTGAAATTGATAGGCCATTGAGGAAACATATCCAATTATCTGTGGTAAAAATTTCATCTTGTGGGTCATTGTATTTTTGGAGTTACACTCAGTGGAAAATAGGGTTTGTGGCTAGTCTTGAAACTAGTCTAAAACATGTGTTTCAGGTAAAAATGTCATAACTTATTCATAACAGATACAAATTCATTAAGACAAAATGTGTTGGTTAGAGTACAATCTGTAGTATTCTGTGTAACATTTTCATATCCATTCAAAAAATATTCTATGCGATGCACACTCCACAAGGTCTCTCTCTAGAATAAGCCAAAATTCAACAAGGTATGCCATTTTTTCTATAAATCCTTTTCTGAGAGGTTCCCAGTAGTGACACTTGGAGGAATTGAAAAAAAAAAATTGAAGAACATTGTGTACTATTTTCAGATCTTTATTCATTATAGGTACATAGCTATGATTGTTTCAAGTTAGGGTTGTTGACTAATCCCAAACTAGTCATGTGAGACTAAAGAAAAGTTTGATGAAAATGCTAGTCTCTTGTTATGAAAGTTAAGGAAGTTTTACAGGTATGTGATCATATACACTAGGTCTATTATAGAGTTACAAATCATATTTGGATGATGAAATTGATGAGGGATTTTGGTTAAGGTACATGTTGGGTACATGGTTGAGACAAGTAGTTGATGAGTTGGCACATACATGAGGTGTATAGTTGATGATGTTGGTACATATCGATGAGTCATAGTTTATGAGTAATTGACACATTATTGATACATACTTGGTACATGGTTGGATGCACTTGTTTATGGTATAGGTTGATTACAGGTTGTTTGGTACAGGTTGGTGCATGGTTGATGCACTTGTTTATGGTACAAGTTGATTACAGGTGGATGCATGGTTCAATTTTACAATGATATATCTCACAGTGATAGTGTGACAGTGGTTCCATCATTCTACTTCTACTTCAGGGAGGTTGGATGGGGCAAGGACAGGTGGTGGTATCCGGAGAACATAGGGGGTTTTATCCTCCTTTTGGTTGTATCCATAGAATAGGGGAGTTGGAGCTTCCCTAAGTTTGTAGAATAAGAAACAAGGGGGTTGGAGCCTCCTTCCAGTTGCAATTGGAAAACAAAGGAAGTTGGTGCTTTCAATGAATGTAATTCTTCGAGACATATAAGAAAAAACATTATGTGGTTTGCTACTGCTTTGAGTTTCCATGTAAAACAATGGTGTACTGTGTATGTGTATAATTGTTCATTTGTTCATTGCTTATTTACTCTGCAGTTATTGGATGATAATGATACATTGATGTAAAACTTGGATTATATGGTTAAAAATGATTAAATTTCTCTATTACTGATTCACCCCCCCTCTCAGTAATCCAACAATTGGTATCAGAGTTGGTTCCTTTAGAAATCAGTTTAACCACTGAAAGGTAGAACATGGAGAGAAACAACTTGTATAAAAATGGAATACCACAGTTCAATGGACAAAAGTATGCATTTTGGAGCATAAGGATAAAAAGATATATACAGGCACAGGGATTTGAAATTTGGCAATCAATTGTAGATGGATACAAAGCACCAACAGTTCCTCCAACACATGAAAAAGCAATGAAACTCGGTCAGAATAATTACAAAGACAAAAATGCATTTCTGAATGGTCTTAGTGAAATAATATTCATCAAAGTTACACATTGTAAATCCGCTAAATATATTTGGGACACACTTCAAAATATTTATGAAGGAGATTCAAAAGTTAAAGCATCAAAGCTTCAAACTTATAGAGGTCAGTTCGAACAACTTAAGATGAAGGAAGATGAGAAAATTGCAGCCTAATTTTTACGAGTTGATGAAACAGTAAATGCAATCATATGATTGGGAGAAGAAATTAAAGAATCTGTCATTGTTCAAAAAGTACTAAGATCTCTTCCTATGAGATATGAACCTAATATATCAGCACTTGAAGAAAAATCAGATCTAAACTCAATAAGCATGGACGAATTACATGGAATCTTCAGAGCATATGAAATGAGGGCTGAATAAGAAAATCCATATATTAAAGAAGAAACCTTCAAAGCATCCAAAAATTCAAAGAAAAAGGGAAGGCAAAAAGAAGAACATAGCAGCAACAGTGACGTCTCAGAAGATGATGAAGAAGTGACAAACTTTGTCAAAAGACTGAACAAGGGAATCGACAGTAGGTATAGAGGTAAGCTTCCTTTAATTTGTTTTAATTGTGATGGTATTGGCCATTTTTCTAACAAATGTCCTTATAAGAAAAAGAGAAATGATGAAGGTTACTCAAAAGGAAAACAAACATATAAAGGAAAATGAACCACAAAGAAAGTTTTCAAGAAAAGCTTATGCACCAAAGAAGACATCTCATCATCAGATGAAGATGAAGTCAGTGACAGTGAGACAGAAATAGTTCTATTCATGACATTGGAAGACTCTAATAAAGAAGACTCTGAATAAGAATATGAATAAGATAAAGAAGAATATGAATATGTTGAAGAAGAAATTGAAGAGGCAAAAGTTGACTACCGAGAGGAATTAATGTGTTCCATAGAAGTTATCAGAAGAGAAAAGAAGAAAAACAAGAAACTATAAGCATAACTAGACAAGAAATAAGACACTCAAGAACTAGAACAAATGATCACAAATTTGAAGGTTCAAATAGAAGAAGATAAAAGAATTGAAGAAGCACTCAATGAACAACTAGAAGAAAAAGACAAGATAATTGGAAATTTGGAAGAAGATATTGTCACATTAATAAAGGATCTCCGCAATAAAAATATGCAGAACAACTCAAAAGTTTTGGATGACATTATCAACAGTAAAAAATCTCATCATGACAAGTCCAGACTTGGATTCAATCAGACAGAAAAAGGATCAAGCTCCAAAACAATAGAGAAAGAAACATATCCAAAATGATTTGCAGAAAAAATCAAGGGGGATAAGAAGATCTACAAGGAAGATTACAGGGACACTCCTCCACCGAGAAGATTCATATTTCATAATAAACAACTGACAGATAGGCCTCAGGAAGAAGACGAATTCATAAGAGTACCTCCTTTCAGAAGATCTTCAACTCCCAGGAATTAAACTATTTTTTTGGTTTATGTTATGAATGTAATAATTTTGGACATAAATTTGTGAATTGCAGAGATAATGATAGGAACATAAACAACTTTTAAAGACATACACAAAAGGGTTATCCAAGAAGGCCTAGTGAAACACAGAGAAGAAGTTACAACAGGTTTGAATCTTTGAGCACTGAAGTGGAATGTTACAAATGTAACAATTTTGGACACATGGCCAAAGATTGTAGAATGACAGCCCCTCCCAGAGAACCACATTAGAATAACAACAGTCACAGACAGGAGCCTCATAAAAGGACATGGATAAGAAAGCATGATCAATATAGCAATGAAGAATGCACACTCACTCTACAATCTAAGCAGAAGAAATGTGGTTGGTATGTTGACAATGGGTGTTCAAAACACATGATAGGTGATAGAGACATGTTTCTTACATTACGAAAGGAAAGAGATGGATTAGTCTCCTTTGGAAATGATGATTCAACCAAAATCATCGGAAAAGGCACAGTCAGAATTGGGAACAAGAATACAAAGGAATAAAATGTTCTACTAGTAGAAGATATGAAACATAATATTCTAAGTGTGATTCAAATGTGTGACCAAGGTCATAAAGTTACTTTCGATTCACAAAAGTGCAAGATAAGAAAAGAATGTTTAGGAAAATTGATTGCTACATTTGCGAGAACTTCAAGCAACATATATGTGTTAAGTGAAATTGGAAATGAAAAGTGTTGTCTATGAAAGGAAGATGAAAGTTGGCTATGGAACAGAAGAATGGGTCACATACATTTTGATAACCCTATCAAAGTCAGCAAAAGAGAAGCAGTTAGAGAAATGCCCCAGATCACAAAACCAACCAACACTTTATGCAAGCATTGTCAACAAGGAAAACAAACAAAGACTAGGTTCAAATCAAATGAATATTCAACGACAAGACCACTAGAAATTGTGCATATTGATCTAGTTGGAACAACTACAACAAAGGGATTAAAAGGTGAGAAATACTTTGTGTTATTAGTTTATGATTATACAAGAATGACCACAGTTTTCTTTCTCAAGAATAAGTCAGAATCTTTTGAAAACTTCAAAATCTACAAGGAAATGGTTGAAAATGAAATGGATTAAAAAATTAAATGCTTGAGATATGATAATGGAGGAGAGTTCACTTCAAAGGAATTTATGGACTACTGCAACAATCATGGAATAAAAAGGAAATTCTCCGTTGCTAGGACACCTCAACAAAATGGAGTTGCTGAAAGAAAGAACAAGATAGTACACGAAATGGCTCGAACAATGCTAATGGATTCCAAATTGATAGATATTTTTTGGACACAGGTAGTGCATACAACAATTCACATTCAAAACAGAGTAATGCTAAAAAAACACTGACAAAACTCCCTATGAGCTATGGAAAGGAAGACCAACAAATGTGAAGCACTTCAAGTTTTTGGAAGCAAATGCTACATCAAAAGAGAATATGGAATAATGTGAAAGTTTGATTCTCATGTGGAAAAAGGAGTACTTTTTGGTTACTCAAGTACAAGAAAAGAATACAAGTGTTACAACCTGAGATTGAACAAAGTGGTGGAAAGCATCAATGTAACAATTGATGAAACAAGTAGACAAGAATTAAAAGAAGAAGAAAATGAATCAATGGAACAACTTTATGAAGAAGAAACAAAAGATTAAAAATAAGGGGAAGACAAAGAGGATCCGACAAAAACAAAAGAGAAAGTTCAACAAGTAACTCCAAAAACACCTAGAAGACGAGTACAGAAGAATCATCCTTTAGATCAGATTATCAGAAACAAAGACGTAGGAGTTGAGACTAGAAGAAGAATCCGTTCACCAAAACAAACACAACTAGCACTCACATCTACAATTGAACCAACCTATTTTGAAGAGGCCAACAAGGATGAATTTTGGAACAAGGCCATGGATGAAGAATTAGATCAAATAGAGAAAAATGATACTTGGGAATTGGTTCCAAGACCAAAGGATAATAATTTGATCAACACAAAGTGGGTATACATGAATAAATTGAATGAATATGGAAATGTTACAAGGAACAAAGCTATATTGGTATGTAAAGGATATGCACAGGTTGAAGGAATCGACTTTAAAGAGACATTTTCCCCAGTTGCCAGAATGGAAGAAATCTGATTGCTTTTAGCTTATGCATGCTCCAAAAATATTAAAGTGTATCAGATGGACGTAAAATCAACTTTTTTGAATGGGGAACTTGAAGAAGAAGTCTACATAGAACAAACAGAAGGATTTCAGTTGTCAGAGAATGTAGATTATGTGTGTAAATTAAATAAGGCCTTGTATGGTCTAAAACGGGCTCCTAGACCATGGTGCTCTAGATTGGATAAATATCTACAACAGGCAGGGTTTAGAAAAGGAAGTGCAGACAACAACCTCTACATCAAGGTAAGTCAAGATAGTATTTTATTAATTGAAGTTTATGTTGATGATATTATTTTTGGTAGTGATGATGATAAGTTAAGCCAAAAATTTGCAAAGGATATGTAGAATTAATTTGAAATGTCATTACTTGGAGAACTATCCTTTTTTCTGGGACTTCAGATACGTCAAAGAAACCAAGGAATTTTTATTTCTCACACCAAGTATATCAGAGAAATGATAAAGAGGTTTGGAATGGAATATTGCAAATTGGTTATCACTCCCATGCAAACGAGTTTCACGTTCAACAAATATGATGATTCAAAGTATATAGATCAAAGATAATACATGTCAATGATTGGTATACTACTATATGTGACAACATCCAGACCAAATGTAATGCATGCTGTTGGACAGGTGGCACGATTTCAAGCAACACCAAAGGAATCACATGTGTTAGCAGTGAAGAGGATTTTCAGATATCTCAAAGGAACAAAAGAGTTTGGATTATGGTATCCAAAAGGAAAGGATTTATCTCTTATTGCCTACACAGATGCATATTGGGAAGGTTGTATTGATGACCAACAAAGCACCACTGGAGCAATGTTCTACTTAGGTGAGTGTTTAGTATCATGGCTAAGCAAGAAACAATCATTAATATCTCTATCTACATCTGAGGCAGAGTATATTGCAACAACAACGTGTTGTACATAGGTTATTTGGATGAAACAAAATCTGGCAGATATACAGGTTGAGTATGATGAGCCCATTCCAATATATTGTGATAATACAAGTGTCATCATTATCTCAAAGAACTCGGTGATTCACTCCAAGATGAAGAACATTCCAATCAAGTATCGCTTTCTACGGGAACATGCTGCAGAAAAGAACATCAGAGCTGAGTATGTGGGCACAAAAGAGAAAGTGGAAGACATCTTTACAAAACCACTTCCACAGGAATCCTTTGAGTATCTTCGTTAGAGACTCAGAGTTATTTATACTCCAAAATGAATGCTTTTGAATGCTTATCTTATATGTCTTAGATGTACATGAGGAAGCACCATAAAGAGGAAAGTTCAGTTAGGGGGAGCAGCCCCAGATGGAAATACACCTTTTCCATTGATGACAAAGGGGGAGATATTTATCATATGTAGAGGACAGAGGCATGATTCCAAGGGGAGAAATGGTCACAGAGATGCAGAGGACATAAGCATGGTTCCAGGGGGAGCATGAGTGATATGACTTCAATATTGCATGAAATGATTTTAGTATTGCATCAGAGTGTTGCCATGAATGCCAAAGGGGGAGATTGTTGATTAAGGTTGGTTTTCATTGATGTCAACCCTTGAAGAAAGTCCAGTAGCGAATTTCGGTAGCGTAAAGGTTTGGGTAATGGACCCAAGGTCAATTCATGTATAATGGTATGAGTTTTAATATATTTTAAGGTAATACTATTCTATATGGATAGTACATGTCATTCCATTTTCGGTGGTATGTGTAACATCACATAAGTCCTCACGGTTAGATAATTATGGCCATTAGAAGTTCAAGAACCCGGGTTTGGGTAATGGACCCAAGTTTGTTTGATGGATAATGGTATGAGTTTTGATATATTTTCAGGTAATACTATTCTATATGGATAGTACATGTCATTCCATTTCTGGTGGTATGTGTAACATCACATAACTCCTCACGGTTTGAGAGTTATGGCCTTACGAAGTTGTAGGACCCTCATATGTCATCTAGAACCCCCAAAAGGTCAAAGTAGTCCAAGTGATTTAAGAGATTTTAGAAGGTAAATAATAAAGTGAAGTGATGAGTGTACTATAATTCAAAGTGAATACAAAAGAAATTATTTAAATAATAAATTTAATGGAGAAATTAGAAGTGGGTTAACCCTAAAATAAGGAAAGTGGGCAAAGTGACCTAGAAGATGATTCTAAGGAAGCTACTTGGAGAGTATAAATAAGAGGCAAGGCTCTCTCATTTAATATCACACTTTAGAATATTGAATATCTATAGGTGACTGAGGTAACCAAAGGACATATAAGCCGAATTTCAGAGGAAAGGTGAATAAAATAAGGTCAGAATTCAAGGGAGGATAATTTTTTTTGATGATGCTTTCTAAGGTATGCTATTTACAGGTCATCTCACCATTTTCACAATAATTTTTTTTTCTAGAATGATTCTGACCGTGAAATTCATAGACCATTGAGGAAACATATCCAAGTATCTATGGTAAAAATTTCAGCATGTGGATCGTTGTATTTTTGGAGTTACACTCCGTGGAAAATAGGGTTTGTGGCTAGTCCTGAAACTAGTCTAAAACTGGTGTTTCAGGTAAAAACATCATAAATTCTTTATAATATATCCAAATTCAGTAAGACCAAATGTTTTGGTTAGATTAGAGTATGTAGTATTCTATGTAACATTTTCATATTCATTCAACAAATATTTCGTGTGGGGCACTCTCTACAAGGTCGCTCTCTAGAATAAGCCATAATTCAACAAGGTATGCCATTTTTGCTATAACTCCTTTTCTAAGAGGTTCCAAGTAGTGACACCTGGAGGAATTGCATAAAAAAAATTGAAGAACATTGTGTACTATTTTCAGATCTTTATTCATTACAGGTACATAGTTATGATTATTTCAAGTTAGGGTTGTTGACTAATCCCAAACTACTCATGTGAGACTAAAGAAAAGTTTCATGAAAATGATAGTCTCTTGTTGTGAAATTTAAGGAAGGTTTGCAGGTATGTGATCATATACACCAAGTCTATTACAGAGTTACAAAACATATTTAGATGATGAAATTGATGAGGGATTTTGGTTAAGGTAAATGTTGGGTACATGGTTGAGAGAAGTAGTTGATGAGTTGGCACATGCATGAGGTGTATAGTTGATGATGTTGGTACATATTGATGAGTCATAGTTGATGAGTATTTGACACATGATTGGTACATACTTGGTACATGGTTGGATGAACATTTTTATGGTATAGGTTGATTACAGGTTGGTGCATGGTTGATGCACTTGTTTATATTACAGGTTGATTACATGTTGAGGTACAAGTTGATGCATGGTTCAGGTTTACAATGGTATATCTCACAGTGATAGTGTGACAGTGGTTCCATCATTCTACTTCTACTTCAGGGCGGTTGGATAGGGAAAGGACAAGTGGTTGTAGCCACCTTCCGGTTGTAGTTGGAGAACATAGGGGGTTGTAGCCTCCTTCAAGTTGTAGTCAGAGAATAGGGGAGTTAGATCTTCCCTCAGGTTGTAGCCTGAGAAACAAGGGGGTTGGAACATCCTTCCAGTTGCAGCTGGAAAACGAATGAAGTTGGTGCTTCCAATGAATGTAATTCTTCAAGACATGTAAGAAAAACCATTCCAGGGTTTTCTCCCACTTTTGGTTTCCACGTAAAACACTAGTGTACTGTGTATGTGTATGGTTGTTCATTTTTTCATTTCTTATTTACTCTGCAGTTATTGGATGATAATGATACATTGATATAACACTTGGATTATATGGTTAAAAATTATTAAATTTCTCTATTACCGATTCACCCCCCCTCTTAGTAATCCAACAACTAGCAATAGAAGCAAAGTTACTTGAACTTGTTTATGGCTATTATTGGACTACGGTACCAAAGAATTAACCAAGCCTTGAACCTAAGACTAAGAAGAGAATTCGTGCCCATACAATTATAAAAGAAGCATAGTCTCCACCATGATCATTTTGATATATTCAATATAGTTTGATATCGATGTGCAAAGGAGTTGCACTGAAGACAAAGTTCTCAGTGGAAGAGTAGTTGCAGAGTCTTGGTTTTTATTGGCCTCATTACTATTGTGTTATTTTCTTATTGATGTGTGTAGTTTACACTAGAGATCAAGCCATACCTCTAATTCTGGAGGGTATTTGCACTGAGAATTGAATTGAGAATTGTGACCTTGTATACATTTAGAGAATAGAGACATGTACATAAGTTATAGAAATAGAGATATGTACATAATTTAGATAAATAGAGATTAGAAAGAAAAAAATATTCATGTTGGTGAAGTGAGTGGGATATACGTCCTTTGTTTAGGGATCATATGGTATCATAGCAGTTGAATTCTTGACTATTCCATGGTTTCCAAAACTTTGTAGACCTATCATGGGTAAAGAAAAAAGAGAGAGTTTGGAAGACCTATAGGACACCAATGCAAAACTTCAAAAAGAGAACATAAAATTGAAGGAGAAGGTCCAAAAGTGTGACCAATAGATGGTAGAGATGGATAAGAACCTTGAGACATCAACAAGGCCATTTCCACTGCTAAAGAACTGATTTGATGAACATCAAGACTCCCTCATTTCACTATGGTGGATCGGGACAAGTGAAAAATGAAACTTGTGAAATTGGTATAGAAGGTCATCGAGATGGATAATTGGCAGGAGGTGTAACATCCCACTCTGGTGCACTTACCAAACTTATTCTTTGAGGACACTTTCTCGCAAGTGATCTGGATTTTTATGATGATAAAATTTTTTCCTTCATTATGATGCATTAAGATATATGACAAGATGTTTTTACTACGTTGATGTAGACAGGTGCTGCTAACTTAGTTTCATTGAGTGTGCAAGGTTTCAGACCCTGAGGATGCAGAGGCATCGGTGGAACTCCCTTGGACTCCGGATTGAGTCAAGGAGTGGGCTATTTGGGTTGTTTCATTTACGGTGATATTGTTTTGATTTGATGCTATTGATTTTATGATATGTTGTTGACATGATCT
>ML785807.1:746254-786570 GCA_009831015.1 Picea engelmannii
GCTTGTGAGGAGTTGGGTTTATCTCAGCTGTGTTGGAGTGGTAGCTCAGCCGTGGAGGCGAGCTGAGACGCTAGTCTATCTCTGGTTCTTGTGTGGCCCCTTTGCAGCTCGAGGGGCTAAGGGGGAAGCAGAGTACCCCTAGCGTTTGGCTGGGAGGTACTGGTGAGCTTTCTGCGGTCGGCGAGCGGGAGCGGCAAGGAGAGAGGACACGGCACGGAGCGCGGGACATCTCCGAAGCGGGCAAGTGGCTAAGGTATGATTTTAATTCTGGCAAAATTGTTTAAAAAGGGTTAGTGAAAATGTTTCTGATGTCTTGCTGAAAAAAAGAACTTGTTCCTGGCAATTTGTTTTATAATGGTTAGCGTTAAATTGGTTCTGGCGATTCATTTTTATTACTTTTTGCATGTTAAGAATTGTCAGCACATGGTTTGCGTGTGAATACTTTTTGCGTTTTAAAAATGGAATGCATGTGGTCTGCGTTCCTCATTCTGCTCTAAATATTTTCGGTGAAACAATATAATTTATGGTCCGAGTTTTGGTCATGATCTGCTCATTAAATAGTTTTAGTATAACAATATAATTAATGTTTGAGTTTTGGTTATGATATGTTCATTAAATATATTTTTCAATGTATCTCCATTACGGACCAATGATTTAATTATGTGGTTATTTGTGTCCTTAAATGATGATACCTTAGATGTGACCTTTTTGAATATCCTTATATAGGGTCCCTTTTTAAAATGCTGTTATTTAAATAAGGTCATTTAAATATTGTAATTGCTATATCTTGTCATTGGCATATGTGATGGTTTCCTGAAATATTCACTTATAATGATAAATTTTATTGCTATAGGTAAGGAAAAATGTTATGGCATACCGAAGTCATGGAAATATTGTTTATAAATTTCCTAGTTGTAATGTATTGTTGAAATAGGAAATGGTGTTGATCTTACCTTATAAACATGATGGCAAGATTAGAGTTGAAATGTATGACCTTTATTTATTTCCACGTTGTTGTAATTAGAAAGGAGATGATATGAATATCTTGTTGTGATGTTAGTGTAGCCTCTTGACATTGATAAGACATACTCAGTGGAATGCCCAGATTTATATGCATTAATTTACTCGGAGTTAGTAATAAGGGTTGTTGTGCATTTAATTAATGTTGAATTTGGGTTTTGTTGTCGGAGTCCTCTTATCATGCGCCATTCGTAAGGGGCGTATTTGTTCTTCTTATTTACGTTGTACTTGATTATATTCAGTTAGTTGCTTGGTGTGTTGTGTCGGGTGGGAAGTAGAAACCTCCACGTTCCTCAGAACAGTCGCCAGCCCTGAGACTTTAAATGGTTAAAATCGATGGGAACCTGGGCTTGAGCGTTGCTTATGTGTCTTGGAGGTCCTAACCATTGCAGGGTAGGACGGGCGGGAGGTCAGTCGTATTTAGCAGTCAGTTTTACTTTGTCGTGCGATCATCATTTATGCATGTGGTTACGTGTCGCACGTCCTAGTCATCTTCTTATGTTCATCCTGGTTGCGTTGTATTCGTCGTCGGGTGGCGATGCAGAGACGAATGGGTTGTTGTTGTTTCCTTGTACACGCGCACACACACACTTTTAAAAACAAAAATAAAATAAAATTTTTCACCTATTATTAGAATGGTTGTCTTAACGAGGAAGGTCGTTATAGGAGGACATGTTTACTTAGATGATGGATCAACAATAGCTAAATTTGGTAGAGAAGGAAGAAGAAATGAGAAAGATATAAGCAACTATACAAGAGACTAAGGAATCTTTCATTTCCACTACCAAAGAAAGAACCATGACTAAGACAACTTTGGTAAGCTCACCTTCCTTAGAAATTTCTCAAGAACCTTCTGGTGAATTTGAAAAACGTACTAGAGGCATTGGTTCCAAGCTGCTAAGGCATATGGGTGATGATGGATAAGGGATAGGAAATAAAATGCATGGCATAATAAGCCCCATTGTAGCTAAACAAAGGGATAAGGATGAAGGGGCCTATGTTTTAATGGTGGAAAGGAAAAGACCACAAACAACAAGACCACATTTGTGAAGAAAAACGACATGGAAAAGTTTTCCTGCTCAATAGAAGAATGAGAAAAAAATGAAGGTAGTAGTGCATTGTTATTCTGTCCTTCTTGTGGTCGATTATACAAGGGAAGCAATGAATAAAGTGAAAATAATCATCCTATACAAAGACTTAGAAGAAGTGGCAAGATAATTATCCAAGGAAACAACAAGAAGAAGAGAACGGGGTATGCATAAGGTAAGATATCTCCTGCTTGTCATTGTTGTAGGAAGAAATACCATAACACTGCCAATTATTGATACTCAGAAGCATGCTCATTCTGTGGGAAGAAAATCCATCATGAGATATCTTGTTGGAAGAAGAAAGCCACATGCTACAAGCCTAAATTATTTTAGAGAAATAATGACAATAATACTTCCCCAATCCAACATTGAATGTAGAAGCATAAGGATCAAAGGAGTATTCCAAGCAGTTCGTGCAACAATGAAAATAATGTCTACCGCCACTCCAAGTTGAATGGGCACTTAGAAGGAAAGTGTTGGTGACTTCATCTAGAGCTTCACCCCAAGAATCATACAACCAAGAGAAGAGTGTGGAAATTAAATCCGAATAAAGATAAATACGTCACTACATCTCCAACCCAAGGAGTAGAAGTTATCCAAAGAGTCATAGAAGTAATAAAGGTCGATGACAGTAACAATGTGGACAATGGGTTGATTCCAAGGGAAACCCCATTCCATTTTTTTATTATAATCTTCTAGAATAAGTTTCCCTTCTTGGAGATGTATCATATATTGGTGTAGGCAAGTCAATGACATTCTCCTATCCTTGTACTATGAAAATTTTGAGACATACCCCCCCCCCCCTCAAAATTGCAGTCAATTGATGATTGTCACATATAGACATACATGTGTAGGATTCATTAAATGTTTGGGAAAAATAAGGTTGTATGATTGAAAACCAAGGAGGGGATTCAAGTGATGTTGTTCTAGAGACATAGTGTTGGTAAGCACATATAAAGATAAAAGAGTTGTTTCCATTCTAGGAAGCAATTCATCCTAGTAGAAGAAGGCCTACCACACTTATTTTCATTGGATTTATATGTGATGGCATAATGACCAGGATCCCACTGACCAAACACAAACCATGATTTGACTTGGCTTCACTGACTGCCAAGATGGATCATCTCCAATTTTGAGACAGATGGGAATGAATTTTGATTTAAGAGTTTGGATTTGGAGATTACTCAATGCTGAGAGCCAGTGAGGAGAATCCTGAATTATGGAAACACGCGATCTAGGAACTAGAGCCAAACGCATATATGGAACCATAGATTATTTTAGGGGATAACTTTCACCAATGGGATAATTTTCCATGGTTTTTAACAAAAAACGATTTGCCAATTTCCATTTTTCCTAAAAATCAATTCGCCCAAATTCTATAGAATAAAATTATTTTACCTTAAAAATCACCAAAACTTTATAGAAACTATAAAAAATTCTTATAAATTTGAATATTTATACAAAACTATTGCCAAACATTTTACATTTTGCATATTAAGGACTAGTAAGATTAGCCCATGTTTCTACATTTTAATATAAATTTCCATACTTAAAATTATCTCGGGCTAGAACTAGAGCAAGTAGCTAGAGATAGAGACAAAGTCAGAGTTTCAACTAGGATCTAGAGTTATAGCCATGTCATTGAGAAGTAGACATAAGAAACATTGATCTATATTGGTTTCGTCAAATCTTTTGGAGACCAAGAGCCTCTCATTGGGGAGGTGTCACACAAAATGGATTTGAACAAAAAATATGGTTGTAAGACTTGATACCTAAATGTAAGTTAGAAATTAATGAAGGTTACATAATACATAAGGGAAAATGAAATGTAAAGTTAAATGAAACAAATGAGAGGAAAATTAAAGAATTAAATAAAAATAGAAAATTAAAATAGGAGAGAAAGATTGAGGATTGGGAAATGAAAGTTCAAGCCTGATGGCCTTCCCATTACCTAGATCTCCCTATTTCTTCTTGTAATTTCACTCTCAAAGGGAATTTGGGTTATTTTTGGTTAAGGAGAGGAGGATCCACATAGATCCATTTGACTACATTACAAATCTGATTGCCAAAAATTGATCGGGAAAACCATTCAATGTTTTTTTATTATTATTTTTGTTTTCCTTTGGGTTTCCCTAGGTGATCTCATTGTGTCCACTATGTGATTGATGTTACATGTAGTGAGAATTCATTATCTATGTTGGATATATTTCCATTCTTCATTTTTCATTATTTCAAGTGTTTTTAATATAAGCTATTGTATGTTAATGGCTACTTGGTAGTTTTTAATGGTCTAATAGCTTGTCTGTCAACTATGCTTGAGGAATTCTCTCATGGTTTCACTCTTTGTTTGCCTAATATGAATGCTAACATCTCTATTTTTTCCATGGATGGTTTATTTATAAGATTGGATATCTATGGACACCATTAAATGGTTGTTGTATTGTCGTAAAGAGTTTACAATTCTAGTTTTCTTTGTTTATTCATTGTTGGAGGTGAGAAAAAATGTCTTGCTTGATTGTCATGGATCCTATAGTCCATAATATTGTCTTCTAAAGGATATATTTCTTCATGTGGACATATAAGAGGCCATAATCACACCAATAATCTCTCCACAAGATGCTTGGGGCTTGTACATGGGATGTATAGGCTGCATTCCTAGCACACTAGTGGCCTCTCCCTTCCTAGGGGTCCCCTTTCCTTTGTCTTCATATGAGAGGATGAAATTGTTGTTTTGTCTCTTATACGAGAGTATCGAATTCTTTCCACATACTCAAATATTGAATTCTATTTTAATTTTCATTCCCTTAATGCTTTTGCATTGGTGTATTTGTCCCATTCACCACCTTTTGATAAAGCCAATTATCACATGATGATTTTAAATTTCATATCATACAAATTTTAATGAGAGTGGTCATGTTATGATGCTTACTAGGTTGTCATTCTTATTAATGAATTCACCTTTTATTAAGTGTTGGAGTCACACACACACACACACACACACACACACACACACATTGTTATTATCTTATGTTGTATTTTCTTATAGGGTGATTGTGGGGATAAGACCATGGGGAGAATGAAAGCTCAACCATTATCATCATTGAATAATTGAAATAATAATTAAAGAGGAAAAAACTAGTTTCTATCCAAGTTAGACCATAACCACACATAAAAAATCTAGTCCATTGAGTTGAGTTTTATTTCAAGCATGATTTACATAATAAAGCATTTTTTCACATGTATTAATCCATAGCGATTTCATATATATGATTTGTTTAGCTGCTAATTCATATATGCGTGGTTGAATTTGTATTCAAGTTGAAGGGAGTTGAGTATAGATACAATACAAGTTGGTATGATATATGTCTTTCCCTTGCGTTGGCATTATGTGCTAAATTCTATTTATTTTGAACAAATATTGAATAATGACACTACCATTAATTGGAAGAATATAAACATATCGATTAACATTTCATTGTATTATTTCATTGATTTGAGTTCCTAGTTGTCCAAACATGGCATAGAGATCTAGTAGCATTGTTCATTTTTTTGGAAACAAGTCTAGAGAGAGGTTGATCTATTACTGACAATACAAGCATAGTCACTTGAACTCGTTGATAGTTATTATTGGCCCATGGAACCAAATAAGTAACCAAGCCTGAACCCAATCCTGAGTTGATATTTCATGCTCATACAATAATAAAATAATGTAAGGTACTCGATGATGTTACGCAGAACATAAATACAATTGTTATAACAATTGTTAGCAGGAAGAGAAAAATAGGAAGAACAATTGACACAATTGTTTCCAACAATGATACCTTTATTATCTTGTTATCCAAGTTCACTTTCCTCTTCGAAGGGGAAACCTCCAACAGAGCATATCTCAAGTACAAAATGATTCTCAAGAAAAAAACATTTCCATGCTTTCTACTCCTATTTATACTGTTTCTATCTTCTAGAGAACATTCTAGAGGAAGAACTTTCTAGAGGTGGAACCTCCATTTAAGTATTCTTAAATTATAAGTGTTCACATTATTACATAGGTATTATTTACTAATTTCCTCCTTTATTATATAGAAAAACATATTATTCTATCTACTTAAGGGGTTAGGAAGTTTAGGACCCTAACATGCCCTCCACCTTGAAAAATAGCCTAGTCCTCAATGCTTGAGATGGGGAAATTGTTGTAGAGTGGTATCTATCTCCCATGTGGCATCCTCAAGTTGTGTATGCTTCCATTATCTAAATTATATTTGATTGTGCACTGACGAAGACGACGCTATCGTTGGTCCAAGACTGCTTGAGGTTGCAACCAAATGGAGCCTTCTTCATCCAATTCAGGGAGATTGGTTTGAATCTGACACTTGGTTCCAATCACTTTGTTTAAGCGGGAAACATGAAAAATTGGATGGATCTTAGAGTGAATGGGGAGAGATAAATTGTAATCCATGGGTCTTAGAGTGATGATAGATATCTTGGCGTTGTAGGGTTTGGAATAGTTCAAGTAGATAATGGTCATTTCAATGATGTATTATGTGTTCCAAGTATTTCTTGAAAACTTCTATCAATGTATTAAATAACTCATTGAGGTGAAGATAAAACCGTAGAGTTTTCACCTCACCAAGTTGTAATCAAGGATCTAAAATATATTAAGCATGTTCTTGCAATTGGAATTGCTAATGATATTACCAGATTGTACAAGTTTGACAACTTTGGGTCATCATCTTTTCCATGAGTTTTTGTTGCTCACAACGATGACTTGAGAAATCTTTGGCATGAGCGGTTTGGTCATTTAAACTATCACTCATTGCAACAACGATATAATCAACAAATGGTGACTAGTCTTCCTCTTGTTTCTTGCAAAGATGGTGTTTGTGCCGGTTGTGTTCTCAACAAACATCATCAGGAAATTTTTGATAAGCGTGCCTCTTGGCACACCTTGACCCTTTGCAAATTGTTCATAGTGAATTTTGTGGTCCACTTTCTTCTTCTTCTTTTTATAGGTGCATGTATTTCTTAACTTTCATTGGCGAATTTTCCATATGTACTTGGATTTACAACTTAAAACATAAGAGCAAAGTTTTTGACAATTTTTTGGCATATAAATACCTTGTAGAAAAAAAATATAGACATCAAATTCAAAGGTTAAGAACTAATAATGAAGGTGAATATGTGAACAACAATTTTACAAGTTACTGCACCACACAGGGTATCCGAATCCAACACATTGTTCCATATACACCACAACAAAATGGTGTTGCTAAGAAAAATAATCGCACATTAAAGGAAATGACTAATTGTATGATCCAATCTAATGGGTTAAGTCTTAATTGTTGGGAAGAAGCCATTAACTATGAAAATTACATAGTAAATGACACTCCCACAAAGGCTCTAAAAAATATAACACTGGAAGAATCATGAAATAAAATTAAGCTATATGTAAACCACTTCCATGTATTTGGAAGTGTAGCATGATATCACATTCCTGATGAGAAAATGAAATATTAACAACCTAAAAGTGAGAAGTGTATTTTTGTTGGTTATTCTGGAAATTTCAAAGGTTACAAATTTCTTCAACCTCATTCTAATGAAAATATTATTAGAAGCGACCTTAAATTTGATGAAAATCTCTTGGCCTATGAGCCTAATTCGATGTTTGTGCCTTATTTGGCCTACAAGCCATCTTCAACATTTGTGCCATCTTTTGTTCCGATTTTGGTTTCTTCTTCTTTAAATGATGACAACGAGGATGAAAATCCACCTCCACCTACTCACCTTCCTCTAGACGATTCCATTGCACATCAAATTGCACCAACACCACAACTTCTCCGATGGGATTTTTCAAATCGATAAGTAGTTGGTAATTTTTTCGGTGATCCTTCAGATCAACGTCAAACACTTTCATATTTCCAGTGAGCCTCTTATATTTTGTCTCAAGTTTCATAGAATCATGATCTAGAGACATCTACATAATATTTAAGACATCTATATTGGGATACAATAATGAATGAAGAGTATCGCTCCTTAATGGAAAAGAATACTTGGGACCTTGTACCTCTTTTGAAAGGAAGAACACTTGTGATATGTAAATGGGTGTATATAACTAAGTATGAATTGGATGGAAGTGTTGAAAGACACAAGGACCAATTAGTTACCAAATGATTATCTCAAGTTAAAGGCATGGACTATAATGAAACCTTCCCCCCTGTATCCAAAATGAATTCAATCCACCTTGTTCTTTCCCTTGTCGCCTCACATAAATGGGAGGTCCATCATATGGATGATAAATCTGCCTTCTTGCATGGGACTTGCAAGAAGAAATCTACATGGAACAAACTCTTGGCTATGTCTAGGATGAATCTATCCTTGTTTTTCTCCTTAACAAATATCTTTATGGTCTTAAGTAAGCTCCCTGATCTTGGTATTCCAAAATGGACAACTTTCTTCTTGACACAAGATTTTCTAGATTCCATTATGATCTTAATGTCTATACCAAGAAAGTAAGAAGCCATCTCATAATCCTTGTTCTTTATGTTGATGATCTTATCCTCACTAGTAATGACCCTAAAATTTTAAACCATGTGAAACCCATCCTTAAGAAGAAATTTGAAATGATTGACTTAGGCTATTTGCACTATTTCCTTGGCCTACAAGTATTGCAAACCAAGGGAAAAATATTTCTTTCCCAGTCTAAGTATGCTTGTGACCTTCTTCGCCACTTTCACATGGATGATTCTAGACCAACCCCTTCTCTAGTCTGGAGTCAAACTTGTTGCCACCTGTACTTCTCCTAAAGTTGATGCCACTTTATACCATCAGTTAGTTGGTAGCCTCTTATATTTGACTCATACCCATCCTGATATTTCCTTTGTTGTTGGTCTTGTTGCATGATATATGCAAACACCCCATGAAATCCACTAGAAAGAAAATAAAAGGATGCTTCTGTATGTATAGGGTACAATTCAGTTTGGGATACATTAAGATCAGGGGGGACTCCTTTATTGGTTGGTTTCATTGATTTATATTGGGTTAATGATCTTGATGATCAAAATTTTGCTGCAGGTTATGTTTTCAACCTTGGTTCAAGACCTGTCACCCGGGCCTGTAAGAAACAACAAACTATTGCTCTTTCTTCAATAGAAGTAGAGTACCAAGTAATGGTTAATGCAATTCAAGAATCCTTGTGTCTTTGACATATACTTTTATAGTTTGGATTCCAGTATCAACATTTGACTACCCTCTGGTGCAACAATCAGAGTTCCATCAATATTTCCAAATACACAATTCAACATTAGTGAAAAAAACACATTGATCTACACATGCACTTCATCATAAATCTGATTCATGACCAATTTATTGAAGTTCTCTTTTTCCATACAAGATATCAAGTTGCAGACATTTTCACAAAGTCTCTTACATAAGTGTTTTTTTCCAAAATCCAATCTATGTTAGGAGTTCATAAAGTTGTCATTAAGGGGGGATAGGATCTAATGTCTCCTTCCTTCTCCTATTGTGTCACCTTTGTAAATCCTCCAATCCTACCCCAAGTTGTTCTTAAGGGGGGATATTAGGATATTTAGACACTTAGGAGTTAGTTAAGATCAACTTGGTCTATTGTGTCATTAGGTAAAAGTGTATTTACTTAGTATGCATTTGTAATTAGGTAATATGATAGTCATGATATGTTACTGACATAGAGTGATCTGATGTTTCATATTATCCTTGATCTTAATGGATAAATTTATCCATGGATTAACACCTAATTGGTCCATAATATATATTTAAAGAGCATGGAGAATCATTTGTCGATGATCGATTGTGAGAAAATATCTTGTAAATATCTCTATAATATTCTAATTTGCGTTAATAAATTTCTGCAAGTGTCCACATTGGCTGGGGTTGTGGATGATTCCCCACAGAGGTTTTACCATGTAAAAACATCGATGTTCTTATCTTTGATATGGTTGTGTGAGTTGTTACTAAAGGTGTTCGTCCTTTGTTGGAATACCTGTTTTTTTTAACACTATCTACATGAGGGATTAGGGAGGTTAGGACCCTAACAAAGAATTATAGTCTTATCCTTGATCATTTTGATAGATTTATTTTAGTTGGATATCAAGGTGCAAATGAGTTGCACTGAAGACACATTTCTTAGTGCCAAAGTAGTTACAAAGTCTTGGTTATTATTGGCCTAGTTACTATTGTGTTATTAGTTGATTGGTGTGTTCAAGTTACACTATAGTATTCCATACCTCTAATCTCAAAGAGTAGTTGTACTGAGAACTGAATCAAGAATATGTTGGGCCCCAACAACCCCCTTCTTTTTCTTCAATCAAAATCTAGGGTCCCTCAAAATTTTACTTGGATTCTTCATTTGTTTCCCTTTGACTTGATTGGATTGTTATTGGTTTGCTTTGTTTCGAGGTTGGTTTGAGATTATATTCTTTTCATTTCTTTGGTTTGAATTTCATGAAATTTAAATGCCATTTCATTTTTCTTTCTACAGAGTTTTGATGTTGATGGACGAGCTTGATAATTTGGGAGTTTTATTGCGACACATCTTTTCTATGACATTTGTTCACATTTGATCAAATTTGAATGAGGGAGAGACGCACATAGAAATCTTAATTTATTTTTTATCAACTATTTACTTTCGTTTAAATTATGATTATGTTTTCATATTTTTCTCATTAGCAATCATTTTCACAAAATCATTTGGTGGGTTTAATTAATTAAATTCTTTTGTCATTTTGCATCTCATTTGAAAAAAAATAAAATAAAAATTATTTATCATTTGTTTGATTTTGTGGAAACTAAAAATTAATATTTTTTCTCCTCTCCATCAACTTGAAGCTTCTAGATTTTTAAGATCATATTTGAAAGGAAAATATAACCAATATTTGTTTACAACTTATGGTTAGCTTTTAGTTTAAATTCATTTTAATTTTATTGTTCTAGATTTTGTTTTATTCACAATTTTTAGGTTATTAATTTGGTTTCTTTTTGTTTCACAAGTTTCTATTATCAGTTATTTGGTACGGATCTGATCATGTATTGATTTTATTATCTAAATACATTCAAGATAATTGATCCAAAATAATATTGGATTGCTGCAAATAATTTATGAGCAACAACAGATAAGATTTGAAAATGCGTTCAAGAACAGAAAGAAAATTTTGCGGGACTTGTTTCAGCCAAATCGTGAGGAATATGAAGAAACAGTTGAAAACCCATCGCAAGAATGGGCCCATTTATCTTACACGTGAGAATTTTCCCAAACAAATGCACGATTTGAGAGATATGTGTGTCTCTTTACGAGGCAAATTTCAGGAGGCGAAAATTATTAGTTGCGCCCAGACTGTTCATTCATTGCATAAATATATGAAAACGTTTAGAGCTAAAGGGATCCAGGAAATTCAGAGGAGGATTTTGATCCTTTATTTTTTGTATATTATTTATTTTGTAACTTTTTCTTTTCAAATGGAGTAACGGATGGTTGGAATTTTGGGAGAATGGACAAGTATTTTCGAAGAAGAATATGAAATTTCAGACTGCTTAATGGCTTTTGTCCTGTGAGTAAAATAGTTTTATTTTCATTATAATATATTCATATTATTTGAGTAATTGATTATGCATTGATTTAAATTATATTTAGTCTGTTTTATCAATACATGGTTAATTTCTATCATTTATGTATTAATTTTTTCAATCTTTAAGAGTCTATTATACCAAAAATTCTTCCTGGACCATATGATGAACATATTTTGTTGAAACTATATGAGAAAACAATTTACTCTTTGGATTCGTCCTGTGTATACTATGCAATGTTTTTTCATTGTCTTCTCATGTAATTTATTGATGTGAAATGTTATCTGTGTTGAATTAGCTTTAGCCAGTTTTGCACATAATATTTTATATCATGCTTTTATTTATGTTGTTCATTATCTTTTGGTTTAGTTTATATCCGCGACTAATCATCTATTCAAGTATTTTGAGTTTACATCTGATGCTAGATAGTGTTAGAATATGATGGATGTGCTCGTTTAACCATAGACAATATCACTATTGTCACCCAACCATAGCCCGAAGCCACCCCCGAGCACCTTAACCTTGATAGAGAATCATTCCATAAGCAAACCCTAGGCCAGATAGCCAAACAAGATAACACACCTCTCTCTCCAAGGATAGTGCACTAAACAAGAGTTGACCAGAGATTCCAAACCATAACCAAGAGACAGTCCAAGCCAAAACTGAAATCTTCTAGTTGCAGCAGCTGCAACGATAGCTCTCCTCCAAACTTGCGCACAAACTGGCCAACTGAAGTGTGCACAAGTGATGCTTCTACAGTTCTGAGAATGCCCGCCAGAATGAAGACTGGCCACCTATATTTATACTAAAAATTGAAAACTGCCTGGGCTGACTTCTCATTCTGGGTTCCTATTTACTTAGTATATGATATTTCCTTTAGCCGACTTCTTCTCTTGGAGGCTAATAACCTAATACAAATTATCTTCTTGAGCTGACTTATCTTCTAAGGTTATTAGCCAACTAATTAGGGTTTCTTCTTGCTTCCTGGAATATTCTATTCTCGCCAGGTTTACACGTGTTGGTAAATACCTCCCACAACTACCATAATATCAACACTCCCTCCTAGCTAGGGAGGTATTAGAAGGTAATGGTCTTGAGCACAAACATACCATTCACCTGGTATCATCAACATAGTTGTATAGACTATATCATGACTAGATCATGAGCACCATCATCACTATCAGTGTCATCAGTTGCATCATCTCTTGAAACCAAACTCCATATGAGTAATCATACATGATGCTGGATAAGTCACTCACTCCACATAATGACATAAGAGCCATTATTCTAATATGGACATATGTCCTAGAAGAATAAATGTCCTGAACCATTTTCTGTGTAGGAAATCTCTATCCGTTGATCATCCTTCTAGCTGATAATCATTTCCAACACTACTGATAGTATTCAAGGCAATCAGAACAATGCCATTCAATAGAACACAACTGTGTCTATCCATAGTAGTACACAACTAAAATCCAATGGTACACTACCACACCAAGTAGCACACGGATACTTGATCAATGACATATAGTCATAATCAATGGAACACATCCACCACAGTAGTATACATCTACTGTCGGGAGACATGTAGTCTCCATAACAATCATATCATCAACCTGCAAAGAAAACATTGTTATGATATAAACTAAATCATCTGGGCCATTCTTCCACTCACATCTGTGAGGTCTGGAAGAGTATCTGCCCTCATAAGGTTAAACATCAATGATGAGATATCTGGATTATTCTTCTCAAGCAAGGAAGAATAATTGTCCCAATTTCTGAGCCTGAACCATTCACCTATCCGGGCCATTCCTCTGGCACTAAACAAAGTGAAACCTGGAGAGAATGAATTTGCCTTAGGGAATGCCTGTCCCTGATTGCTGAACTTGGACCATTCTCCTACCTGGGCCATTCGTCCAACACTAAACAAAGTGAAACCTGGAGAGAATGAATCTTCCCTAGGGAATGACTGTCTAGACCATTTCCAAAGGAAATGACTGTCCTGCACCAACCTCCAAAATGGACCATTTTGCAAAACTACTCACAACAGTGAGCTTCAAAAGAATGACTATCCAGTGAGAGTGACCGTCAAGAAGAGAGACTGTCCTAGACCATTCTCCATGTTAACCACAAGGAGAATTGATGTCTATGGTACATCGAAAATCCATATAACCATTTTCATTACGAAAATGATCGTTCGATCTGGACCATTTTCCGAACTGAAAAATGTTTGTTCGTCAGAAATCTCAAGCCACTTTCCGAACTGGAAAGGAACTGCTCATCCTGGACCATTTTTTGAACTGAAAAATGACTGTCCATAAATCAATAACACATCAGTGCTCCCTCCCAACCTGGGAGTCATCTCTTCCTTTTTCAATAACGAAGTTGTCTCCATGAGCTCCACCTTGATTACACAAACTCTTTTATCTTGGACAGAGGCTTTACCAAAATGTCTTCTCATCTGTAGAGATATATATTTGAGAATCATTTTCTCTTTTTTGGACTTCATCACGAAGAGTGTAATGCTTGATCTCAATGTACTTCGGTCTTTCTGGAACACTGGTATTCTCTGAAGGCTTCATATAGCTCTAATCAATATATTATATCATTGTTGGATTCATCTTTTGTTTCCAGCTAGCTCATAACATCGTGGCAAGGGTCAAACTAGAACATATACAAGTGGTACTTCATCTTCCATCATGAGAGTTTGTCATGGATTAACAATCCAACATCCTGAGCTTCTGAGTAACCATTCTGATACAATATCTTTGTTATATAAGGTTTTTAACCATGCTTCTGTTGTGCATTGGAGGCTCTGCACCAAGTTGTTTGAATCCATACAAGACCTTCTTCCATTTGCATACAAGAGTCTCTCATTGGTATACCTCAAAGCCTTGAGGTTGTTCTACATACATTATTTTGTTCTGGAGGACAGTCTTTTCATTCATCTAATGTAAACTCTAATCCATGGATGTTGCAGACGATATAATGGCTGCGAACGATATAATGGCTCATGTAGAGGTATGCTTGGTTTACTGGAACAAGCAATCATCATAGTCTTCTCCCTCCATCTGGGATAACCTCTAGTTCTGGATCTCGCAATGATTTCATCCATAAGTCTTCCATACACTGCTCTTCATCACAACTTTCAGTTCCACTGCTTGATTGCTTTTAGTGAGTTCATATCAAGCTGGTAGTATTGTGATTCTTGATACAATGATTGGTTGTTCTGGATTTTCTTTCTTTCTTGGAATCTTCATGTTCTTCCTCATGTTTCTCTTTAGCTCTTGGGTCCATGGATTTTCCTATAGATTCCATGCATTGAAGATTCCAACTTCTTCCTTTCATCATAGAATCATGGATGTGGATGGACAACCAGAGATACTTCAAGGCTTCTTTTCGAAGAATACTTCTTCTAAGGTCAAACTAAACACATGCTTCTTTTCATGGTTGCTACCATTTATGAGAACATGGATAGATACTTCATCATCTTCAATGGATCATATTATTTAGGATTATCTCCCTCCTAATCCTTGCTTCATGCATGAATGCATTCTCTTCCTTTGGAATTCTTTAATCATCTCCCTCTAACTAAGAGAGCCCATGCTTCCGTCTGCATCCTTATTGCCTTCTACAAAGTGTCATGATTCCTCTTCCAATTTCCTTTTGATTACTGACTTCTTTTTGTATTTACTTCTTCTAGGTTTCTTTAAGATTGATTCTAATTTCGTCTTATCTTGTAGTTGTTACTTATGTAATAACTTCCACATGTACTTCATCCTTTCATGTGTATTGCCTGACTTGTAGTCATTATGATAGAAATCCTTATCTTGTTGTTCTTCCATCGGTGTAGTTTCTCTTTTGAACATATTATAGATATGCAAGATATGTATAGAAAACATGGTATGTACAAGAACTATGAAGAGTATTGCTACCTTGGATTAGAAGAAGAAGTCAATTTCATCTTGCTTAGTCTTCTTTGTAGGTTCCTTTATTTTTGGCAACTGATGCTTTGTGTGTCTCCTTCCTTTTCTTTAGCTCGGGACAATGATTCTTATAGTGACCATATTTTCGACAGTTGAAGCATTGTATTTATGACATATCTTTCTCTTGATTTGGCTTCTTCCTTGAGCCAAACTTCCTTTTGTTCCTGAAATTATTGAATCTTGTTGTGATGGCTTGATCATTGTATTTATTTTTGGGTTTCTCTTTTGCACGAATCCTTTATTCTTCTTGTGCGCAACAAGTCCAAAGTTCTTCAAATGTGGGATACTCCTTATTTGTGTTCATGCTTGCGGAAAATGCATCCCATGTTTTGGGAAGACCGTTGAGTACTATATTTACCAGTTCCTTTTCTGAAATGATCTCTTCAATGGTTTTTAGTTGATCTCTCAACTGAGATATTCTCACAAAGTATGATGTTATTTTGTCATCTTCATGTCATGGAGCTCATTCTTTAGACTCATTACTTGTCCAATGTTTTTAGCTGAGAAGAGGTTTGTTAGGGCATCATACATCTTCTTAGATGAGTCAAGATGGGAGATGTAGGGCATAAAGTGGTATTTTATAGAGTCCACTATGATACTCATGGCATTGATGTCATTGTCTTTGAACTTCTCCATAACTGCAACATTATGTGGTTCCTTCTGTTTTCCTTCTTCAAACTCTAGTTCCATGATCTTTCCTTTCACGACATCCAACACTTTATTCTTGGAAAGGATGAGGTCAATGCTTGTATTCCACACTCTGAAGTTAGAAGCCCCATCTAACTTGTTTTATGACTTCTTAGAGTAAGTCATGGTTTCCTTCACTTGGTCAACCCTAGATTTGAACCAAAAATCAAACTTGACGTCTTAGCTTGCTGAGAGTACTAGGAGATGTGCTAGGATAGGGTGCACTAGTCTATCCTGAAATTAGGCCAATACCTTCACTTAAGGTGCATGAATGAGAGGATTAGGGTTTCTGCAACTACACCTGCTAGTAACCCCAACGACAGTGCCTTGGTGACTACTCCTCCTAGAAACCCTAGCAACAGTTCTTCAATGAGCTTAGTATCCTTATGGCTATTCTCCCTTCCCATGGTTAGACTGAATGAAGGAGGTGTGGTCCCATAACCTGTTAGAATATGATGTATGTGATCGTTTAACCATAGACAATATCACCATTGTCACCCAACCATAGGCCAAAGCCACCCCTGAGCACCTTAACTTTCACAAAGAATCATTCCAAAAGCAAATCCTAGGCTATATAGCCAAACAAGATAGCACACCTCTCTCTCCAAGGATAGTGCACCAAACAAGAGTTGATCAGAGAGTCCAAACCATAACCAAGAGATAGTCTAAGCTAAAACTGAAATCTGCTAGTTCTAGCAACTGCAATGACAACTCTCCTCTAGGCTTGCACACAAACTGGCCAAATGTAGTGCGCACAAGTGATGCTTCTGCAGTTTTTAGAATGCCTGCCAGAATGAAGACTAGCCTCCTATATTTATACTAAAACTGGCAAACTGCCTGGGCCGACTTCTCATTCTGGGTGCATATTTACTTAGTATATGATATTTTCTTTAGCCAAATTCTTCTCTTGGAGGCTAATAGCCTAATACAAATTATCTTCTTGAGTCGAATTGTATTCTAGGTTTATTTTCCAACTAATTAGGGTTTCTTCTTGCTTCCCAGAATATTCTATTCTCGTCAGGTTTACGCGTGGAGTTAAATACCTCCCGTAGCTACCATAATATCAACAGATAGTTGGTAACACCATTCTTGAGAATTGGAATTTATTTCATTTTCAATTATTGGACATTTCAAGGTCATGTGATATATAATTATTTGTCTTTCTGTCGTCATAAACTCGCTCCAGAATATCAAACACTTCCTTGAATTTCTTCAGGAACTATTATGCTTTCTTTTGTCATAGGTTTACACTTGACACAGGTTAAGAGGAGCTCATACAAATACATAGAGATGAATTTAGCTTAGTACTGCTGATCAACAAGAGGTTAGTCAATTTATTATTTATTTAATTTGTTGATTTGTGAATGAAGAGTGATTGCATCGTTTAAACGTTAATTTTCTTTGTCTATTTTCGTTATATCATTTACAATCATATTCATTCGTTGTTTATTAGCTTGGTATTTAGAGTATTAGAACAATTTTGTTTATATTTAATCTTGTTTAGATCCATTATCTTAAAACAATTACTTTCATAAGGCTTTGCTCAAACCTTGTAAACTGTATATAACCATTATTCATTAACACTCGTATTTAAGCATTAGTAATTAAAGTGTTGGTTGTTAGAATTGTATCTTTAGTTACTCCACATATTTTAGTTGTTTTAGGATATTAGTTGGCTAACAGAGCCATAAAACCTGTCAGGGTAGATTATACCAAACGGCTTGGGTTAAATAGAGAACCCCAGACCAAATCTTCCCTTCCAGTTGACGGTGTGTCACATGCGCCCACCAACAGAATAGAGGCTTTATATCCATTCAGATAAAAAAGATATACACATAAGTTAGAGAAATCGAGATCATAAATTTAATTCCATAAAGTTTCCTTGTTGATGAAGAGAGTGGGATATAAGTTCCTCATTTAGTTATCATATGGTATCATAGAATTTGAATCCTTGATAGTGATGCAACAACTTTGCATACCTAGCATGGTTAAAGGAAAAAGAGAGAGGTTGGAAGACTTGCAGGCCACTATTTCTCAACTTCAAGAAGACAATAGGCTTGAAGGAGAAGACCTATATGTCTGACTTACATATTGTAGAGATACAAAAGAACCTTGAGACGTTGAAAAGGATATTTCCATTGCTAAAGAATTGATTTGATAAATTCCAAGACTTCGTCAGTGCAATTATGGTAGATTGGGACAAGAGGATAATGCAAGTTATGCAATTGTGAGAGAATGTCATTTAGATGGATCACTGGTAGGAGTATAGGCTCACTTAGATGATGGCTCAATTGCAGCTAGAGTTGGGAAAGGAAGAAGAAGAACCAAAAAAAGGTACAAGAAACTATCCAAGAGACCAAGGAAGGAAATCCACCTTTCATTTCCACTATCGAAGCTAGCACCATGATTGAGACAACTCTAGTAAGCTCACCTTCCTTAAAAAATTATCAAGAACCTTTTAGTGAATTTGAAAATAACACTATAGCCCTTGGTTTTGAGCTACTAATTCAGATGGGCTATAATGGACAAGGGATAATAAATATAAGGTAAGACATCCTTATCCCCGTTGTACTTGAATTGAGAGCCAAGCATGAAGGCCTAGGTTTCGATGGTGGAAAGGAAAAGGCCATGAAAAATAATACCACATTTGTGAGGGAAAATGAAATGGAAGAATTGACTTTCTCATTAGAAGAAAGAGTAGCAACAAATAAAGGTGGCAACGCACTATCACTCCATCCTTCTTGTTTCCTATTGTAAAAGGGAAATGATGAAGAAAGTGTAAAGACTCAACATGTGCCATCACTTAGAATAAGTGGAAAGATAATCAGTTGGGGAAACTATAAAAAAAAAAAACAAGAGGTATGTATTAGGTAAGAAATTTCGTGTTTGCCACTATTATAGGAAGAAAGGCCATAACAATGCTAGTTGTTTGTACTTAGAACCATGTTCATTTTGTGGGAATAAAGGTCATTGTGAGGCATCTTTCTCAAAGAAGCAATGCAGTGAACACAAAGGAATGGATAGAAAAAGAGAATGTCAAATAGTCCACACAATGATGTGCCCAAGAACTCCTATCACCACTACAATTTGCATGGTAATTGCAAAGAAAAGTGTTGGAAACTTAATCTAGAGCTTCACCCTAGGAACCACACAACCAACAGAATAGTATGGAAAGTGAAGATTAAAAATGATAAAGAGCTCACTACATCTCCAGCTCAAGCATCAAAATATTTCCAAAAAGTCATAGCGGTACAGTAGGAACATGACAACAACAAGGTGGACAATGGGTTGATGTGAAGGATAGCCCCAATCCAATTGTTGTCTCTGATATTTAAGAAGAATATGTATCATAGATTGATGTGGGGAAGTCAATGGAATTCCCTTATCCTTGTATTTTCCAAATTTTGAGGCATTCACTCACCCTCAAGACTATAGCTGATTGATGATGGTCACCTACAACCATACATGTGATAGTAGGATTCATCAAATGTCTAGGAAGAAGAAGGTGTTATGATTTCACACCAAGGAGGGAATTTAAGTGATGTTTTGTACAGACAGAGTGTTGGTAAGTATGTTATGAAAAGTGAGAGTTGTTTCCATTCCAAGAAACAATTGATCCTAGCATAAGAAGGAATACCACTCTTCATTCTTTGGCATTTCTATGTGATGGCATAGCTATGAGGATCTCACTGAATAAAAAAAGACCATAATTCGACTTGGCTTCATTGATTTCCAAGATGGACCATCTCTAAGTCTTAGAGAGATGGGAATGACTTTTGATTTTAGAGTTTGGATCTAGAGATTATACAGATCTTAGAGTTAGTGAGTAGACTTAGTACCTAAATGTAAGTTGAAAATTAATGAATATGAGATAAGACATAAAAGACAATTCATTGTAAAGTTAAGTGAGACAAATAGGAAGAAAAATAAAGAAATAAATAAAAATAGAAAATAAAAATAAGAGGGAAATACTGAATTCCTTCCCATTACCAAGTCTCCTTATTTCTTCCTATACTTTCATGTTCGAAGGGATTTTGGTTGATTTTTGTCCAATGAGAGGAGGATTCTCCTTATTTATTCTTGTACTTTCATTTTCAAAGCGGTTTTGGTTGATTTCTCGCCAATGAGAGGAGGATGCACATAGAGCCATCTAATTGCATTGTAAATATATCTACCAAAATACGATCGATTGCTGGCCAATGAGAGGAGGATCGATAGAGAGCCATCTAACTGCATTGTAAGTCTAACTACCAAAATATAATTGAGCAACATCCTGGTTTCCCCAAGCGTTGTTTCCATTATGTGATCAATGTTATTGTTGTGAGAATCTCTTATATGGATAGAATATATTTCCCTTCTTCATTTTTAATTCGTGCTAGTTTTTTTAATGGAATCCACTTTGAGTTAATGATTGTCTGATATATTTTAATGGTGTAAGAGGCCATCATTCTCTCATGGTTTCACTCTCTGTTTGTCTAATATCAATGCTAACAACTATATTTCTTCCATCTTTGGTTTATTTATGAGATTGGATATTTGGGGACAACATTTTATGGTTGTTGCATTATTGTAGAGAGTTTCTAATTTTGGTTTTCTTTGTTTATTGGCTATTGGAGAGGGGAAAACCATACTTCCTTATTGCCATGGTTTCTATAGGCCATCATCTTATTTTCTAAAGGATCTATTGCTACATTTGGACATCCAAGAGTCCATATTGAGCTCCAACAATCTCTCCATATGCTAATGTGGGTCATATAGGCCATATGCTTGGTCGTGGCCTCTTCCTTTATGGGGTTTCCTTTCTTCATCTTGTGTATGAGTGGATGTAATTTTTATTTTATCTCGTATACTAGAGTGTCAAGTTCTTACCACATGACGAGAGGTTGAAAGTGTCAAATTTTGTTTTAATTATTGTTTCTTTAATGCTTTAGCATTGGTGTAATTGTCACATTCACCACCTTTTGATAAAGCCAATTGTTACATGATTATTTTAACTTTCCTCTTATACAAACTTTGATCAGAGTTCATGTTATGATGCTTCCTTGGTTGACATTCTTATTAATTGTTTCACCCTTTATTAAGTGTTTGTGTGTTTGTGTGTGTGTGTGTGTGTGTGTGTGTGTGTGTGTGTGTGTGTGTGTGTGTGTGTGTGCGTGTTGGATTTTCACATTGGGTCATTGTGAGAATGAGACCATATGAAGAACCATAGCTTAACCATTATCATCTAAGAGTAAATAAAGAGGCACAAGTTATTTTTTATGTGAAGATAGGCCATTGAAAACACATGAATCCAATGCATTGAATTGAGTTTTATTTCAAGCATGGTTTACATATAAAACCTTCTCTCACATGTATTAGTCCATAGCCATTTCATGTATGTGATTTGCTTAAATACCAACTCATATATGTGTGGTTGAATTAATATTCAAGTTCAAGGGAGCTAAGGATAGATATTGGATAGTTTGGAAAGAGATATGTCATTCCCTTGTGTTGGCATTGGTTGCAAAATTCTATTTATCAAAGAAATCTTGATTCATAACACTACTGTTACTTGGAATAATATAAACATGTCGGAAGTATAAACATGTTGATGAACATTTCCTTGCATTGGTTCATTGAGATGAGTTCTCTGTCCAAACGTGGCATAGGAAGTTGGTAGCATTGTTCATTTTTTCAGTCCATAAACTTTGCATTGTTATCTTAATATGGAAGAGGTTGATCTATTATTGTCGTTAATAGAAGCATATAATTTTAAATTTGTTGATGGTTTTTATTCTCGGATCGATAGTGTGTGTAGAGTACTCTGTGCAACGTAGTTTCAATCACCGTGCACCAAACAGGCTTCAAAACAGAGTTCTCAAAACTAACCGCGCCATGCAAAGAATACATGTTTTGTTGCCTACTGTGAATAAACACACTTACTGAAATGATTTATGAATATGGAATAACAAAGTGCTATGCTTAGCACATCAACTCAAAAATCTGACAAAACTTGTCAATACACAAAATACTTGATATTAATAACTTCGACGCAGTGCGCGGATACAAAATACAATGACAGAGATGAGCTTAGGCTCAAATGACGTGTGATGACTTTATAGACTTGGATCTTGTGCTTAGACTTCTTCAATCCTCAGTTGCTGCTGGTTCTCCTTCCTTTCTACCTCTTTGATTATGTTCTACATCAACTTCTTCCTTCTCTCCTACATCCTACATCATCGACTATCTAAAAGACTCAGACTTATATGGAATTTGACAGAGAATTCCTGTAGAAGTAAGACTGACTCAACATTAAACACTACCGTGAATACAAATGACTCTTCAACTACTTAATTGAACTTGAGAAGAAAACGATCATCTACATTTATAATTTCACCATTGGTCGTATGACTTAGAATGAGATTGAGTAAACGTGCAAGTTTACATTTGCAAACTGACATACAGACTGACTATTTGACAATTCAGATGACTTACAAACTACTGGCAAATTGACTAACTGACAGTTCGATGAAGATGTGAAGATCTCACCGACTTGTAATTACTATTTCCAACACTCCCCCTTAATTATAAGTAGGTGGGATTACAAAAATTTCATCAAAAAATTGAGTTTACATTTTACTGTCACTCATCTGTTACTACACAGACGTTGAAATGCATCTCTTGATAAAGCCTTTCTGAAAATTTCTGGGAATTTTTCTTTTGACCTGCAAAATTCTAAAGAGATCTCTTTCTTATTCACCAATTCTCTGATAAAATGATACCTTGTATCAATGTGCTTAGTTTTCTTGTGAAACACATGATTTTTTTATAACATGATGGTGGAATTGTTGTCACATAATACTGTTTTTGGTTCTCGTTATTCCTACAACACATCTTTTAACATTGTTCTCATCCAAATTGCTTGACAAGTTGCGCTTGTAGCTGCGACGTACTCTGCTTCTATTGAGGAAAGATTTACTATGGGTTGCTTCCTTGATTCCCATGATACCATACCTGTTCCAAAATAAAATGTGTATCCAGAGGTACTTTTCATATCATCTATGTTGCCTCCATAATCACTGTTAGTGTACCCAATGAGTCCGAAATCTTTTGAAGTGGAGTACTTAATGCCAAAATCTATTGTTCCATTCACATATCTCAGAATTCTCTTTCCTTCCTTCCAATGTGATTCTTTTGGAGTTTCCATGAACCTTGAAATTAGGCTCACTCCATACATAATATTATGTCTTGTCGTTATGAGATACATAAGACTTCCTACCAGTCTTTTAAATAGTGTGGGATCCACCTTTGACCCTTTATCTTCCTTGCTTAACTTCAATCCTATTATGACAAGTGTTGGGGTTGCTTTTGAATTTATCATATTGAATCTTTTCAATATTTCATGCACATACTTAGACTGTGAGATAAATATACCAGTTTTGGACTGGTGAACTTATATTCCCATAAAATATCTCATAAGCCCCAAATCAACCATTTCAAATTCATCCTTCATGACTGACTTGAATTCTTCTATGCCAAAATCACCTGTAAAAATCAAATCATCTACATATAAGAAAACAATTAACATATTACCTTGTTGATTTTCTTTGATGTATAGTGTTGGCTCATTTTCACTTCTCTAAAATCCATTCTGTGTGAGATAAGAATCAATGCGATTGTACCAAGATTTGGGAGCTTCCTTTAACCCATATAGTGCTTTCTTCAATCTGTATACTTTGTCTTCTTGTCCTGGAACCTCATAACCTTGTGGTTGCTCCACATACACTTCTTCTTCTAAGTGTCCATTAAAAAATGTTGACTTTACATCCATTTGATAAACTTTCCATTTATACTGCGTGACAATTGCTAACACTATTCTGACCGTGTCCATGTGCGCAACTGGTGCAAATGTTTCATTGAAATCAATTCTAGGTTGTTGTGTAAAACCTCTTGCAACTAATATTTCCTTGTGCTTCTGCACTTTTCCTTCTGCATCTTGCTTGGATTTATAAATCCACTTGACACTTATCACATCCTTATCATTAGGTACACTTCTTCTTCTAAGTGTCCATTAAAAAATGTTGACTTTACATCCATCTGAAAAAATTTCCATTTATACTGCGCGACAATTGCTAACACTATTTTGACTGTGTCCATGTGCGCAACTGGTGCAAATGTTTCATTGAAATCAATTCCAAGTTGTTGTGTAAAACCTCTTGCAACTAATATTTCCTTGTTCTTCTTCACTTTTCCTTCTGCATCTTTCTTGGATTTATAAATCCACTTGACACTTATCACATCCTTATCATCAGGTACATCTACCAATTTCCATGTCTGATTATTCTCTATGCATCTGATTTCTTCATCCATGGCTTGTGCCCATACAACATCTTTGACAACTTCTTCAAAAGTTAACGGATCATATATTTTTGAAAACAAAGAAAAAACTGAAAATGAATCTGTTGCGTCTTCATTATAGATGTCGCACAAACTTCTTGTCTTTCTTGGTAACAGACTTGATAAAGTTAGATCTGGAGATGTAGAACCACTCAGTCTGTTTGTTGGTGTTTTCTATGCTCCAGGTGTAGACTATGCACCTGATGTTATTACTAGAGTATTCTGCGTTGTGGTTTGTGTCGCAGTGCTAGATGTAGAATAGACTGTGCACTGACTTGTACATGGTGTTTGAACCATTTCATCTTCTGTATCATCATGCAAAATAACATTAATGATCTTAATTGTCTTCTCTACACTCCCATCCCATGCTTCATTCTCCACGAACTGAACATCGCGGATGATTATGACTTTTCTTGCAATAGGGTCATACAAATTGTATGCTTTTGTGTCTTTAGAATACCCAACAAATAAACATTTATGTCCTTTGTTGTCCAACTTCTGTCTCAGCTCATATGGAACATGTGCGTATGCGACGCAACCAAATTTTTTTAAGTACACCACATTATGGTTTGAACCTATCTAGGCTTCTTGAGGAACTCTGCTCTTCACACTCTTTGTCAGACATATGTTCAATATGTATACTGCAGTTGCTACTTCCTCAACCCAATACTCATTTGACAAATGTTTGGTTGTCAACATACTACCTGCCATTTCCATGATGGTTTTGTTCTTTCTCTCTGCAACACCATTTTGATGTGGTGTATATCGCACAGTAAATTACTTATAGATTCCATGAAATTTACAAACGTTCTGAAATTATCTTGAGATATATTCTCCTCCTCTGTCAGTTCTTAGACACTTGATGTAATAACCAAGTTTCTTTTCTACAAGTGATTCAAAATGTTGAAAACAACCCAATGCGCAAGATTTATGCTTTAGGAAATAAATCCACATCTTTCTTGAGAAATAATCAATAAATGTTAGAAAATAAGTGTTGCCTCCTATAGATGGAGTTTGCATTGGTCAACAAATGTCTGAATGCACAATCTCCAGTGGTGCTTTTCCTCTGTAAGACTTTCCAACTGGAAATGATTCTCTGTGATGTTTTCCAAATATGCAGCCTTCACATATCCTTTCTGTTTTTTCAATCAATGGAAAACCTTTTACCATATCCTTTGTGTGTAGCATCTTTAGACCTCCAAAGTTCAAATGTCCAAATATGAAATTCCATAGCTAGGAATCATCCTGTACTTCAGATTGGAATGTTTCCTTCATTTCTTCACCACTTTCTCCTTTCTTGATATTGCACACACTATTTTCTTCATTGGAACTGCACACACTTTCTGTTGTAAATGTAGTGTCTAACTGCACACTTTTTCCTTTGCCAATTGCTGGCATTGCATTCTTCTTCTTGTTTGGATTCAATGTCAATGGGAACATTCTATTACTTGTCATCTGGATTCTTGCAATAAGTTGATTGCTTGGGCATTTATCCATAATGACACAGTGATTATCTTCCATGTAGATTATGTATCCTTTATGTAACAGTTGTCTTGTGCTCATCAAATTATGCTTCAGATCAGAAACATAATATACATCAGGCATAACCTTTTGTTCTCCTTGCTTGGTTAAAATTTTTATACTGCCTTTGCCTAAGACAATGACTTAGATATTTGTTCCAAATGTAACCTTGGTTTGGACTGACTCATCCAAACTAGAAAACAATTCTATGTTTCCTGTCATGTGGTTACTGTAACATGAATCTAAATACCATAGGTCACATGGGATTTCTTGAACAACATTGCATTCAATTGGGGATACTATACGCATTACCTCAATGCGCACCATACAAACATAGGGTGAGTTTGGTTGTTTGCGTTGTTTGACTAATTATGACCTTGCTTGTTCTGGTTATATTGTCTTTTCTTGCAATCATATGCATAATATCCATACTTTTTACAGTAATGGCACTGGATGTTTGATTTGTCAGTTTTCTGACCACTTGGCTGAGTAGTACTTGGGTTTTGACCTCTTCCAACAGTGTTTCTAGGACTGCTACTGCATCCAATTCTGACATAACATATTCCTCTATTTTTAGAGTTATCTCTCCCCCTTCCTCCTCCACGACTTATAGATGAATGCACGGAAAATGCATTCTCTAATGACATATTCGACTTATTCAATCTGTGTTCATGATTTATGAGGGAAGCTTGTAGTTTATCTAGACTAAACTGACTCAAGACTTTATCTAGACTAAACTGAGTCACAATAATGGTATCAAACATAGGAGGAAGACTCCTAAGTACCTTTTCAACATTTTTTTTGTCTTCTATGGTTTCACCATGAGACTTAATCTGATTTATCGGGCCAATAACATGGGTATATAAGGAATCTACTGTATTTGAATATTTCATTGACATAGTTTCAAAATCTCTTCTATGGATTTGTAGTTTTGCAATCTTTACTTTGTCCATACCTTGATAAGAGGTTTGTAATATGTCCCATGCTTCCTTGGCTTGCTTTGTTGATGCAACTCTTGGGAGTACGCTCTCATGCATGGCTTGATATATGTAAAACATTGTCTTTCCATCCTTCTTTCTTTGATCTTTCAAGACATCCTTCTCAACTTGTGTGAGGGCATTATATGTTGCCCGATATACTTGTTCCACATAACCATTTTCAACTTTCTCCCATACATCTTGACCTCAGAACAATGCCTTCATGGTCAAAGAGCACATCTCATAATTTTTTCCTGTAAAAATGGGAGGTTGCAGATTTGACGTAGAAGCCATATTTCACTTTCCAACATAGTTTCTTCTCTGATAAACTTGTTCTGATACCAGATCTCGGATCGACAATGCGCGCTGACTACTCTGTGCAACGCAATTTCAAATACCTCACACCAAACAGGGTTCGCGACAGAGTTCTCAAAACGAACCGCACCGTGCATAGACTGCACGATTTGCTGCGCGTTGTGAATAAACACACTTAATGAAATGATTTATGAATGCGGAATAACACAGTGCTATGCTTAGCACATCAACTCAGAAATATGACAGAATTTGTCAATACACAAAATACTTGATATTAATAACTTCGACACARTGCGTGAATACAAAATACAATGACAGAGATGAGCTTAGGCTCAAATGACTTATGCTGACTTTACAGACTCAAATCTTGTGTTCARACTTCTTCAACTCTTCARCTGCTTCTGGTTCTCCTTCCTCTCTACCTCTCTTCTGCTTTGCATCAACTGCTTCCTTCTCTCCTGCAYCCTRYATCATCGACTATCTAACAGATTCAGACTTATATGGACTTCGATAGAGATTTCTTGTARAAGTAAGGCTGACTCAACATTAAACACTACCATTAATAYGAATGACTCTTCAACTACTTAACTGAACTCGAGAAGATAAAGATCATCTACATTTATAACTTCAYTGCTGRCCGASTGACTTAGACTCAAATTGAGTAACTATCTAACARTTCGRATGACTGATAAATTATTGGCAAATTGAGTAACTATCTAACAGTTCGAATGACTTACTCAYAGTTCGGAGGAGATGTGAAGATCTCACRGACTTGTAATTACTATTTCCAACARTTATTTGCCTATTGTACCAAAACAATAACCAAGTCTGAGCAGAGCCGTCATGCCCATACAATGATAGAAGAAGCATAGTCTCAGCCCTATCATCTTTATAGATTCAGTTCAATTAGATATCAACCTAAGCATAGTCTCAGCCCTATCATCTTTATAGATTCAGTTCAATTAGATATCAACCTAAGCATAGTCTCAGCTCCTATCATTTTGATAGATTCAATTCAATTAGATATCAACGTGCAATGGAGACAAATTTCTCAATGACAAAGTAGTTGCATAGTGTTGGTTTTTATTGTGCTGATTACTGTTAATGCTATTAATTGATTGATGTATGTTATACCTTTAATGCTAAAGAGTAATTGCAATCAGAACTGAACGTAGAACACAAGCCTTGTAGCTATTCAGAGAATAGAGATCTTTGCATAAGTTAGAGATACAGAGACCAGAAAGTTAACTCGACAATCCCTCATTTACAGATCAGTTAAAAAAGTTAACTCGGCAATCCCTCATTTACAGATCAATTAATAATTTGGGGAACCAGACGCAGTCGTTAGTTTCACTTTCTAGCAAGGAGGTTGAGTGCATGAAAGCCCACTGTTGAGAAAATTATTTGCAAATGTGCAGATCTGGGATATGATGAGCAGCCGCTTAATAGTTAGAAGTGCATAGCGTCAACTAAGAATCTCAAATTTCACGTAAAAAACGGAGCACACATACATTCCACATCACTTTGATCGGGAGAGAAGTGAAGATGGAGAAATAGAGGTAAAATTCTGTGATACTTGGAAACATATATGCTGGAATGTTCAGTAACGGTCTCCCTAAATTTAAATATTTGTTATGGATGGAGGAAATTAGAAGAGTAACTGCATGGACAATAATGGACGAGTGAAAAAAAACTAAATCTGCAGATGTTACTTAGGTGGGACTGGTACATTTTCCTTATGTTTGACAGAGGTTGAAGGTTTTTTTTCAGACTTTAAAAGGGCTGTTGGTGGGGCCATAAGTCAGTGTGGATATATCGTCAGAATGCCAATGGAAAATTATTTCAGAATGAAATGAGTTTAAATATGCAGACTAGGTTTATAATTAAGAGTGGAGGTGGAATTAAAATTCTCCTATTGTCTCGCTCAACCCCTTCTTTTAATGTAAAATTCTCCATTGCCTTGCCCCACCATGGAGAGCTGGGGTGGAATTAAAATTCTCCGATTATCTCTCTATCCCACCCTCAAATATGTATCATCTTTTTTAAATTAAGAAAAATGCATATACAACCAACATGATTGACAGATTTGTTGGTTCATTCTCCCATTGCTTTACCCACCATCGACAGAGTGAGTGGAATTAAAATTCCCCCATTACCTCGCCCACCATCGACAGATCTGCTGGATCATTAAAATGCAACCAACAAGATGGAATTTGAGATGCTCACATTATTATATTATGTTAAATTATTATTATTTTATTTTTAAACCCTGTCGATCTTATTAAAGAATTTATAAATTTGAAATTAACACTTTGTTAAATTTTAAAAAATATTAAGTTATTTTCATCTTGTATGACGTTTTTATAGATCTGATATTGATATTAAGATATATCTAGAAATAGATATAAATTTGAAATTAACACTATGTTAAATTTTAAAAAATATTTTCAGTTCAAGTTCTTTTCATCTTGTATGAAGCTTATAGATCTGATATTGATTTTAAGATATATTTAATGCCTGATGAAGTTTATAGATCTGATATTGATATTAAGATATATCTAATGCCTATGCATCATACAACTGAGAAGACTGACAGACCTGCTGGACCATTGAATGATTGAGGTCAACAATAAGATTGAAATTGAGATGATCAAATGTTTTTTCATATTGCAAGAAGTTGATAAATCTGATATTAAGATATATCTAATACCTATGCATCATACAACTACGATTGAAATTGAGATGATGTTGTTATAAAAAATATTTTTTCATTTTACAAGAAGTTGATATATCTGATATTAAGATATATCTAATGCCTATGCATCACTGCTGGACCATTGAATGATAGAGGTTAACTAACATTTAGATCTGATATTAAAATATATCTAATGCCTATGCATCATACAATTAACAAGACTGACAGACCTGCTGGACCATTGAATGATTGAGGTTAACTAACATTGAAATGAAACCAATAATGATGTTGTAATAAAAAATATTCTTTACAAATTCTTTTCTTCTTGCAAGAAGTTTATGGATCTGTTATTAAGATATATCTAATGCGTATGCATCATACAACAAACAAGACTGATAGACCTGCTGGACCAACTAACATTGAGATGAAACCAATAAGATTGAAATTGAGATGATGTTGTTATCTCATTAAATTTAAAGAAAAACATTTATAAAAATCTTTTTAACCTCTTCAAGACTGAACTGATTTAAGATGAATATAAATTTACAATATTGTTTATAATTCTTTATCACTCTCTCATTTCATGTTTAAAGAAAAACATTTATAAAAATCTTTTCAACCTCTTCAAGACTGAACTGATTTTTTTTTTTTTTTAAATAAAAAAGGATAGAACCTATTATATTATCATTACCAAGTTACAGATACGGTTTACGATGCCAGCTGTCCTGCCTAAACAGGAAACCGAGACAGCTGGGCATCCTATGCCATTTGTTTCCCAGCAAACAAAACTATCAAAGTACAGTCCTGCCTGAAGGAAACTAGGACGTCTAGCCATTAAGTTTAAACTGTATGCCAAAAATCTAGTTGCAAAATAGCTAAGATCTAACTGGGCGAAAGCCTGGTTCGGAAACAAAAAAAAATTGCTAACCAAGAACATCATTGAATCTCTTATCCAGTCGGCTCGTCCTCGTCCCCGTACTTTCGCCATCCTACTGGAAACGCGTAAGCTTGCACGCACGTAGGGCATTGCCGCTTAGGGAGAGTCCTGGAATGAGCAACAAACAGCATGTCGAGTCGATGGTTGATTCGGGCGATGCAGAAGATTTGGTCGTCCAACAGGCTTCGCATATCAAAGATTAGAGCTAGGTACCCTGAATTGGTGAAGGGGTGTTGGTCCTGCCAGTGGCCGTCAACAGAGGCTGAGGGAATGGGCCCCATTGCTCCTTCACTTGCATGTGCTGTGTAGTCATGATGTGCCGGTCAGTTGGATAGTTGGGTCGCCTCCTCCATAGGTGCACTGGGGGGTGAGTCTCTGCTTCCTTTTGCGCAGGACGGGGTCTCTTCTTCAACATAACAGGTGGTAAATTTCTCCACCGGGCGATTTGCACTGGAGCCAAGCAGTTTGCCCGAAGGCGAAGTCTTGTTATCAGTGCCAAAATCAGTGGGTGGATTCCAATTGTCCGGGACTGTGAACAGAGGGAGCTTGGGATAGCTTTGCATGGCGTCTTCCAAGGTGATCTCTTCCACATACGCCATTGGAGACATTCGTGGTTTCCTACGTCTTCGAGAGGACGCCATGGCTAGTGCCTGCTCAAATTTCTTCTGCCTCTGGTGGCGAGATTCGGTTGTGTACCAAGCTGCACCCTTGCGTGGCCTACCTCGTGCTCTGGGCATAATGGAGGCCCTGGGGATGACTAAGGTTCCTTGCAGGTGGAAGGCTCTGCTCCAAAGCTCCAGTGGGTCTGCAAGATGTCGCTCTGCTAAGATTAACTCTGCATTCGATGCTGCAATGGGCGAATGTCGCTCAATGTTGTCACGGCGGGTGATAAGGAGGAGGACAACAACGACCGCCATGGCCATTAAGGCTTGCTTTCGAGTGCGCTGGTGCACTATACCGATCACTTGCGCGAAGGGGCTCATCTCCTGGATTTTGCTGGACGGATTCATGCTTGTTTAATTGCTGAGGGGATGGTTGCCAGTGGATGTATTAATGGTGTATCCCGGCGTTATCCCGCATGGCTCTGCTCTGCAACGTGGCACCCCATCCGAGGAAGACTGAATTGATTTAAGATGAATATAAATTTACAATATTATTTATAATTCTTTATCACTCTCTCATTTCATCTTGGAATCGTTAAAGTTAATACTTATTTTAGTAAAGTTGGTTTGGATTTGTTAAATCTTATCAAACTAAAAAAATTGTTTTATGCATGCTGATTTGTTAAATTAAATATACAGTGTGAAATAATGCATTGGGAGCAATCCTATACAATAGGACCTTGAAAATACTCTTCAAATATTCATACCAAATCTGATAATTTTTATTAATTTGACAGAATTGTAGATACTCCTGACAAAATTTCCGGAACAGAAATTCGGGTCAAATCAGAGAGTCCATTCCCTGGGGCCTACTGTGTCTTAAAGAAAATTGGAAAAGAAGCCTAAGTGGTGGAACCATTCCAGGGAGTATATGATTGCAATCTATCAGATGACATGTGCGTTTACATAGGGCTAGAGGCAGTAGCAAACAAGATAGAGGGAGGAGAAACACTGAAAGTTTTCTATTATTTACACTCATCCAAAATAATGCCCGTCTACGTTTCTGTAGTCGTTCTGTTTATCTCCAAAATGATTCCCAAAACTGCAGAGGATGATCTTCTTCATCTACAACCATCGACTGCGCATCCGTATCTTCACTTCCTTGCGGTGATACGCAGTAAAAATTGGGGTCCGAGGCTTCATGAGATCCTGTAACGAGAGTGAAGAGATTAGCATGTTGCATATTAATGTTGGCCAGCTCTGCTTGTGTGGAAGCCAATTGCAATTGCAGCTCTGCTATTTTGTTCTGGAGATCATTGATTACTCCTGCGCAGCCATGCACAGGATCTCGAATCCTTTGACTTGCTTCGTACACCATGCTATTTACTGCATCGCCTCTCTGCTCGGCCGGGAGTTCCTACACAAACAAAGCAACTTATCAGACCACCATCCCAGCATCCCATCATAAATATTAATCAATACCGTTAAAAGAAAATCTCATATATATGTAGTACTAGTACAGCGGCTAATTAGCTGCTGGTGAATGTTATTTAGCTCAATTAAATGGTCACAGTAATTTTGTAATCATATTAAGTAAATGTTAAAAAATAAACACAGCCATTAACTAGCTGTAGTACTAGTACAGCGGCTAACTAGTTGCTGGTGAATGTTATTTTGCTCAATTAAATGGTCACAGAGTAATTTCTTAATCATATTAAGTAAATGTTAAAAAGTAAACAGTTTAACGGAAGCTTTTAAAAATGCTAGAAAATTCTGAATATGAAATCTTGTTCATTGATTTGGAAAGACAACTAAAAATATGCTAGCATCTTCAATTTAACTATACTATTGAAATTTATGATTAAAAGATCATTAAATATATCTATTATCAATAAGTACAGACCTTTAGATTTAAATATTTATCAATAGCTGTAAGCCTTTAAACTTAAATATTTATCAATAGCTATAAGCCTTTAGACTTTAGTATATTATCTTACAAACATTCCATTTAAATATTCAAATAACTTACAAATTGCTATTATAAATATCAGCATATTGCATATGAAAACATTTTTGAAAAAAAAATATAAAAACTACTACAAATATATATTTTTTTCTGATTATTGTTCTTTCATTCTCTCCCATGAACATAACATATATTTAGAAAGATTCGTTTAATTTTATAAAACAAACATTTTTGAACTTCAAATATCCGCTGCTGTGCATTATTTAGCAATTTAGCAATAGATCAAACCTGTAATGATTTGATGACATGTCCATTTCCGAAGACTTTGTGTACTAACAGAAATTTATCGGGATTGCTCTGCGGGAAATAAGGTGCAAGCACGCAATTCTCTGTACATTTCTTTCTCTGGATCTTGCAACCAGCGCACGGAGACATACTCTCTGGCTTTGAAGCATTGTCGCTCATATTCTGCATAACAATTCAAAGCGAAATCCGTAAATTACATTATTAGTGTAAAGATGACATGATATAAAATGCTTGCATCCATTCAGTATTGCCCACCTTCACCATAGTGTTGGGAGCTTTCTGGAACAGAAAGAAAGAACGAACAGAGCTGTGAAGAATAATGAAATGATCTGCTTGGTCTCAAAAAACCTGCGAGGAGGGTCTTTATTTATAGGCTGATGGAACGTATATTTCATATATCCTACATTGACCGGCAGAAAGACCGGCAATGACTGAGAACTTGAGAAGTAATCATTTTGTTCTGCTGTGAAGCATGATTAATATAATTTAGTGGGGGATTTCCAGTTCAGCCGCCTCGGTGACCTGAAAGTCTGGATTCCACAATTTGTGTTGACCATTCAGAACGTTAACAGTCCCCGCCGTGGCCGGTGCTGCATCTGAGGTACCGGCCATTATTTCAGAGAAATTGCGTCGAAATCGATTGCCGGCCATTGTTGTTGAAAGTGATGGAAAGCGGAGGGCCATGGAAAAGAGACAGAGAAAGCGACAGAAAGGAGGAGGGCCACAGACCACTGGTCGGTGCGGCACCTGTGTGATCAATGTTATCGAAAACGCGATGCTTCCATTGGCCGCTGGTTGTTGGATCTGTCAGTTCACACTCGGAAGACTTAGCTACAGGGATGGTGCAAATTTCCTGAACCGGTTAAGAGCTGTTTCCCGTCAAAGATCTGCGTGGAACAAAAACCGTTCGTTCGAAGATAAAGGAGAGAATTCTGAAAGGTCGTCATGGGAGTGGTCGAAGGTGTAAGGACCTACGACGTTGGTGTTTTTTAGGGTTTTTTTTTTTTTTTTTAAGAATTGGTCGGAATCTGGTGATGTAAAATTGGATAAAATCTTTATTTTCTGTGGTTTAATTTTTTTTTAATGCATAAATGAATTCAGTTTATTGAAAAACTCTGAGACACTCCAATTATACAAACTTAGTTACTCAAATCTTCAAATCCAACCTTTAATCACAAAATTTCAGATAAAATCAAAAGAAAAAAATACAAAAAAAAAACCATAAGGTAAAACGTTCACGTTCAGACTACTCTGCCATGCCACATATTGCTGTTGGTCAATCTGTCAATGTACAGGTGAATCAAAGTCCTCTCTTTGAATTGTTTGTGACGTAGAGATAAAGAGCTTTGAATTGTTTGTGACGTAGAGATAAAGACCTCATAGGTATGAGGTAATGGCGGAGGGTGTCAGATATACAGAAGACTTGAATTTTTTTTTTAATTGATGTTCAAGATTCACGTGTGAATATATTTTATTATTTATATGAAAATAAAAAAATAAAATGTGATGGGTGTGAGAGACTCACGCGTGAATAAGTTTTATAGATTTTTTTATCAATAAAAAAATCTACAAAGACCCAGAAAACGAACACGTGTTTTTCACTTTTGGCGACAAAAACAAAACAACCAAGCAGAGATACTTCATTTATGTTAGTAATAACATTTAAAAACTATAAAAGGTGAAATATTATATTAAGTTTGAATAACTATAAAAGGTAAGAAGAGATAAGATTCAAAGGAAAATGAATTGATTTTGGAAGGAGTCAAGGAAAATGAAATGATTTGATTTGTGGTCGGTGTATAGATGTTGAGGGAAGGTGTATTTGAATGTGAACTAATTACTTTAATTGTTGTTAGTGTATGAGAGTGATAGAAAGCAAGTGGTTAATTCTAACAACAATGATAGGGAGAAGGGACAATTTAACTATATTGGATCATTGCAATCATGCTATTGGTTGTACTGCATGGTTGTTAACAATGGTAAAGTGGGGATTGGTAAGGTGGGGAAAATAAGATTATATTGGATTGTTGTTAGAGGTATTTAGTTTATTTATAAAAAGTTGGTTGAGAGAGAGGGTTGTTGTAGGACGTTAAGTTTCATCTTGTTGACCAATATATTATAAGTTTATTTATAAATGGGGTTTTAAATATATTGTAGGTATCCAGGGAGATGTGGGTACAGGGAGTATTTATTTCTTACAAGGTACAAAGGTGGTTTGTTGAGAGAGAGGGTTGTTGTAGGGCACAAGGATTTCATCTTGTTGACCAATATATTATCAAGTTTATTTATAAATGAGATTTTAAATTGTAGGTATTGGGGGAGATGTGGGGTATGAGGAGTATTTATTTCTTAAGGACCAGGGGTTTGTTCAGAAAGAGGGTTGTTATGGGGCATTAGGGCTTCATCTTGTTGACCGATATATTATCACTAAGAGTATTTCTTTCTTACAGGCAAGAGGGCTTCATCCTCTTGACCATTATATTATCGAGTTTATTTATAAAGGGGGTTTTAAAATTGTCAAAAATAGGGTCCATATATTGTAGGTATTGGGGGAGATGTGGAGTAAGGGGAGGTTTATAGGTATTGGGGGTATTAAAAGTGTTATCTAGTAAAAATAAGATTTTTTTAATTACTGGAAAGATGTATTAGGAGGGGAGTTTGACAAAAAGATTTTGGGAGGTATTTGTGAATATCTAGTGAAATTAGAGGTACTCTTTAATATCATGAGAACACACTTACTATGTCACAAGTTCACTAAGTGGAGACCTCGTGGAAAGATACCATTATTGAAACCCCACAACAATCAATGGTTAGAAGTTTGGGAAGGTCATGGTGGAGCACGAGTGATGATGTAGAAGACATCTAATAAGAAGTCATTTATTTTTGCTAGCAACACATGCCCACGTTATTGACCAGAGTGTGAAATAGTTGGAGTCATTCTTTGGAGAGTCGACATCCTACTTAACCATTGATTTCCCAAGTGACTAAGAATGGCTTAGAATGAATTTATTGGCGGATCCACTATAAATGGGCGATCCACTATAGATGGGCGATCCAAAGACATTTTCCAAGAATAGAGTGTTGAAAGTGATCCACTATAGATGGGCGATGTGGGTTCTCTGGGCTACACATTCTTAGATCTCCAAGCTAGAAACATAGTAAAGTTTAGGGAAATAATTTGGTTCAATTAATAAACATAGATCTCTAGCAAGGAAGACCTTCACTACCAAGGAAATCTCAACTTAAGCCATGTCCAGAGAAACCTTGCCATTTGGTCATGCAAGATCATCCTCATAGGCTCATGGAGGGATACCATGTTGTAGGTGGTCGCTTGAGAGAGGTGACTAACCCCATATATCCCAACAACAACTTTGACCCACTTCCCTAGTTGTGAAGGTGAAGGAGTTTAAGATTGAACTCTTGATGTTCACCTTCTTCATCCATGCCACTGCAAGTGGAAAAAACCTCGTCGAGAACATCATTAATCACCTGGTCAACCTTGCTAACAACAATCATTGGGCCTGCGTCAACAATGTTGTCCCTGAGCAAGTTGATAAAAGACATACAACCTTGGCAAGAACAATGTTTAACATAATATATGACTCATGCTCCTTCATGTTCTTCTAATTCCATGAGTAGTGTAGTTATTGAAATCAATGTGGTGAATTGTGTTTCTCCCCAAAGTTAGTTAACCACATCCCATTTCGTTCCATGATTTTTCATTTTCAAAGGTCATCTGAAGGAAAAGCTACTGACTAAGAAAAAAATTGATTATGATTTTGAATCTAACTTTTCATGAATCAAGAAACATTGTATTATCTCTCATATTCTTCATCAATCATCTCAAATATACTAATACAAATATGCATTGTAATTATATTTAATTAAACTTGTTTATCCAATTAATTTTTTCTACATAAATAACATGGTAAAAAATAAATGATTTATTTAGATAAGTTTAAAAATGTCTTTTAAAAAATATATATAACAAATTTAATATACACCTTCCACATAATTATATTATTAAATATCTAAACATACATACAATAATTTAGACTTTTTTCTTTTTTGGGAAGTTATGGATTCTATTGGACATTACCATACAATTTGAGTGGGCCTAATGGTTAAGAACATGTGTTTCCTCTTAAGAGGTCATAGGTTCAAATCCATAGGGGGTAGGGTATGTATACCTTCATAGACTTTACTGGGGTCCCTTGTCCAATAAACAAATGGGTCTCATACACCAATTTGGTGTGCTGGATTATTATTATTATTATTATTATTATTATTGTTCATTTTCAATTAAAAAAATTACACTATTTTTTATTATTATTATTATTATTATTATTATTATTATTATTATTATTATTATTATTATTCATTTTCAATTAAAAAAAAATTACACTATTTTGTGGATGTAAAAAAAGATTACACTATTTTACACCTTCCACATAATTATATTATTATATATCTAAACACACACATACAACAATTTAGACCCTTTTCTTTTTTGGAAAGTTATGGATCCTACTGGACATTACCATTATTATTATACAAATTATAATTTTTCATTTTCAATTAAAAAAAGATTGCACTATTTTGTAAATGTAAAAAAAAATTACACTATTTTACACCTTCCACATAATTATATTATCATATATCTAAACACACACATACAATAATTTAGACCCTTTTTTTTTGGGAAGTTATGAATCTTACTTGACATTACCATTATTATTATGCAAATTATAATTTTTTACTTTCAACTAAAAAAGATTGTACTATTTTGTGGATGTAAAAAATATTCCACTATTTTACACCTTCCACATAATTATATTATCATATATCTAAACACACACATACAATAATTTAGTCCCTTTTCTTTTTTGGGAAGTTATGAATCCTGCTTGACATTAACATTATTATTATAGAAATTATAATTTTTCTTTTTCAATTAAAAGAAGGATTGCACTATTTTGTGGATGTAAAAAAATATTGTACTATTTTGTGGTTAATTACATTAAGTGCATTTTATTATTTAAAAATCTTCACTTTATTATTATTATTTAATCATATTTTTTTTTTTTTTGGAAGTTATGAATCCTACTTGATATTAACATTATTATTATATAAATTATAAATTTATCATTATTATTATATAAATTATAATTTTTCTTTTTCAATTAAAAGAAGGATTGCACTATTTTGTCATGTAAAAAAATATTGTACTATTTTGTGGTTAATTACATTAAGTGCATTTTATTATTTAAAAATTTTCACTTTATTATTATTATTTAATTATATTTAGTTTAAACATAAATTTATATAAAACAAAATAATAAATATAAAGATAAATATAGAGTTTGAGTGGGTCTAATAGTTAAGAACATGTGTTTCTTCCTAAAAGGTTACAAATTCAAATCCAAAAGTGGATAGAAGTCAAATCACTGGATAGGAATCTTAGAATCTAACTTGACCATTTGATTTATGTTTCCTTTTCATTATTCTTTTTAATCTTTTCAACACAATAAATATTTAAAGTTGGGGTTGTGTGAGTTAGAGTTTTATGAGGAATATAAATGGTGTAATCTGAAACGCAATCCACAATTAAATGAATAAACATACACTTAAGTGGCCGGTGTGCACTAAAATGAACGAATGATCGGGATAATTATTTTTCAGATTTCAATGAAAAGTGAAAGTCAAATGTCTTTTTTTTGATGCGACTAAAAAGGCACATTAGCGATGGTGGTAGTGGTTGTGTGGCTGGGCTTCCAATAATTGTCAATGCTACTCGAGAAAAAATGCTTCAAGTGATTGTGATTGCGATTGCGGAAGTGATTGTGATTGCGATTGCGGAAGAAAGAGGATTAGGATCGTTTCACACTGACAACACTTTTGGAAACTTTTAAACTTCATATATTTATATTGTTTTTTAAGTTTAATATTTTTTTAAGAGATATAATATGTATTTTTTATTAAAAATGTTATAAGTGAATGCAGATTTATTTGAATTTTAAATTTATTAAGTATTTATATATTAAATATTTTAATATTTAAATTTAATAATTTAACAATTTTTTACAAGTTTTGAATAAATATTTTAGATTTTTTTTTTTTAGATTTGTATATTAAATGTTTCCATATGTAAATTTTAATTACTTAAAATATATTTAAGTTTAAATAAAAAGTAATTACTTAAAATATATTTAAGTTTAAATTATATATATATATATATATATATATATA
>ML785807.1:797768-819189 GCA_009831015.1 Picea engelmannii
TATATATATATATATATATATATATAAGTCATTAAATTATACTGATTTCAAGTTATTTTTAATAAGTTCATTTTTTTAGATATTTAGGGATTATGGTATGTTGTAAATATTATTATTCATTTAGGGGAACTATAAAGAGTTGTAAATGAATAAGAATAGTAGGATGAAACCAGATATCATATCTCAATCTATTTATATGTGACTCACATTAATAAAATTCAGTGGTATCAAAGCCTTGGTGTTTTTAGATAACTCCATGATATTGCTTAAATGTTTTTTCTTCTTAATATGGCATCCTCCACACACTTAGATGGTTGCACATGCTCAGTTCGTACATGAATTCTCTTGATAATATTGTTATGAATTTATTTTTTCATTTGATGTCGATTTCTCACTTGGTGACATTCCAGACAAAAATGGTGTGGCCATGACAGAACTTGTGAAGGCATACCCTTGTGAATTGAACCGTTGACCTTGATATCCACACATTGTCCTAGTGATAAAACATATGACCCGGATCTTTCTTGGGTCCTTTTTTGTGTTCTCTCCAATTGTAGCTGGAATATAAGGTTAAGAAGAAGAATTAGTTAAGGAGCAACAAAAGTAAAAGTAGAAGAAAAAACAACAGGAAAGAATGAAACGTGTTCTTGTTTGTAAGAGACATGATTAGATTTTATTTACGGATTGCTTTCGTGGTTTGAACACTTGTCCATTTGTTGTGTTGGTTGTGGAGCCTGATTATTTTCCTGATTCAGAGGTATTTTTTTTCAACCATGTTTATACCCCATGAAAAGTTTACATCGCAGAGGAATGTACACTCCATGTGGGGGAGTGCAGGGGGGGTTACCCCCCCTGCGGGGTCCAGGGGAAAACGGGCCCCCGAAGAAAAAATTTCCTTGTAAATGTATATTGTAATTTCATAGTAAATTTGGACTGTTCATTATAAGGTCACATATCTAGTGATAGAAGTTATGTTAGGGTTTTTTTTTCCTAGAAGGAAACCATCTTTTATGAGGGGAATGTATTGCGGCTATGTATGATTGCAAATATTGTATTCTGAGTGAGGAGACTGGGATAGAAAGAAGATGAAGTTAGATTAGGTGTGTTGTAGGTTGTATCCCTTCATTTGCTGGATAATAATAAGGGAAGGACCTGACAATTTCTCTGGTGGGCATAGCCCACACTGGGTGAACCACATATATTTGTGTCTCTATTGTATTGTGTATCTTCTATGTTTTATTTCTGCATTTTTTTTGTTTTATTGCTCAATGATCCTGTTTTTCTAACAACTGGTATCAGAGCAAAAGCAACTCGCATGAAAAGAGGGTTCCTAGTTCGAGTGGGAGAAATGGAGGAAGATGGAAAGTTTAGGGTCGAGAAATTTAATGGGAAAACTACCTATTATGGAAAATGAAGATGGAAGATTATTTATATAAGAAGGATCTATTCCTACCATTGGGTAGAATAGAAAAGAAGCTGATGGCCATGAAGGACGAAGAATGGGAGGTTCTTGACAAAAAGGCACTAGGAACGATACGACTGACCCTGGCATCGTTGGTGGATTTCAATATTTCAAAATAAAATAAAACGAAGGAGCTAATGGACACATTGACTAAACTGTATAAAAAACCCTCGACGTCCAATAAGGTATTTCTAATGAAGAGATTATTTAATATGAAGATGTCAGAAGGTGGGTCTGTTTCAGATCATTTAAATGAATTTAATACGGTTACTAATCAACTAAGTTCTGTAAAATTGGACTTTGATGATGAGTTCATGGCTCTTCTAATCTTGTGCTCATTCCCAGAAAGATGGAATGGTTTGGGCATGGCTGTAAGTAACTATGTCTCTGGTTCAAACACTTTAAAATTTGATGTTGTTGTTGGTGTTATCCTTGGTGAGGAAATGCTGCGGAAAAACACATGTGAGACATCAGGTAATGCGTTAAACATGGAGAACAAGGGAAGACAAAAGGATATAGTAAAGGGATCAAGGAACTGTGAGAATTCTAGAAGGGAAAATCCAAATCAAGATTTGGAAAAATAGAGTGCTAGAATTGTGGGAAGAAAGGACATCTGAAGAAAGATTGTATAGCTCCAAAGAGACAAAGAGATGGACAACAGGAGAAAAATCAGGAAGCAAATGTAACATGTGATGTGTTACAAGATGCTTAGATTCTTTCTGTAGATAATATTTATGAGTCTTGGGTAGTATATTTAAGGGCTTCATTTCATGCCACACCCCATAGGAAACATTTTCTAGATTATGTTCAAGGTGATTTTGGACAGGTTCATTTGGGTGATGATGCACCATACAAAATTGTTGGAACGAGAAAGGTAAAATTAAAGTAAAGGAATGGAAACCAATGGTTTTTGAAAGAGGTAAGACATGTTCCAGATCTAAGGAAAAATCTAATTTCAATAGAGAAGTTGGAAAGTGAAGTTTGTATATCCATGTTTACAGATAAGGTGTGGAAGGTCACCAAAGGATCATTGGTGATAGCAAAAGAAGATAAGGTATGTACATTGTATTTATGTACTGGTAATATTGACTCTTTTATCTCTTTAGCTTCTATAGGAGTGGATACAACACTATGGAATCATAGGATTGGAGGCATGAGTTAGAAGGGGATGCAGATACTTCACAAAATAAATTTGTTTCCAGATCTTAAACAAATTGATTTGGATTTCTGTAAGCATTGTGTTTATGGAAAACAAAAGAGAGTCATATTTCTCAGAGACAGAAAAGAAAAGAAGAGTGAAAGGTTAGAGCTTGTGCATATATATGTATGGGGACCATCTCAGGTATCATGTCTTGGTGGTCTCATTATTATCTTAATTTTATTGATGATGTAACTAGAAAAACTTGGGTTTATTGCATTCGAAAAAAATATGATGTTTTGATACTTTTAAGGAATGGAAAGATTTGGTAGAGAATGAGACAAGAAAAAGGTTGAAGTGTCTCAAATCAGAAAATGGAGGTGAATATTGCAGCAAGGAGTTTGATGATTATTTTTCATACCATGGGATTCATAGAGAGAATACAGTTCCAGGAACACCACAAGAAAATGACATGGCAAAAAGGATGAATAGGACAATCATGGAGCATGCAAGGAGTATGAGACTGCATGTTGGTTTGCCCTTACAGTTTTGTGTAGATGTTGTAGATACTACTATTTATTTAATAAACAAAGGACCTTCAAGCTCTTTGGATGGTAGAATTACAGAGGAGGCATGGAAAGGTAAAAAGGTAAACTATTCTTTTTTGAAGACTTTCGATCGTGTATCAGTTTTCCATATTGATAAAGAAAATATAACAAAGTTTGAGGAAAAATCCAAGAAGTGTACCTTTATTGGATACGGTGTTAATTATTTTGGTTATCTCTTATGGGATTACGAAAATAAAAAAATAATTAGGAGTAGAGATGCCATATTCAATGAGAAGTTCATGTACAAAGATCAATTGCAGGGAAAGAAACAGGAAAAAGAAAAACCAGAATAAATAGTGCTTGATGAGATCACTGAAAAATAAATTCCAAAGGTACCATAAAATCAAAATGTACAACACAATGATCAACAGGTACCTCAGACTCCTGCAAGTGATATTAGAATATCTACCAAGTTAAGTAGACCCCCTGAACGATACTCTCCTTCATTGTATTATTTATTGTTGACTGATTCTGGTGAACCAAAATATTATGAAGAGGCAATGCAGGTAGACACCAAAAAGAAGTGGGAGCAAGGAATGAAAGAGGAAATGGATTCCTTGGTAAATAGCCTGACTTGGGACTTGGTTCAGTTGCCTGTAGGAAAAAGAGCATTGCAAAATAAATGGGTTTACAAGTTGAAGGAAGAAGATGGAGGAAAAAAGTGGTACAAGGTTAGACTTGTTGTAAAGGGGTTTGCACAAAAGAAAGGTATAGATTTTGATGAAATATTTTCTCCTGTTGTTAAAATGACTTCAATTAGGACTATTTTAAGTCTTGTGGCAGTAGAAGATTTTCATCTTGAATAGTTAGATGTAAAAACAACTTTTCTCCATGGGGATTTGGAGGAAGAGATTTATATGCAACAACCACAGGGGTATGAGGTCAAAGGGAAGGAGAATTTTGTATGTAGGTTGAATAAGAGTTTGTATGGCCTAAATCAAGCTCCAAGACAATGGTATTTGAAGTTTGACAAGTTTATGACAGAATAAAGTTATAGTAGATGTCATTCAGATCTCTGTGTTTATTTTAAAAGGATAGAAAATGGGAACTATATTATCTTTCTATTGTATGTAGATGATATGCTTGTTGCAGTGTCTAATATGAAGTATATAAATGTGCTCAAGAAGAAATTAGATAATTCATTTGTGATGAAGGATTTGGGTGTTGCAAAGAAAATCCTTGGTATGCGAATAACAACAGACAGTAAAAATCACAAATTGACAGTCTCAGGGTGAGTACATAGAGAAGGTGTTGGAGAGGTTTAGAATGAAGAATGAAAAACCAATTAGTACACCTTTGGCCAACCATTTAAAATTAACTAAGAAAATGTGTCCCAAGACATAGGAAGAGATATAATACATGTCCAAGGTCCCTTATTCATCAATAGTTGGTAGCTTAATGTATGCGATGGTTTGCACAAGACATGATATTGCACATGCAATGGGAGTTGTTAGAAGGTATATCAACAATCCAGGTAAAGAACATTGGGAGGAAGTAAAGTGGATTCTCAAGTATTTGAGAGGTATTGCTACTCATGCATTATGTTTTGGAGGTTCAAACATTATTCTACAGGGATATGTTGATACATATATTGCAAGTGATAAAGATAGCAGGAGGAGCACCACAGGTATGATTTTACTATAGGTGGAACATAAGTAAGTTGGATTTCAAAAATTCAAAAGGTTGTTTCACTTTCAACAATAAAGGAAGAGTATGTTGCTGCTACAGAGGCTAGTAAAGAGATGATTTGGTTACAAAGGTTTATGGAGGAATTGGGAAAGAAGTAGGAGAATAACAGGTTGTACTATGACAGTGAGAGTTCCATTCATCTTGCAAATAACTCAGTCTTCCATTCGAACACTAAGAATATACAAATCAGGCACCATTTCATACGATCCTTCTTGGAAGATGGACATTTGAAGTTGGAAAGGATACACACTAGACAAAATCTTGCAGACAGGTTAACAAAGGGAGTAACTAGCGAGAAACTGAGTTCCTACTCAGTTTCAGTTGGTCTTCAAGCATGAAGGTGAAGATGAGAAATTATCCAGGTCCAAGAAGGATCATAGTCCAACATATACAACAATGGTGGAGTTGTTGAGATCAGACTCCAAGTGGGAGATTGTTGGTTATGGAGCCTGATTATCTTCCTGATTCAGAGGTATTTGTTTTCAACCATGTTTATACACCATGAAGACTTTACACCCCATAAGAATGTACACTCCTCCATGCGGGGGAGTGCAAGGGGGGATTACCCCCCTGCGGGGTCCGGGGGTTCGACGACAAAGCCCTCAAAGGAAAAATTGCCTTGTAAATGTATATTATAATTTCATAGTAAATTTGGAGCGTTCATTATAAGGTCATAGATCTGATGATAGAAGTCATGTTAGGGTTTTTTTCCCTAGAAGGAAACCCTCTTTTATGAGGGAAATGTATTGTAGCTATGTGTGATTGCAAATATTATATTTTGAGTGAGGAGACTGTGAGAAAAATAAGAGGAGGTTACAATGGGTGTGTTGTAGGTTGTATCCATTCATTTGTTGGATGATAATAAGGAAAGGACCTAGAAATTTCTCTAGTGGACATAGCCCACACTGGGTGAACAACATATATTTGTGTCTCTATTGTATTGTGTATCTTTTGTGTGTTATTTATGCATTTGTTTTATTTTATTGATCAACGATCTTTCTTTTTTGACATGTTGTTCTTGCACTTGTTCTGGAATTTGTGCCTTTAAATTGAGATATAATGAGTCCTCTCCTAATGGTTTCTTTCATTTTCTTAGGCAACGATCTCCAGTGAAGTTTGGTTCTTCTTCTTGGTGGCGCGCAAGGGATTTAGATTATTATCTATTGGAGCTGCAGGTCTAGTGGAATAGAGGAAAATAAAAGAAAGTTGGAGAGGTGAAAGAATGTTTTTCTAATTGAAATCACTCCTGACTTCATGGAAACCCAATAGATAAGAATTGTAAACCATCTGTTTGTTGTGATCACGAGATCGATGGTTGTGGTAGAAAGACTATTGCCTTAGTTTCCTTTTCCAACCAACTCTTATTCCTCTCTCAAGACTGTTGTCATTCCCATTCAAATTGTATGTTGAGTGTCTCATATTGTGAGGCCATACATAGATGTTAGAGGCCATTGACATCTAGAGAATTCCAATCGACCACTAGAATCCAAGAAGAAGGTGCTAGCTCTTCATGTTATTCCAAACTTCGAAGCTATCGTTCCTCCAGATGATGAAGCTGTTTATGGGGATTTTTCCCTTCAAATTAGATAACCAATATATTGGAGAGCTCTTTGAAGGTGCTAGAGAAGACTTAGATGTCAATATCATTAGGCACATGGAAATTGGAAACTCACATGGATTTATATTTGTGATTGTTATCACCTAATCTAGAAATTGTGCAAAGCCTTCACAAAATGCAAGACAAGTGTAACATATGGAAGTACTTTCCATTATCACCTTAGTAGTTACTTCCCTCATTTTAGTGAAGGATTGAAATCCAACACAAGGGAGTCTTGCCTAGAAACCTCAAGGAATATTATAGGAATATTTAATCAATTCTACGATGTCCTATCTTCGTTACTCAATTATACCACCACTTAGATCAAGGTTCAAGGAAAATATGGTGATTACGTAAAGCAATTCCAAATTTGTGTGTGAGGTGTTTCAAGACGATAAATGATAACTACCAAGTCCAACAAGTCAAATAAATGCCCCTAAACACTAATAATCAAAATAAAATCTATAGCTATCATAAAACTTGTAATAAAAAATGACTACTTCAACAATATGACAATTTATAGCAATAGAAATACAACAACTCTTAAAAATAGTAAACACGCAATGAAAGAGGGTTGAAATGAAAGCTAAAAATAGGATTTAAGGAAAAAAATGCAAGTAAGAGGGCCAAAGGCCATGTATGCATGTGTAGAGAAATTTAGGGTTATAACAGATGCCCCCTAATGTGTTAGGTCAGAAGATCATCTGATGTCCAAAATACATTACAAAATCTTCACCAATGTATGAAACGAGTGAGCCCAGGACCAGAGTTCGGAAGGTGCCATCTGCAAAATAACAGTTGTCTCTCTGAGGTGGGCATACCCATGCTTGGGATGAAATAAATCATGGCTACCAATTAAATACACTGCAGATCCATGTCATATAAATATATAAAGTGTAGCTGCGAGAAATACACAATAGATTTACATCTCAAAATCAAAGATTTACAAGTAGAGTATCCATCTTCAAGAAGCCAATGATGCCTGATGGCTAGAGATGAGGTCTTCATAGCTCGAGCGATAACTTCAAGATCTTAAAAACTCGGGTATGAGTACAATTTGAGTGTATGAATTCACTACCCAGGGGTCTTCGATGACTCGTCAGGAAAAGACAAGAGGATCTTGATGATCAGGAAAAGAACTTTGCTAATTTTGAATCAAGACTTGATTGGACTTTCAGGATGGCCGACTCATGAGGTCAATAGAAAAACTGCAGAAAGGCCAACTTAAGTTGGGTGAAAATTCCCTTGGACAAAATCACTAAAGATGATCAAAATCATGCAACATGACATTGACATAAGTTCACGATGCAGGAGGAAACAAAAACTCTCCATATGTTTGGAAGAGTAACCAAACGGAGGAGGACACAACTCTGTTTTGCGAGAACAACTTCCTAAGGTCATACTAGATCCCAATGCTTGAAGAACAAACAAAAGGTTGTGATTTTTCCAAGGGAGACTCATTGTTCTTCCAAAAAAGAATATATATTTCTCGTCCCCTCTTTTTGGGTTTTTTGATTTTTTTTCCTTTTTAAAATTTTAAAGAGCTTGAAAAAGAATAAAAGAATGCTATGTTACAAAGGAGGAACGAGTGTCGCAAGCAAGCATAATAGTTCCAAGCGCAAGGAACACACTAATTCTCAGAGCAAGGAGACATGTGCACGAGAAGGACACTCGGGGAAAATTCCTCCATGGGTCATGGTGTAGGGTCTCAGAGGCAAAGTGCTATAAGGCTTGCATATAAGGCATGCTTCAAAGGTTCAATTAATAGCAATATGGAGCTGAAAATAGGCCAAATATGCAAAGATGAAAATGCGATTATCAAGACACATTGAGACCCCCTTCAATGTATTTTTAATGAGACCAGAGAAGGTAAGATCGGTAGTTTTTTCACGTTTAGAGTGTCTAAAAAAAAATGTAAAAGAAGACTCCAAGGAGTACCTTTTTCAAAGATAGTCTATTCGGTTCGAAAAAGGGGTAAACTAGCACCGAAAATACGTCTATTCAAAACCATTTTAGCAAGAGTGACAGAGACAAGATCACTCGGAAATATTTTCAATTTTAAGGAGTCTGAAAAGAGATTAACTATGGACTCACATCCTTTTTCTGATTTTAGTCCCCTTAGCTCAAAAAAGTATAAACGTTACTGAGGAGAACTCTCCCAACGAGACTAATCTCCCGAGGCATACCTTTTTCCTCCATAATCCACATGCCGAAAAAAGGGGAAAAATCATGCAAGTAGATGTTCTTCTAGACCAATTTAACGAGTGTGAAGGAACAAGGCACTCGACATTATTTTAAATTTTAGGGAGTCTGAAAAGATCTTAACTATGGACTCCTTGGGGGTTCCTTTTTCTTAAGTAATCTCCAAGGCCCAAAAAAGGGTTAAAATTATACCTGAGAATACTCTTCTAGCGAACTAAAGTTCCTAGAGTATAACTTTGTTCGTACAATTGACCATCCAGACCGAGAAAGGGGTAAACTACCGCTGAACAGACGTGCCTTCAAATTTGAGTTTGGCGAGCATGAAGGGAAACAAGATCGCTTGACAATGTTTTCATGTTTAGAGAGTCTGAAAAGGGATTAAAGAAGACTCCAAAGGTTACTTTTATCAGTTAATCTAGACAAGATCGAAAAGCATAATTCAGTCTCGTTGGATGTTGCTTTCGGATTTCAAAGCGATCTTGAAAGATAACAAAGCATGCTCATTTTGGGAGTCTCGGAGGTGAGGCAAATAGTGATGGTACATTAGACAAATGAGGCTCAATGTCGTAATCATGACATGACTAACAAGGACTCCCGAGCCTATAGTCATTATAGACAACATGGACGCCAAAATGAAATCAAGGATCTATCTAGGGAATCCATGTAAAGGTAGGATCTACCACCTAATCATGACACTTCTAAAGAAACAATGACAGTTTTGTGTCTCACTTCGGTGGGATCAATACTATGACAAAGAGAAAAAGACAACGAGATGGAAAAAGTGGAGGTGAAATCCTTACTTATATGCAAAATGTTGAAAAAATGACTTTTACCAAAGGACCTTTAAAAGTGACCCATCTCCCAAAAAGTTACCAAACCAAAAGAAAAAGTGTATCATAACATCTAATAAGAAACTTGAGAATAGAATTAAATGATTTCCAAGCCAGAAAAAATGACAAAAGGGGTCAAAAAGTGGCGAAAAGGGCCAAAAACGTCTATAAATAGAAGCTGACAACTCATTTTCACCATTGCATTTTGAAAATTGACCAAAAGGTAAAAAATGTCATTTTCTAAAGAAGTTGATTCTAGGAGCTTCATAGGATGAAACCAACTTTTGCTCAGACCAAGTAAGTACAAAATCATCCGTCCTGCATTTCCATTCTTTCTTTATGCATTTAATTTTGTTTTTGAGGGGGTGTGATCCCCTAAAAAGGATGACCCTGCTTGTACATGGGCTGACCAAGGACATCCCGCGTATGTACGTAGGAAGATTTTTTTTTTGAGTGTACATACATGACTGTGGCTAAAACAACCCGCGTACACCCTCAAAAGGCTTGAAAAAATAAGAATGCAAGGGATAAATTCATTTTGAACTTCCATGGAACATGATGTATGTCCATTGGAGGGAGAGGAAACATGAGGATATTGATATACTGGTTGATGAGGACCCTATTGTCATTGTCACATTGAAACAATGTGGGTTGTGGAAGTTCTTCCATTGTCCATTTATGAGGGCACAACCCAAGCTACTGAATGCCCTGGTTGACTACTAACATCCGGATGTAGAGGAATTCATGATAGAATGGTAGTCGTTGACTCCAACGACTGAGGATATTTACTTCTTGACTGGCCTCTCGAGGAGAGGGAAACCAATCAATCTATGCACCTTTCCCCCCGAGACTTTCAACAATGAGGATTACATTAGGATGTACTGTGAGGCCGACACTGAGAAGGTGGGTTCTCAATTTCCCTTTCACAAGATCACCAATTTGACAATAAGGGTGATCCTACTACTTATTGGGTGGATTACTGGATTCGCGGCCCTTCACCAAACCTCTTGGGCACACATGCATTGTGTTATTCAATGCCTAGAGGCACATATTTTCGACTAGAGTATGACCATGCTCACATTCATGAAGAGAGATTTGACAGAGTGCCGAGAGCGTAGAAACAAGAACTTTGGGTTTGGCACCATCTTGTTCTTGTTATTCTTCAAGAGGGTGCCCATTCTAAGTCCCATAGAGACTGTATAGGGGCATGTGGCCTCCTTCCCAGCAGTATGTACATGGAAAAAACTTCTGCCATGACAAGGGGGAGGGAGGACCATAGAGGCCTTCGACGACAAATTCTTCGACTGGTGGGCATGACAGATTCCAGCTATAGAGGACTACCCCTATGTTGGAATCAACTTCTCCAAGGATCTAGACATGCCCATACCTCCCAGAGAGGAGTGAGGAGAGATAGGTAGATGTTTTTAAAGTTATTTAATTTTTAATTTCTTTTATACATGTCATTTTTATATGTGCCAGAGTACTAAATTCTTGTCTCTACTATGTACAGATATGGTACCAGTGCGCCTGATGGACTTCATGAGGATTCGGAGACGTCCTCGACCATAGGTGGGACCAAAAATAGCTAGTGGACCAGTAGTTGCAGGGGGACCTCCAACCTGAGAGGCTAAGAGAGTATTGAGGCAGGTGGAGCGCTACCTCACCACGCTCACTCGTATAATTCCTATGGTTGAGATTGAGGATCTCCTGCCTTCCATGCAGTCTCATGTAGTGGGGGTGCCACAAACTTGGGTCCAACTTTTCCAGTGTTTGGCCAATGATGTTGTTCACTATGGCAGGGCCGATAGGCCCCGATCTTAGATAGGCCAGACTATTATGTGTCGAGGGAACCTTTTGTATATTTTTGAGGGAATAAGCCTCGTGATGTATACTGAACCTTATTTTTTGAGGTGTTCTCACCCACATATGTACTCTTGACACTTTGGCATATATATATTTACATCTTTATTCGTCTTATGGATCACATTTAAAAAAAAATGTATGTACATGTGTATGTGTGTGCTTCTTTTTATGTGTGTGCAACATACCAATCTAATACTTGATTAGCTAGAGTATTTGTCATTTGATTTAATCTCCTAGGAACATGGATATATGTAATGTAATCAAGGTAACGTTCTAAGATACGTACCCTGAGGAAACGTCAGTGTAAAGTAGGATCATATACGTGGTAAAATCCGTTTAATTGGGATACAACCAACTGAGAATCTAAGTAGACCTAGAGGTGAGAAATTCCATGTGACAAAGCATCACAAAGTAACTCTATCACTGTGTTGTACTCAACGACATTGTTTGTGGTGTCACCTAGACAGATACCTTTGGAAGATAACAACTGGCCTCCAGGTGTGAAAATCACCCGAGTTGTGGAAGCAAGCCTATGAGTGTGTCGGCTAGAGACATCTACAAACCCAAAGAAAACCTTCGATTCACTTGACATCTGCCACAGTAAAAAGGAAGACATAAATAACTACACACCCATAAAATGAAAAAGACAAAAACTGTATAAGAACTATACATATGTATAAGAAATCACCCAGGCGACCAACCTAAGAGTAATACTTCTTGAGGTAGAGCCCATTTCTAGGATCCGCTAAGGCATTTCCCTCAAAATTAGCCAGATGGTAAGTGCCCTTCTTTAAGACATCTTTCACGATGAAAGGTCTGAACCACATGGGTTTGAACTTGCCTACCCTCAAGGGATCCTTGTCTTGGTCATAGACCAGGACAAGATCGCCTTTGGAGAAAATATGTGGATGAATATACTGATCATATTGACACTTGACTCATTTATTATGAGCCTCATTGGATGAGGCTGCATTATGACGTTTCTCATCGAGCTGCTCGATATATAATAGGCATTCCTCAAGTGGTGAAGTGTCTGGAAATAATTCCACTTCCAATTTTAAAGATGGGATCTTGCACTCAATAGGCAAGACTACTTCCTACCAGTATACCAGTTGAAAATGTGAGAATCTGGTGGTAGTATTTATAGATTTTAGGTAGGCCCATAATGCCGAGTACAACATCAAATGCCAATTTGACTTGGTAGAATTTATCATCGGACGAACAATAGTCTTGAGAGACTTATTCACATCTTCCACCTGACCATTTGCTTGTGGGTAGTAGGGTGATGAATTTTCTTGACTCAACCCAAGCTTTGATGTTAACTTAGACATCATTTTGTTTTGGAAGTGACTGCCATGGTTAGTGATAATCTCTTTCGAGATGCCAAACCTTGCTACTATCTGGTTAAAAATGAAGAGAGTTTTCGTTTCTCCATCATTATTAAACGTTGGCATAGCCTCGACCCACTTTGTGAAGTAGTATACCACTACGATGATATAACGATGCCGCCTGGTTGAAGCCGAGTGACATGTAGCAAAATCAATCCCCCACTTAGTGAAGGGACCAATAACAATGATGGGAAACATGGGAGCAGGATGTGCCCGCATCTTCCGAGAGAAGATCTGACATGGGTGGCACTTCTTGACCGACTCAATGCAATATTTTATTAACGTAGGCCAAAATTAACCGACATGTAGAATATTTTGGGTTGTTTCCAACCCAGACATATGACCACCACATGCTCCAGTGTGGCAGTCATTCAGAGCAAGCTCTGCTTCCTTGTGTATAAGGCATCGACAAAGAATGCAATTTATACCTAGATGATACAAAGTGTCATCAAGTATGAGATAGTTTCATGCTTGATGGCGAATTTGTCGACGCTCATCGCGGGAAGCAGAAGAAGGGCACTTCAAATCCTGGATATAGACTAGTATATCTCCATACCAGGGGTCCGAATATGTGATAAAAAAAATATCTCCTTTGATAGGTTATTCTTTGGTCATGTCAACACTAGATTCAGTTGAAAGTTCTGAAATAAGTTCCGCAAAGACCAATGAATTTTTGGATTTTGTAGAAACAAAATCCAAGTCAAATTCCTAGAGGATTACAATCCATCTACTGATATTTTTTCCAATGACCCGTCGAGTCAACATGTATTGAAAGGGATTCACGATGACAATGACCGTGGTCTTACGAAGTAGAATGTATTGATGGAACCGCTGGACAACATGCACTGCTACCAAAACAAGCTTCTCAACATGGGAATAGTTGAGTTTTGGCCGAACCAGGCCTCGACTCAAGTAGTAAGTGACATGATATTCGAGCAGATTGTCCTGTTAAACCAAGCCCATGTCGATGGTCAACTTTGCAGCGACCAAGTACAACAAGAAATATCTGTTATGATCGGGAGGCTGGAGCAGAGGGGCAGCCACGGGGGCACTTTTCAACGCTTCAAAAGAGTCTTGAGCGGCTTTGTCCCAATAGAAAGGGACTCCCTTTTTCAATAGACACATGAACCCTTTTGTGATCTCGGCCTAATTCATGACAAAACACCGAGGAAAGTTTGCTTTCCTTTGTAAGATTTGAAGCTGGGGTATTGTGCATGGGGGAGGCAACCAAACTATTAGCTCAACCTTCAGAGGATTGACCATGATCCCTGTTGTCAAAACAATGAAACCTAAGAGACGACCCGACGTCATGCATAAACTGCATTTTTTAGGATTCAAGCGAATCCGATAGTAGTGACATCATTCAAAGATTAGTTAGAAGTGTGTGGGGTGATCATATCTCTTGCGAGAGCATGATGTGAGATCATCAAGATAAGCCTCAACTATATGTCTAAGTTCATGGAAAGAAAAAGACATGGCCCACTGAAATGTGGCTCCAATGTTCTTTAGGCCAAAAGGCATCTTACGATAAGCAAATGTGTCCCAAGGAGAGATAAAAGTTGTTTTATATTGGTCTTCAGGTTTGATCTGAATCTGGTTATATCCCAAAAAACCATCCATGAATGGAAATACCTCACAACATGCACATTCATCGACAATCAGATCGATGAATGGGGTGGGAAAATTATCTTTCCGAAATTCCTTGTTCAAGTCACAGAGGTCCATCCACACGCGAATCATACCCTGTTTTTTGTTAACTGGAATGAGATTTGACACCCATTTCGTCAACTGCATGGGGTAGATAAAACCTTCTTTAGGCAGTTTCTCTACTTCTGCCTTAATCACTGCCTCTTTCCAAGGATTCAACGGATGAATCTTCTGTCAAACCGACTTGGCATTAGGATAAGTTGGTATCTCATGTTCAACAATTCTTGTATCTATGCCTGGAATTTCCTCATAAGACTAGGAGAACACGTCGTGGAATTATTTAAACAATTCCGTATAAATTTGAATCTCTTCAGGGGAGCAGTCCTCTCCGATGAAAACATTCTCCACGATGCCATGGGTTCTGGATATATCTATAGGGATCGTTTCAGCGATAATTTCCATATTACCCTCAGCGTAAACTGTGTGCGTAGCCAAAGTATTAATAAGACAAGACCTATATCCAGTCATAGTCAACACAAATTCACCTGCCTCTATTCTTCTTAACTCCGAGAGGAAGTAAGATCTATGATGGAGATCATCCTAGGGTCTGTCTAGAGCAGTCAATGCCTCAAGAATCGCCTCATATGAGGGAAATAATGTTACACATTATTTTCATCACCCCTATGACCATTAATGATGTAAACCTCTCCTTTGTCTTTAGAAGGATCAGTGGCCTGAATTCCCGAGGAAAGAAGGGAGAAGAACTTTACCTGAGAGAAGAAGTTGTATTTTCCTTTGTAAAAACCCTATTAAGGAGGATCGTCATACCCCGCTTAATGTTAGGGGTGCGACGATCCAAAATCGTCGCATTTTGTACTAAACCTGGCCTCCAACGTCATCACACTCTACTCAGTTCTAAGGGTGCAACGATTTTCCTATGTGGGAAAAATGAGCATCTTCTCGATGCTTCTAGAAGGATAAGCTTCTATAGTGAGGTGGCCTTCGATTGGTTTGGATCTTACTCACTTTTCTGATTTAGTGGAATCATCCTAACCTCCTCACCTTATCCTCTTCATCTTATAAAAGGAGAGGAACTCTCATGGAGAAAGTTAGCTTGATTGGGTTGGAAAGTTCTAGTTGTTTTGTAGCTTGGAATTTTTGGATCTTGTATGTTGGCTTTGAGCTTTGCTTTATCAAGATAGATTGTTGATCTTAGAATCCATGGAGCATAAGTGTGTGGGAAATGAGGGATAGTTGGAAGGGACCTTATGACATCAAGGCTTTGGTTGTAATCTCTCTTTCTATTATTTAATACAGATGCACTTTTCTTTCCTATATGAATCTTATTTGTCCATATAGTATGATTCCTTGATCACATACATAGTTTCATATCAAGTAGGCTCTATTGTTCTTGTCTTCATTGTCTTGTGTTCTATTGCATATATTTCTCCATAAGCCTCGTGATGGAGCTTGGATTGCATTGGTGAAGTTGGATCTTCGATATTTAAAAGGTATGTTCTAGATCCATTTCTCATTTGATAATTGAAATCTAAGGAAAGAGTAGTGTACTACCTTGTTTTGTTCTAGTTTCATGTTGAAACTAGGGATATCATTTTGTGTCCGCACTTACCAATTAGTCCAACAACAAAGACCATATATAAAGAATTTGTAGTGGCAAGGGAACCTTGAGCCCAGATAGGCTCAAGAACTGGATCTAACTCCTGTGCGGGAGTCAACTTAAGCTTGCTGGACAATGCTTTACATAAATTATTTCGCGGACAAGGGCATGGATATGCAAGGATTCTTTGTCCCTTCCATAGAGGCCAATGGGGAAGGAAGAGTCCAAATATCATGAAAGTTAGTTGTTCGGAACGATGAAATTTGAAAAATTTGAGCCCTAGGTTGGTCGGGGGAAGCCGATATAATCTTAACATTGCTAGAAGGAGGAGGGTAATCGAAAGTACCCATCAATTATGGAAACAAACCAACCCCTATGTTGACGGTGTTGGGCTGAGGGTTATCAATCATAGGGACTATGGATGCCCCCGATGAAGGTTCACAATGAGAGAAGGACAACTAGTCAATGGTCACAATTCGACCTTCGTGTGGAAACAACAAGAGCCGAAAGATTGTAGCAACCACTGCATGCATTGCATAGGTCCAACTCCTTCCTAACAAAAGGTTGTAGTTAAGAGGTGCATCGACCACTTCAACTTCGACGTACACAGTCTTCCCTCCTAACTGCAAGGGGAAAGAAGGAATGATTCCATATGGTCTGAATGAACGACCGTCGAATGTCGTAAGCAATGTACATGATGGAGACAAAACGGGTTGGCCAATGGCCTTCCAACATGCCAGTGAAATCACGCAAGTCGAGGCACTTTTGTCAACCACCGTGCGAAAGATATTCTGAGTAAAATATTTCATGGTGTAAGCCACTACTATCTAAAATGAAACATGGTAAGGAGGATGAGGTTTCAATTCAGTTGGATCAAGAATGATCACTCCCAGGTTACAAGTCTCTGTAGATCCTAAGGCGGATAACATGGTCTTTCTCTACAAAGGCCAGATCTAGAGGGATTCCAAAGCGGACATCACATAAGGATTTTGTGCCAAATCCTCCACAACGAAGTAGTTTTGGGTAGCCCTCATGTTTGGATTATGCAAATCTTTCTTGAATGCACCTTTGGGGATGTGTGTCATTGTTTCACCCACCGTCTTCTCAATCTAGAGAGGAACTAATGGGTTTGTGGATTCTTTACCCTTTTCGGCAGATTCTGGCATTTTGTAATCTCAGGACCTGGTCGCTATATGAGCATCACCTTTCAACATGTAAACATTTGTGGCCGAGGTGTTACCAGTAGATGTGGGGGGTCCCTGAATGCCCCCTTCCATGCTTGAATATGCTGAGGCTTGAGCCATGTTTTTCCCATGTGAAAATGGGTTCATCAGCATAACAGGTTGTTGCTGCACCAATAGCTTCTGGGCCTCTGCAAGTCAAGGGCATAGGTGAGTCAGATGGTACTCCATGCAAAGGTTACAAAGATACTTAGACTTTCTCTTCTCTATTTCCCCCCCACCAACATTGTTATTAGACTTTTTGTCCCATTTACCCTTCTTGTTGCATTGTTTTTTCTTTCCTTCGGGCTGCTGGTTGGCCTTTGGTTTCGTCAAATGCACATTGTGTACGTCCAAAATTTGGGTAGGGGGAACATTCGATCCAGAAGTTGGGTTGGCCGCCATCTGTTGTATCGACAATTTTTTGCAATTGATTTGACAACATATCGGTGGACTTTCCTTGTGCTGATCCCACTATACCATTGGCATGTGGTCCAGACTTTTGTTTGGCCTTGTCGAGGATGGATTGTGGCACATCTGGAAAAATCTCATAGAGTAAGCCAGACTGAGGTTAAATCAGTTCAAGTTGATTCTCTATCATTATCACTTCCTCCTCTAAAAACACTCCCAAAGTTGCAATGTCCTTGGATACAACTGGTACCAAAGACTTCAGGAACCACTCCAGCAAGAAAGCTTGTGGGACTTGTACCTTAATCAAGCTCTTCCAACGTCGCCATTCTCGGATGTGATCAGAGATATTATTGGCCTTAGTCTGCTCAAAGTTGGCAAGCAATTTAGTGCTGGCATCGTATCTGATGGGTAGATGGAAATGATTTAGAAAAAACATCGCCAGGTCGTTAAAGTAAGAATATCTTGAGCAGTCGAGCTCGATGTACCATTTCACAGCACCCCCGATAAGAGTGCGTTGAAACATGCACAACTATACAAAGCCGTCTCGCAGCGAGTTGGATGAACACCATAAGTGGAAATTTGTCACGTGATAACCTAGGTCTTTTCCAGGATTTCCTTTGAATTTTGGAATATCAGAGGGAAACTTAGTCGGCATGGGAGGCCAATGTGAATCATGACAAATCCGGTCGTTAATAAACCTTGTCAAGTCTGGAAAATGTAGCATTTCCACAAATAGTAGTTTGGGTTCGGTACTATGTATAGGAAAAAGGGGGCCTGGAGTTTGAATGGCACCAGATTGCCAGGAAAAGTTAGTTTGCTGGCTAGGGTTCTGGTAGAAACTGAGGCCTTGAATAGCATACAAAAAATGCGTTTATTAGGAAATAATTGGCTGACTCCCATAGTTGGATGATGTTGGTTGGGCGGGGATTGATCCTTGTGTTGTTTTCCAAGGATCCAATGGGAATAGGTAATGAGCCCTACCCAAGCTTCCATTGGCCATGGAAAGGGTTGCTCCTGACCAACATCCCTTGTGAGGGAATTGATCCCTGCCAAGGATTCCAAAGTCCTTGTGAGGAGAAAAATCATGTACTTTCCCCTTGTGTAGGAAGAGTACCATGCACAATATTTTGTTGTCCAAAACCGGGGTTTCCCCCAATTGAGACGACAACAGAAGAAAAGGAGTTATTACCAAACACGCCGAACAAAGAGAACAACATGGATTCCATTGGCGTAGTGTAAGACGAAGGTCCTAAACCACCTTCTTCAAACAAGTTGTAGTTAGCACTCAACCCGATAGGTTGCTGGAAAGAATTATAGAGCGAGGGGGAAAGAGGAGGTATGCGACCCCCACCGTAAGGGATAACATTAAAGGATATTGAGGTGCCCCTAGTAGACCCTTGCATGGAAGCATTGGAGCCCCCTGCTCCTAGACCCATGGTCTATAAGGTGGAGTAGGAAAGGACTAAGTTTGAATCGAAGCTGGGCATCCCATATGAGAATGAAGGGCCCGTCGCACTCTGCATATATGAAGTAGTGGTTGCCATGGATGACTATATCAGACCACTTCTCGAGGTAGAGGGGGTCGAGACCACTATGGTCTGGACCGATGAAGGTGGGATGGAAGGAAAAATTCCTCCTGTGGTAGTAGCCAAAGAGGGAGTATGAGGACTCCCAGACGAAGTAGCAACATTTTCTTCCATGGCTTCTTGTAAGAATATCTGGCACTCAACATGTGTCACCTTAGGAGGGACAGATTTCACTAATATTGGTGCCAAAAATTTGGTGATCGGAAGGTTGGATGGCCCAAGAGATTCCGCTCCAAGATTAGAAACAACACGTTCCTCCAAAGTCAAGTAATCTCCTCTTGGAGTAGGCTCGGGCACAATTTCCTGCAACCCAATCACCTCAAATGACCCTTGTTGGTCAAGTCTTCTCCGTAATGGTGGCGGTGGTGGCTGTAATGTAACCAGTGGCAGGACCTGAAGCCTTCAGGACCGATGGAGCTCTTGATCTTCCACTTTGTGAAAATATCAATGAAATAGTAAGGCTTTAACTAGTGTTTAAAACCAAGTACACACTAGAAAAGTCCTATAAGATAAATCAAGAAAACCACTATCTAGTTGGAAGAACAACTACGCCAACCAACACTAGAGAAACTTACTGGTGCAAGTGGAACTCAAACACAGAATCACCCTCTGGGTATACTCTACAAAGTGTGACCCGACATCTGCCCTAGTTATCGCAGTATACCCCTGTAGTTACATGTGTAAGTCGCTAGAAAATGGGCAACTAAATTGCCAGTTCACAAATAGTCACCAGGCGGATACAGTCAACAGTCGGACGGATTGCAATGAGCAGGATAACAAGTATGAAACCTACCAAGGGTATCGAAAGAAAGTGGTCTGGAAGACAACAGAGGATCTAGAATAGATTCAAGGTCCACGAAGCTCCATAGGAAAATGAAAGCGATAGTATTCCCATGAAAGATCCTCAATATGTGTTCCCCACTACGTTTAGTCCAACTTTGGAGGGGTTATCTCTGCCGCCTTTCCTCATGCGACCTCGTGTTTATCCCCTATGTTAGAGGGGGGTCCTAGATAGATTTCACATCACTGGACTTTAACACTCCCTATCTCTAAATCCAATGTTTGTTTAATGACCTATAAGAGTTTCCTCTCCAACCTAATTCAAGGCCCTAACCCTAAACTGGTTGTTTGACCTTACGAACATAAAAGTATAATTAATTTTAATTTTAGAGTTCGTTTTAATGGCTTGATTAACTCAGTGGATATGGTGGTGAAACTAGTGATGTTATGAGAGACAAAAATAGGAGAAAAAGACGAAACTCTGAAAGAAAAATTACTTCTAGTCAAAAGTAAATATTTACAACTAACTCTTTGTAACCAAATTTTCTATAACTAAATTTTTTCAAGATGATCCAGGTGGATATCGGTGGCCACCCACCTTTTCCGACTGGCTCAAAATAGTTTTCTGGCAATTTTGGCAATTTACTATTTTTAGCAGTTTTTCGGGTCCTGAACTTCTGGAGCCGTTTTGAGGCCCTAAACGACATTTTTTGGGGTCTGTTGCAATAACTTCAAAGATGTTGTAGTCCTCGGATAGATCTTTCCAATGAGCTATCATACGCCTAAAACGGAGATCGTATGCAAAAGTTACGACCCCGGGAAGTTGATGCACCAACTTACCCAAACGGGGCCCACATGACTTTTGGTGCTTCATCTCCTAGGGTTAGGTTTTTGGATGTCTAGGACTTTTGGCATTCCCATCTATTGTAAAAAGGCCTTCCAAGCCTCATTGTAACCATCTTCTCATGGATGCGAGTAGCAACCACATCTCTCCTCAGAGATAATCTACCAACGCCTTAGCTAGTTTATTTACATTCTGTCTGTAAGCATATTCCAGTCATTTGATATTAATGAAATGAAGTCTTATTTCCGCTGCATCTCTGCGTTTATGTGTATTTATGTATTTCATTGTGTTCCTACATAAATCCGGATCAGTGGTATCAGAGCGGTCTGCTCATTCTCGATCCTTCTTTGCATGTCCCCAAGGAGATCAGGGTATAAGGAGTTGGGACTCGATCTGGTTGAACCTTTGTGAGATCAGCCTCGCAAACCCCAACGACCACCCATGGGGGAAGAAAAGAAAGATGAGGGAGCAGGAGATCCTATCAAAATGTTGCTCGAGGAGGCCCTCGAGAAACAAAGGAACGCGATGATGGACAACT
>ML785808.1:6392-19913 GCA_009831015.1 Picea engelmannii
ACCAATGACTCGCCCAAGCACAACACAATGTCATCACTAATGAAGTCCAGGACCCTAATTTGATATTCAACTCGTTGTTTCTAACTAAGCAAACATTTGATGATCAAGTTCATATCTATAAAAATCTGTCATTTGAAAAATTCTATGGAATTCTTGAATATGGTGAAGATGACGTGAAAACCTGGCTATTCAGTTATGCGATTAAAAACCAAGATATTCAAGAAGCATTGCACAACCTATCTATTGATCCGAGGGACTTCGAAAGTGAATTGTTCAATATAAAAATCCACCATGAAATCAACGTGGCGCCCATTAGGAGCTACATCGAAGAATGGTTCAAAAAGGTTGTCCACCATATAACCAATGAAGCTCAAAGCCGACGAAAGCCATAAAAGGACATCATCAAGCAAATGACAAGGCATGGGACACCATCATAGTAAGTTGATACTGATCACATTATTTTGTTTTCCTCCACTTACTCTAACAAAGTTTTAACCAAGGACTGGCAATTTTCTTTTTGTTCTTGCCAGGTCTTGTTGTTTCCATCGCCGACTTTCTTCTTTCTACAAACTTAATTCTTGTACATCTTTGCTTTGTAGTCCGCGACAGTCCCAATTCCAGTCATTATGCCACATGCATTTTTATTTTTCAGAATATCTAATGAATTATACATTTTTTTGCAAATTCGAAGACAACTATTTTTTGAGAAGTATTCTCAGTTGTATTTTATGACCCAGTTTATCTGAATATAAATATTTGAGGTTGTTCTATGGTGATCTTCAATGTTTGGTTTTGTTATTTGAAATCTGTATTTCTTCTTAAAATTAACTCATTTCGCTGTACATGTTCATGTTCTGTATTATGCATATATTACAGCTTCCTATATTTCAAAATATTCTTAGATATACGAAATGAAAAGTCATATATTTTTTTCTCCGTTGCTTCTGGATTTGAGCAAAAAATTGCAAGCCCATAACACCATTCAAATTCGAACATGGTTTACATTTGGAGCACAAATAATCTATTAAGATACATTAATATGAATGTATTTTAAATATATATAAACAAAATCCCTTTAAACTTGGACCTGACTATGTCGTCCTTATGGATTGCCCACGGGTTGACCGGTCCTCGTGTTCACGCAAGTTAATATGTCAAAGTCATGCAACAATGTATCAAGTGCATAATCACCCCCACAAGTTGCGATAAAAACTAATCTTCAACAAAGCATTTGCTCACAACCTTTTTAATGGTAAAAGCACAATGGAAAACGATTAAGTGGATAAATATTGGACTAGAAAATTATGGTTTTGCAATGGCTTTTTCGAAGTATATGCAATAAGTATACGACTCCAAAAACATACAGAAAATATCTTCCCAGCAAATGGGATATCTATTATAGATTTGAATATACTAGCCCTTATTTTCATCTTCTATACTTAACCAAATTCTCGTTTCTATTTTCCCTCTACTTTCTCCTTGTTACTTGGTTGTTTTACTGAAAATATCTAGCTGCATGGGTTGCCAGACTCATGGCTTCACATTTGCACTCGTTCTTTTTATATCGTAACTACGACCGTCGCTTCCCCATTCCATATAACCTAGCGACATTTCTGATCGCGGATTCAGGGGCACAAGTGCTCTAGATTGCATTTCCATTGTTCTGTGACGTCCAAAGAGCACCCATACTTCCGTGATATACAAATTTACAACCAAAATCTCACATCATACCCTTTTCCTCGTTAGACAATTTTCTCTTAAAATTTTCAAGACCTACAATTTGACCGTCGGGTCCTCACGTCTCCTCTAACTCCGACCGCTCGCTTCCCCATTCCATACCTAGCCACACTTCTGATCGCAGATTCAGGGGCACACGTGCTCTAGATTTCACTTCCATTGTTCCGTGACTTCCAAAGAGCACCCAGACTTCCGCTATATACAAATTTACAACCAGACTCTCACATCATACCCTCTGCCCCGTTAGACAATTTGTTCTCAAAAGTTTCAAGACCTACAATTTGACCGTTGTGTCCTCACGTCTCATGTGGAACTATTGTCACCCCATTTTCAAGCTCGTCCGTCCGCTTTCGATACTTTGCCATTTGTCTGAATATCTTTCTCCATTTGACCAACCGCTTCCCATTCCATACCTAGCAACTTTTCAGATCACGGATTTTAGAACACGCACGCTCTACATTGCACTTCCATTGTTCCGTGACCTGCAAACAACACTGGGACTTCCATGATACACAAATGACCTACAATTTGTCCTTCAGATCCTCATGTCTCTTGGGCAATTATTGTGACCAAATTTTCAACCCCGTTCGCCCGCTTTCCATACTTAGTCCTTTCTTGGAATCTCTTTTGCGCCTCCAGTTCCTAGTCGTTGTTTCCTGTGCCCGCCACATTCGCACTTCTTTCCAACTATGCAATAATCGAGCTTTAATCCTAACAACTCACGATGCCTCTAGGCGACAGTCATAGTAATTGTTCGTAGAGAATTTCTCCAGAAACATGCAGAAAATATCCTGCCAGGTAACCAGATATCTATTACAAATATCAATATACTAGGTATAATTTGAATACCGTTTCCCTATTGCATACTCAACGATTTTTTTTGCTTGCGGGTTCCCGGACAGGTGGACTGCAGTTCCAGTATTCCTTGAGTTGCAAATAGCACCCCAACTTCTGTGATGTAAAAATTCACTTCCGAACTCCCAAAACATCGTCTCTTCCGTGTTAGACATTTTGCACTAAAAAATTCTGATACATACAATTTGACCATCGGGGCCTCACGTCTCCTTGGAAACCCTGGTCACCCTATTTTGAAGACCGTCTGACCGCTTTCCACACTACCATTTCTTGGAATCTCTTTCACGGATCGTCGGGTTGGCGGGTTTAGACAATTTCCAATTCCTAGTCATTTTTTCGTGTGCCCGCTACCTTTACACTTCTTTCCAAGTATATACAATAAGTTTACAACTTCTCCATAAACATGTAGAAAAGATCTTCCCAGGAAATGGGATATCTATTACAGATTTGAATTCTCGGGTAGGAAGATTCTAGGATGCACTTCCATTGTTCTATCACCTCCAAAGAGCACCCAGACTTCTGCGATATACAAATTTACAACCAAACTATCACATCATACGCTCTTCCCCATTACACAGTTTGCACTCAGAAGTTTCGAGAGCTACAGTTTAAGCGTCAAGTCCTCACGTCTCCTATGCAACTATTGTCACCCCATTTTTGAAGCCCCTCCGTCCGCTTTCCATACTTCACCATTTGTCCGAATCTCTTTCGCGGATCGTCGGGTTGGCAGGTTCATGAAATATCCAATTCCTAATCATTGTTTCCTGTGCCCTCCACCTTCGCACTTCTTTCCAACCAAGTCCAACCGACCGTTTCCCTATTCCATACTTGGCCACTTTTTCCATTGCCAGTTCCTGGACACACGAACTAAATATTTCCCTTCCATTGTTCCGCGACATGCAAACAACACCCGCAATTATACAAAGAGGTTGTTGGGCCGCCCCACCATACACTCTTCCCTTTACGCATTTTGCAGTCAAAAATTCTGATACATACAATTTGAACGTCGGCCTTCACCTCTAGTAACAATCCCCTTTAACACTATTTTGAAAGCCTTCCAACTGCTTTTCATACTTCCCCATTCCTTCCTTGCACTCTTCCCTTTTACGCATTTCACAGTTAAAATTTTTGAAACATACAATTTGACCGTTGGCCCTCACCTCTACTGAGAATTCCCTGTATTTTGAAAACTGTGCGACCGCTTTTCATATTTTGTCATTCCTTGTTTGCACTTGTTTATAATAAAAGAGTCTTATTTATAATAAAAAAGCTAAATTAACTCGTTAGGTCCTGCCCTTCAGAAAGCAACCAAGATTTGCAGACATCTCCCATTAATACGCATTAAACCAAGATTTTTGGAAGGTTATATTATCGTTTCCGAGTGTTGATTTCAAACACCATGGAATGTCATTCGCGGGACCTCGGGTTGGCCCGTTCACGAAATCTTCAAACCCTAATTCCGAAAACAAGCTCGACCGACTGTTTCCCTATTCCATACTTAGCCACTTTCCTGTAATTCTGCAAATATACAAACCGTCCACTGAACTGCACCATCATGCCCTCTTCCGTTTTACGCGTTTTGCAGTGAAAATTCCTGGCTCATGCAATTTCATCGTTGGACACTCACCTCTCCTCATTATCTCCTGTAAACATATTTTGAGGCTCATCCATCTGCTTTTCATAGTTGGCCATTCCTTGCTTTCTCTTCCCTATCTTCGTCACCTTCGCACCTGTTTATAATAAAAAAAGGTTTATATATATATCGTGTTTCTAAATATGCAATTAGTAATCTTTAATTCTAACATCTCATCATGCAGGAACCGTGTAAATTGTCATTGATGGGCGAAAGGCTTGAGAACAATTGCCATTAATACACATTAAACCAAGATTTGCGAAGGGTTTTGTTATCCCTTCCGAGTATTAATTTCAAATACCATGGAATGTCATTTGCACGTCCTCGGCTTGGCTCATTCATGAAACCTCCAATCCTTAATTGTTCTTCGTCGTAACCGCCACCTTCGCACTTCTAAGTATGCAATAATTAAGCTTTACTTCTAATAGCTCATCATCCAACACACATAGAGATTGTCATTAATGAGCGAAGAGATCGAGGATATTTTCCATTCACACGCATTGAACCAACATTTCTGGGGGGGTTATATTATCCTGTCCATTTTTTCATTTCAAGCATCGTCTTGAGAAAACAAACATTCTCGTAAACTAATAGCACTAGCTCGACAACAATTTTGTGGAGATACAGTGAACATCTTCGGGCATGAGGACTAGAACTACCACAGTAACAAAGCATCGCTCAAACGACCTACCACAACAACGAAGCAACCCAAAGTTCTTCGACTGGAGGAGGTTCATCCTAAATATATAGTTCTCACAAGCTTCCCGTGGAGAAGAAAAGAAAAAGAACTGTAAGGGAGGCGGAAGAACCCAGAATTGAAAGTCAGAACATGGAACTTAACACTGATATGGATAGCATATTCTGCAACCTTAATGAGTCGGGAGACGCGATTCAACATAGCGGGCCAATGGACATAGTTGGTACCAAAATTTTTGACGAAGATGAATTATTCATATTCTAGAGTGTTTATTTTGAACGAGAATCTAAAAAATTAATTATTGAAAAGAGAGATGTAAAGAATAAGAAATGAAAATATCGTTCAGAATTTGACCTTGCAAACATACAACCTTCCCAAATCTCTGGACTTCACAGAGCAACCGTAGATACTCTTGATGATTCCATTGGAGTAATTGAGGCCGAAAATGCCAGACTAAAGGACCGGATCAAGAAATTAGAGGAAGCTTTGATTCCTATGTCATTGCTTACCAGTCCTTTGGCAATAGCCATGCCTTCCACCCCTACAATAGAGTTAAAAAGATCCTCCAGCTTCCTCGCATCGTGTAGAGGATATGTGGAGAAAAATATAAAGAAAAGAATGGAACTGATTATTGACGCCTGGGAAACATCACAAGCTATGGATTCCCTGGGAACGACGACAAATAACTTGCTCAAACTTCTGCAGACGGATTTAAAAAATGAATAAACTTTCTATTTGCAAACGGTCATCCCTTTTGCCTTTCATGTCAACAATATGGCAAACATGACAAGAAGACAACATGATCTCCTCTCCAAAAGCTGGATCACTCAATTAGAAGCATGCTGGAAAGAGAAGGTAAAGACCCTGTATCTCATTGTCCAATCATGTGAGAAAGTAATATCAATGAAAGAAACATTATTCACAAAGCTGATCGAAATAAGCTTAGCCAGAAGGACCAATGAGTTCCAGGATCCCAACTTAATCGTCAACTCAATGAGGTTAACCAAGCAAGCTTTCGATAAACAAGTTGATAATTTAAAGGCGTTGTCTTTGGACAAATTTTACAAGATTCTTGAATATGGTGAAGATGAAGTGGACAACTGGCTAGTCGGCTATTTGATACAGAATGGAGACATTCATCAGGCTCTGCGTAATCTTTCTATTGATCTAAGCGAATTAGAAACAAAATTTTTCAGCATAAAAATCTGGAATGAGATCAACGTCGCCCCCTTGAAAACCTACATTGAAGAATTCGTCGAAACAGAGTTGAAGCAGGTCGTCGACGAAAGGCAACATGAAAAGGCATCAACAAGCAAATAGAAAAAATGCTCATATGTACCATAGTTGTAAGTCTATACTAATGACATCCTGCTTTGTTTATCAATCCAATTATTCCACCTTTTCTGAATAGAAATCTCTAGCGAAAGACTGATACCTTCCCATTTCTTCTTTTCAGGTATTACACTTTACCGTCACCCACTTCTTCTTTCCACAATCCTATTTCTTGTACATATTTCTCTTATGGTCCGCGAGAGCCCCAATCCCAGTCTATATGACAAACACATTTAAATTTCCAGGAATATGTAACAAACTATTATTTTTTTATATATTCCAAATAAAACTATTTTTTATCTTCTTTTATATTTATGTGCTCCTAAATTTTTATCTTCAACTATGTTGAATGTCAAGACATTCTGTTTAATTTATTTGAATTGTCTTTTTCACATGCATATTTTTTTCTGCTGTTTCCGCGGGAGCCCCAATGTCAGTCTATATGACAAACACATTTAAATTTCCAGAAATATGTAACACATTTTCATTTTTTGATATATTCCAAATAACACTATTCTATATCTCCTTTTATATTTATATGCTCCTAAATTTTTATCTTCAACTATGTTGAACGTCAAAAAAATTGTCTTTATTTAATTTGAATTATCTTTTTCTCATGCATATCTTTTTCTGCTGCTATGCATATAGCTTTTTTTTTCTCCCGACACATATAAAGACAACTCTATGGAATTTTTACTTAACTCTAACCATTTCAAAATATACACTTAACAGATAAGGCATTGAACAAACAAAATTGGAAAGAATGGACATTTCGAATATAACAAGATGGATTATATATTTTCACAAAATAAAGCGGACTCTAAAGGGAACATGTCATTTCTTGCATGGTTACCACCTGTCCTTCATGCTTCTTGCCACATCTGCGCTGCAATTTCCATCTGCCCCCGCTACTTTTACCCCATCTATCTGCATTTATTCCCAATTCAACCCGACAGGGACTACACTGCCATGCAACACTTGTTGTTATTGATGTGATAAGGTTACCTTTGTGTAGTCGCTACAAATATATATAAAGGATTGAGATTGGCTAAGGTAAAGATGATTATAAATTCATCATTTTTTTAATGATTAAGATAATTAAATTAAGTTTTCTAAATTTTTAATATATTAAAAATATATTATTACTTAAGTTATTTAATTTTTTAAGATGTTTTTTTGTTTGTGAATAAAAAAGTGCGTCCTTATATTAATTTCATCGGAGGGTTTACAAAGAATATTTGCAGCTTGTTTGCTTACATCAAATGGCTATCAATGAATAGTGACCTCACCGATAGCTGATGAATTTTTAAGATATTAAAAATATATTAGTACTTAATAAATTTAGAGCTAAGATAAATTTACATCAATCGTTAAACTAATTGAAAGAAATTAAAAAAATAAATTTACATTAATCTTTATATTAATATTAATAAGCATAAACTTATAAATTTGTCTTTATAATAATAGGCATAAACTTAAAAATTATATTTTGGAGACATAAATTCAACAAAATGAGGTCTTATATTAATATTACAACTAATTGTAATTGATTGTACAATAAATATAATTGTCTATTTAACCTAAAATTTATATAAATGTAGATATAAATAAAAAATCAAATACACCACATATTAATCTTAAAATAATTATACATATTTTTTTAGATAAAGGTGTTTAAATGTGGATGTGGTAGAGAACTTTAGAAATGAGTATTTAATTGTTGATTTGGATAAGGATGACTTGGTTGAGTGTGAGTGTGTTTGTTTAAATGTCATCTACACTGAGTAGATAAGGTTGTGGATGAGGATCGAATATGGAACATGCTCATCTCATCATTAATCAATATGTCTCGCCGACCAAGCATCAAACTTACCTCAAATTTCGGAGAGACCCACTGGCCCACATGTCATCAGAGTCAAATTAATCTTTGGAAATGTAAAAGTGTCGCTCCTTGCTAATTTGGCAGGTCAGACCTTACGTCATTCGGATAAGGCTACCAAAACTACCAGCTTGAACCTCCAAATTGTTGGTTGGGGACGCGAAAACAACCCAATAGAAGATTTCACCTTTTGTGGACAAGGGTTTGTCGCACCACAAGGAAAGTGCCTGCCCAAAGGGCTCCACGCGGTGAAATTTTTGTGTACATATGCAGAGATGTCCTTATTGATTGCTCTCTACAAAACGCCCACGACGTTCACTGGTAGGAGGAGAATTTCGGTTGTTGCAGAAAGAAAGAAACAAACAGAAATTCTGTGACAAAAATCTAGGACTTCAAAACCCTATTTTCCTTGCCAGCAGCCATGGCGGAAGAGCGATTCACAATGACATGCGATTTATCTTCATCGTGTTCTTCTTTTTCTATTTCTTCACCCGATTTGACGACCTCCTCGGCTTCTTCGGACGACATCACTGACAGCGACAACTCTTCATGGGGTTTCTCGCCTCCACCGATGCTTGAAGGCAATGGCAGCCCTCTCTTCCACATGACGTCTCTAAGAGCCAACCTCCCTTGTCGCAAGTAAGTCTAATGGAAACCATATATTCATTAAGAAAATCGTTCTGTCTTCATTTCAAACGGAATTTGTTGCAATCTTTTGTTTATTTTGGTTGTTTGTTTTAATAAGTGATGTGGAGGCCATTGACACAAGAAACTGTACAGACACAGTATACACAGACTGATACACTCAACTGCCATTTCCATTGCGTGGAAGATGTCGCCCATGTAATAAAAACACACCAAACTCAATAATAAATGCGAGGAAGATACGACCCATGTAATAAAAGTACACCAATGTAATGTATCAATGAATGTCAGACTTATGATTGATCGATGTCACAAAATATTTTTAATTGAAAACCAGAGAAGACAACATCACATCTATGGTATTTATGGTATTTGTAGTGGTGGTTTCAAAGTACTGGATAGATGAAGGAAAATGGTGGTTTTACAAAACCTATCAACGCGTTGACAAGTATTCTACAAAAGCTAACACGAAGATATGCCTTCAACATAATTATTTTTAGTTTATATAGTTTTGTAATTTTATATTAATATGACTTTAAGATATATAAGATAAAATTATTTTATAAATAATATTAAGTTTGAACAAATTCATATATGAAGAGGTATCTGTATTTATGAATAATATTAAGTTGATAAGGTAAAATATTTTATATTCAAAAAGAAATGAATATACATGTTACACTTCATATCAACTCATACTTTATGAACTTCATTGCTTCAATTTCCTCTCCTTCCATGAACTTGTAATAGCTAAAAGAACCTACATGGAGTTGTAATGCTTCTTTGGAGAGAAAATACGCTTTATCATTTAGTTCTTGGAAAACATGGTTGAAGGACAATCATTCAAAAGATTGAAAAGAGGGTTTGATGTCTCTAAGGAGAGATTCGAGTCTAATATCTTGAACCCTTATCTTTGCCTTTCCCATTCAATGACCAACTTGGAGTCCCCCATCACTTGCAATTTCCTGACACCTTTTTTTATCGCAGCGTCCAAAAGGGTCCATAGGGCTATAAACTCTACTCTATTGTTTGTGCCCACTCCTGGTGCATAATAGATATGGATGTAATGATTTTTCTTTAGACGAAGGACTACCCCCACGCTGCAAACTGGAGGGTGACCTTGACAAGAACCATCAAAGAAACCCCGAAGGATTTCAAAGTCAAGGGGAGGCACCACTGAAATTCTTGGTTTCTTTGATTTCACTTCAGCTTTAAAGTCTTTTGCCATTTTCAAAGTTATTTCAATTGTAACTTCAGCCGAAATAAGATTATCCTTAAAGATACTCGTGTTTCTGGCCCACCAGAGATTGGATATCATGATGCTTGGAAGGCCATAATATAGACGGTTCATATTGTCCTCCATCCATTCTTTGAAGCATTCTTCAATAGAAGTCTTGTTTCAGGAAGCCCTCGAGTGCATCTTATTCTTGATCCTCAACCAAACCTGGGCTGCATATGTACAACAAAAAAAGGCACGTGAGACAAATTCTTCTTAAGAAAAACATAAAGGACAACAACATGGAACACACCATCCCTTATTAATTCCATTGTCCCAAGTTAGTAATTTGTTATTAAGGGAAAGCCATAATGCAATTTTGCATACACCATCCCCTCTTAATGTCATTTTCCCAAGTTAGTAATTTGTTGTTAAGGGCAAGCCATAATGCAATTTTGCATTTTAGTGGAAAGTTAATCTTCCATATTATACTCCACCACCATTTGACCTCTCCTACATGTTGGGCTTCTTGTTTGGCCTTGTATCCAAGTTTAGCAGTAAAGGAACCCAACTTTGGGTTCTTTGACCAGACCAAGGAATCGAGAGTGTTCTCGTCAATGAAAGTGAAGCCTGAAACCAAAAGACTAACAAAGTTGTACCAGTCTAATGCCTCTTGACCTCTTGGACCAAGATTCTCCATGGATAACCAAGCATCTCTACCTCTGGAACCAAAAGTCATTGACTTAGCGTCATATAGCCAAATTATATTTTGTTCTTTAAGGGAGCATAACAAAGCATCAGAGAGCTGGAAAGAGTTTCCTATTCCAATCCACGGGTCTTCGCCAAGATGAACGGATTTTTCAATCTCAATTTTCCACGCCACCCATTCTCCAACCAATGGAAAGGCCTACACCAGATCCTTCCATACTATAGAGCCTCTCATCGATTTTTAAGGTTCCTTGATCCATTCCACGATTTATTTTCCAAAGAAATATTTAGATTGCAACACTCTGCACCACAAAGAGGACCCTACAATCATTCTCCAAAGACTCTTGCCTGTGAATGCTTGAGCGAAAACATTAATGTATTTTAACCCCCATCACCCTAGCTCCTTTGGGGATGCAATGGAAGACCACTTGGCTAGATGGCCCCCCTTTAGGCCACCTTGAGCAACCCACAAGTAACGACAACTAATTTTGCAAATCATGTTAAGAATTCCTTTCGGAATCACAATGATCAATGCCCAATAAACATGAATACTTTCAAGAACCAATTTGAGTAAGACCAATATTCCTCCACGCGACAACAATATGTTCACCCAAACCGAGACACATTCTTCGATTTTCTTGATCATCCAGCTCCAATCTAAGATGCAGTACTTGTCAGGATTCAAGAAAAAATCCAAGTACTTTAAAATGTCTTCCATCCTTTGTAAGGGAGCTGGAATTAGTCTCACCAATTGTCTGAGTTCTCCTTCAGACCAATTGTGAAAGATAACCAAAGGCTTATCATAGTTTATCTCCATACCTATGGCTATGCAAAAAAACTCGAGCACCTTTTTGAATTATGAGATAACACCTATTGAACCTTGAATGCAACAAAATATGTCATCTACAAAGAGGATATGGGAGATAGATTCGCTCTCTGTGACTTTAAAACCACTTATTCTATGTTGCTCTTTTGTCATCTTGATCAATCTTCTCAAAACATTTGCTATAATAAGAAAGAAGAATGGGGAGAGAGGACACCCCGGTCTTAGACCTCTGGTGGCTCTGAAGAAACTAGAGGGAGGGCCATTTATAAGAACTGCAAAAGAGTTTGATTCGATGCATCCCATTATCCAGTTGAGAGTAGAAATAGACATCCTCATATGAATGAGATCTAACCTAAGGAAGGTCCAGTTTACCCCGTCATATGCTTTCAAGAGGTCCAATTTGAGTAGAGCTAAATTGCCCTTCGATTTGTTGGTTGAGTGTAGGACCTCTTGAGCTAAATCCACCACATCATGAATTTGACGGTTGATTAAGAAACCAAACTGTTCATCCCCAATGATTTCACTTAGAAGTGGTTTGAGTCTAATAGCAATAATCTTTGAAATTCATTTGCATATCACATTACCGCAGGATATGGGTCAATAGTCCCCAAAGGAAGAGCATTCCTGCTTCTTGGAGATAAGGAAGAGAAAGGTAGAGTTCAAATACCCTAGGATCTTTTCTGATCTCTGGGATTCCCTCACCATCAGAAGAAGATCCTTCTTTATGAAATCAAAGAAGCCCCCAAAAAATTCCATTGAATATCCATCTAGCCCTAGGTTTTTACCTTTTTTCATGGAAAAGGGGATGATTGAAATTTTGCTTCTGACACTTCTGCTTCTAGAGACTTGTTTATTTCCTCATCAAAGGCTCTCGAAAAGTTTGATACTTGCAGAATAGTTTGAATTAAACAACCACTCGAGGCTTTGAAAAGAGACCGGAAATAACTCACCGTTGCTTCTGCTTTTTCCTCAAAGGAGTTGACCATTATGCCATCTTCATTCCTAATATCCCATATGGTATTGAAATTCTTCCTTGAATTTGCGAATTGATGGAAGTATTTAGTATTGTTATCACCGACTTTGAGCCATAAAGCTCTACTTTTAAGTCTCCATTGCTCTTCCTCTTTCTTTAGAAAAGAGATTTTTTTTGCTTTCAAGTTCTTTAAAACAGTTAATTGGTCTTCACTTAGAGGACCTTCATCTATCCTCTGATAGAGATCTCTTATCTTTCCCTCCACTTCCATAATCTGCCTCTGACTACATGCTTTGAAAATGGGGATCCACGCTTTGATTGTTTTTTTAACCCTTATAATATTATTTGTGAATTGTTGCATTAATGAGAGAGAGTCTTATGAATTCATATTTTTCCAAGATTTACGTACTAGGGCCTAGTCATCCTCTTCTTCCATCCATATAGGGTTAAACTTGAAAGGAGGGGGGGACTGCTCTATCTGCGATTTAATTTTGAGAATAATAGGTATGTGGTCTGAACTGCCCCCTTCCTTAACCAAAGTGTTGATCAAAATGTTTTTTTCCAAAAGAGCCTCCGACACCAGAAATATGTCCAACCTCTTGGCTATAACTTCCTTCCCTATACTTTGGTTTCACCATGTACGGACTAATCTTAGAGGCTCTATATCCACCAAATGGAGATAGGTTAGTGTTAGATCATGTTGTCATTGATGCCAATGGTTTGATTGATTGATGTCATTGATTGATGTCAAGTGATTGATTGATGTCAAAGGATTGATTGATTGATGATTGATGTGATGTAATATGTACTGTCCTTGATGAGAATGCATAGATGAAGATGGATCGATGAGTTGTCATTGATATGATGAAGATGGATTAATGAGTTGTCATTGATACATGATGAAGATGGATCAATGTGGTTTCATTGGTATATGATGCATTGTTGAAAAATGTATAGATGACTCATTATTGTCTTATCATGATTGATAAGGTGCACAAATGGATGAACTCCAAAGTGGTC
>ML785808.1:39308-54403 GCA_009831015.1 Picea engelmannii
GCACCGCAAACTCCGAAACCTCGACGAGAAGCTGTCGTATGGTCATATACGAACCGGTCGTGTGGATCAAAGGCTTAGCCAAGTGGGGCTGAGGCAACCAAGGAGTGAATTAGAGATCGAAGATTGGTGATTGTAGTCGCCAAGACATCATGGGTGTCAAAACCCCGATGGAAGAAACCCTGAATCCCGATATAGAACCAGGGATTCGACATTTCGCTAATGTAGGCTTCTGGGGATTTCTCATTTGTGAGAGATTAACCCCGAAATTTTTAAACTATGATAGTGGGTGTGTTACAAAAAGGCATAGAGAAGATGAAGAAATAGATTATGTACAATATAAAAAGGTGAAACTAACTAGAGGGACATCCTTACAATTCTTGAAGAAAGATGATCATATATTGCCCAAAAATCAAGAAAAAAACATGGTGTAGTTAAATCTGTAAGTGGACAACAATTTGAACTTTTCTATGCCCACACCGAAGAGCACCGAAAGGGAGAAATTATGAGGGACTGCTAAGCATAGAAGGAAGAACCCTCCCTATGTTGTATGGAGCAGGTATTATGAATGTTAAAGTTGGTATGATTAAAGGACTCAACAATTGGTTTCTTGGTTGATCTTTCATGCTTTTGGGAATTGAAATAACAACTTGAAAGAATCTTGAGTTTGTCTCCTCCACCGTGGTGGTCTCATAGCTTGGCTAGGGGGTAGTGTCCATAGAGGACTACCTACGGTTGGGTGGAATTTGTCGCAGTTAGTTGCTTGGTATTCAATCTTCATAAATGAAAAGTATATTATTCTTTCTCTTTGATTAAGATCTTAATCATGATAACATGCATATTAGCATTATTTATTTTGAGTTCATTCCATGAAAATTTTGTAGATGTTAGTAAGTGAATGGTTGTTGTTATAATTGATTAAACTGCAAAAAATGTATGATAATGCATTGATAAACCTCATGCATGCAAACTGTTTATAGAAATGCCTTAAAAATCAGTTTTGTGTATTTAGTGCAATGATGTCATATGAAGTCGAATAAAGGTGAAATTTGGAGTGGATTTAGCTAGCACATATCCCCACATTCTCACAAAAAATCAACTTTAGATTTGTCTGTATGACCCCTAAAAAAACAAAATGGTTGTGGATGAAATTATTCTATAACTTGGCCATATGGTGTCCGTTGGCATTCAAATTTTAATAGAAAGTAAATGACACCAATATCCACATGTTCAACAAAAAATAAAATTCATATTTTCCCGCATGACCCCTAAAAACACAAAATGGTTGTAGATGAAATTCTACTATAACCTGGCCATATAGTGTCCATTGGCATTCAAATTTTAACAACAAGTAGTTGACATCAATATCCACATGATCACCAAATTTAAAAGTTAGACTCATTTGTTTCATTCCACAAATGGACAAAATAATAAAGTAAGGTCAAGAAGGGTTACTCAAATCCCCCATGCCCCAAACAATTTGTGTTTGTTGTATATGGAAAGTTTTGGAAAGATAAATCTATAAATGGACAACAATTTGGACTTTTCTACGCCCACATCGAAGAGCACCAAAGGGGAGAAATTATGAGGGACTGTTGAGTAGAGAAGGAAGAATCCTCCCTATCTTGTGTGGATAAGGTATTATGAATGTCAAAGTTGGTATGATTAAAAGACTCGATAGTTGGTTGCTTGGTTGATATTTCATGTTTTTTGGGATTGAAATAAAGCTTGAGAGAATATTTAGTTTGTCTCCTTCACCATGGTGGTCTCATAGCCTGGCTAGGGGGTGGTGTCCATGAAGGACTACCTATGGCTAGGTGGAAAATTGCTCTGTCATAGTCAATTGCCTGGTATTCAATCTTCATAAAATATAAGTATATTCTTATTTCTCTTTTATTAAGATCTCAATCATGATAACATGTATATTAGCATGATTTATTTTGAGTTCATGCCATGAAATTTTGTAGATGTTAGTAAGTGAATGGTTGTTGTTATAATTGATTAAATTGGAAAATTTGTATGATAATGCATTTGATAAACCTCATGCATGCAAATTGTTTGTAGAAATGCCTTAAAAACAAGTTTTGTGTATTTAGTGTAATGATGTCCTATGAAATTGAATAAAGGTGATATTTGGAGTGGATTTAGCATGCACATATCCCCACATTCTCATAAAAAAACAACTTTATATTTGTCCATATGAGCCCTAAAAACATGAAATGGTTGTAGATGAAATTCTACTATAACTTGGCCATATGGTGTCCATTGGAATTCAAATTTTAACAAAAAGTAGATGACACCAATATCCACATGATCAACAAAAATAAACTTCATGTTTTTCTGCATGACCCTTAAAAACACAAAATGATTGGAGATTAAATTCTATTATAACTTGGCCATACAATATCCATTGGCATTCAAACTTTAACAACAAGTAGTTGACATACCCACATGATCATCAAATTTAAAAGTTAGATTCATTTGTTTCATTCCCCAAATGGAAAAAAAAAGTAAGGTCAAGAAGGGCTACTCAAACCCCCCATGCCCTAGAAAATCTATGTTTGTTGTATATGGAAAGTTTTGGAAAGTTAAATCTGTAAATGGACAACATTTTGGACTTTTCTATGCCCACACCGAAGAGCACCGAAGCATAGAATTTATGAGGGATTGTTGAGTAGAGAAGGAAGAACCCTCCCTATGTTGTGTGGAGCAGGTATTATGAATAAACCATGAACAATGAGCAATCATACACATACATAGTACACCAACATTTTTACGTGGAAACCCAATGTGGGAGAAAACCACATAATGCTTTTTCTTATATGTCTTGAAGAATTGCATTCATTGGAAGCACCAACTTCCTTTGTTTTCCAGATACAACTGGAAGGAGGCTCCGACCCCCTATATTTTCAGGCTACAACCTGAGGGAAGCTCCAATTCCCCAATTCTTTGGCTTCAACCAGAAGGAGGCTACAAGCCCCTATGTTCTCCAGTTACAACCGGAAGGTGGCTACAACCACTTATCTTTGCCCCGTCCAACCACCCTGAAATATAAGCGTCAAATAACTGATGAAACCACTGTCACATTGTCACTGTGAAATATACCACTGTAAACATGTACTAATCTGTGCCAACAACTTTTAACCAACCTGTACCAATAACCCATAGTCAACCTGTACCAATAACCTGAACCAATAACCTGAACCAATAACTTGTACTAACATATACCAAATATACCAACAACATGTACCAATAATCTCCTCAATATATTAGATCTAATAACATAGATCTCATACCCAAAACCACAAGAATATCACTCAAACCATGTGCATCTATGTCTCTCTAGTCATGTGCCATACATGTGCATACAATCATAATCATGTGTAATAAACCCTCACATGGACTAGACATCAAACCCTCACTGTTATGCAACCTCAAGCTATACCAACCACTTCAACAACAAACCATAACCAAAATCCCTCAACCACGTACCACAAAAACCCTCAACCATGTACCAAGAAATACAAGATATGCCTCAACACTCAAACTAACAAGATGTACCAATGATAAATACCAGACATACCAACACTGTATTTCTATAGATCTGGCTCATACAACAAGTGTCATACAACCAATAGCCTCTCTAGGGAAAATCCCCAATATCCCATAACCATATCTCATGTAGACAACAATATCCAACCACACATAAGAATATGACATACCTTTTGAACCTGTAGATAGATCTGTTGTACTTGATCTTTGTAGACCTTCCTGGGAACTTGCTTTCATACTCTAAAGACATGGCATCCACATCTACTCAAGCTTTCATGACTTTTCTCAATTGTACGCGCCTCCTCTTCTTAAGCTCGCGTATGTACGCGCCTTCCTCCGCTATATCCCGCATATGTATGCGACTTCCTCCACTGTAGTATGTGTAAACCTCAAAAACTAGGGTTTTTTTTCAGAAATTTTGCAACTTTGAAACTTTCACCATCAACCCTTCTTTGCTGCCTCAGACTTACGTAACTTCAGATGTATCAATGAGTACCTGCAATAAACCTTTCACAAAATAATAGATATTCAATGTGCTCAATAGGTGCTAATAGGAGACCCTTGCTCTCTTATTTATATTCTCCAAGTATCTTCCTCAAAGGGTTATCTTCTAACTAACTTTACCCAACTTTCTTCTTTTAGGGCTAACCCACTTCTAACCACTTTGTTCACTTACAACCACTTTATCCACAAATAGTAAACTCACCACTTCTAGTTGCAACTAATTTATTTTTAATTATTTTCTTTTTGCAAAAACTTAACTCATGATTAACTCCTAGTTACAACCACTTTGACTAGTAACCTTCTTCTAGGAGCTTCTAGAATAAACTGACTTCTTTGACCTTCTAGGGGCTTTTAGATAACTCATGAGGGTCCTCCAACTTTACAAGGCCATAACTCTCTAAATGTGAGGAGTTATGTGACGTTCCACATATCAATGGAAATGACACGACATGTACTATCCATCTAGAATAGTCTTACCTACATATACATTGATATTCATGCCTTTATACCTCAAACAAACTTGAGTCCCTTAACCATACTGTTGGGGAATTTGATATTGGACTTCCTTCAAGAGTTGGAATCAATGAAAACCAACCCAATTAATCAACAAGAAGGAGCTACATGCATGGGCTTACTAATCATAAACCCTATAACTATATTCCTTTGGAGAGAACAAAAGCTCAATCTAAGAGATTCTAAGAAATTGATGAGATGAGATCATTGATGAAGTTCTGAAATAGAGTTAGTATGTGAATCATATACTCATGTTTATTGTGATTTGGTCATACTATCTATGCTTAACTGCCATCATCTTGAAAATGTATTAAATTGAGATCTTCAACTTGATTTTGTTTTCTAAAGAAATTACTATCTAGAGCTTTTAATTAAAAATGGAAAGCTTAACCTTATATATACCAGTGTAATGTCAAACTCTATCATAGTAATTAAGAATGAAGGTATGTTACAAATTGGTATAAGAGCTTTTGGTTACAACAATAGGGGTTATATGGGCTCAAAGGAAATGAATGACAATGTTATTGTTGTTATGATATACCAATAGATTATTCTCATTACATGGAGAGATACTAGTGTACAAATTATGAGATAAACTTTGTTATAGCATTGCATCAATTTATACATTTTGTAGAACCTTTGGAGTTCTATTTGGTGGTAACTTGTATGAGACTATATGTAAGAATTGAATTTGGATTATATGGTATAGAGTTTTAATATGTGTGTGTGTGTGTGTGTGTGTAGATATACTTTCAAATGCCAACATTGCATGCACTTGAAAATCATTGGCATTTTATTCATCACACTCATATAAATGCTAGGGTTATGTAGTTAGACAATTAAAATTTTGATTTTACTCATCTTAGAATCATTGCTTAGTAACTATTTGGGGTTAGTTACAATGATATAGACATTTGGGATGTGTATATCTGGACTTGTTTATGTGTTGCATAATATTATTTTTATTGTTATATGCTCATGATGATAGTTATGTGATTTGTTTAATCATGCAAATTTAAATGTGAAATTTCAGTACATGGATACCAATTCAAAATTATGTTGTGAATGTATAACATATGCGAGGCATGGTGTAAATAAACATACATTTCTTAATTTAATGTTAATACAAATATGGATTCTCATATGAAATTTGCGATGTATCTGCATGAATATGAGTATTGGTGAGCTAATCTATAGGTTGATGAGATATGTAATAGTCAAATGACTATAATGTTGAGGTAACCTGGATGTCATAGACATCATGAAGGTAGTGTGTACTATAAATTTTACTTATGATTTCAAATATTGCTATGATTTGTGGTAAGTGTGGTTTTAACAAGACATAGAACTTTCCAAGAGTGGTTGATTGATGACATGACTCTAAGAATAGTAGTTGCACAATAAGACTAGATATAGAGTGTTGACCCTAGTTCTATCAAGAGGGGTGGAGGCATTGCCCACTGTTTATCCTCCTAAACTTGAAGTCACAGGAGCGTTGTGTTAAGCCATGCTCCCTTAGACATGTGATGGAAACTGCTAGTTACCTGCTAGGGAAGCTTAGTCATGGTAGTTGACACTTCCACTTATGGGTTCTATCTGGAGTTAGGTCAATATAGTTGATGCTCCAGTTTAATCCAACAGAGGAAATGATAGGACGTGGAAGATGGAAGTAGGTTAGGGAGGAAAGATGATTCGATGTTAGTTGAGAATACTACTTGGGGATTAAATGTGCCACTTTTGTTTCCTCACTTGGTTCCTACCATGTTTAAAACACTCAGTTTGATTGCGTTTTGATATTTTAAGCTTACTAAATGATGCATTTACTTGATGTGTTGTCATGTCTGCCTTGTTGTGATCATACAAGAACTATGCACTAGAGGAAATCATTCTTTATCGTTAGTACATGCGCAGACTATGTGTCAGTTGGCTACATATACATACCATGCACGTGTATACTAGTACATTTAGTTGATGTCTTTCTTACTAAACTAAGTTATTAACTATTTAGTTTAATGCTTATATAACTTAATTGCATACATAAATATCTACTATTAGCATTAGATACCTTCATTGGTTATATAACTTATATTTCATACATAAATATTTAGTAGCATTATATACCTTCATTGACTTTGATTGTTGGTTGGTATGATGAATTAAATGAGTATGGTGAGTTGTCATAAAATTTGGGGACAATTGTTTAGTTGCATGATTTTACATTCTATTTACTAGCATACCCCCTTAACGAGTGAATGAGAATGTCGAAGTGAATTAAAGGAATAAAGAGCAATGATATGTTGTTAGTGAACAATCAAACTATCTCAAATCACAACTATGTATTTGTACCAATGGACAAGGATGGAGATGTAGATGTTATGCATAAGGTTAAACCCAACATTTTACCACATGCCTTTTTAATATAATGGGCATGGTAACTTCAATCTCACACACACACACACACACACACACACACACACACACACACTTCTTTGTAGTTTTGAAGGAGATATTTTATTTCTAACATTAGATCTCTACGATTTTGAACGAGAATAATACTTCTCTATGGTTCTGAGTTCTCGGTCTATCGGTGAGGGGAACTTCTCTGTGGTTTTTAGAATGCTCTTTGCAATTTTGAATAATTTTTAGTTCTGGCCTCCTCAACTCGTTGAGCAGTTGGGCGTGTGTTCGTAAATTAGTTCCGACTTCTCCAACCAGTTGAGCACCTGGACACATGAAATCAGGTGAGTCACTTTTTACTTTGATTCAATATTAGTTTAAAATATATTTATAATCTAGTAACGTGTGAAAATTAAAGAGATTTAAATATATATTTTTTATTTTTATTTTTTTTAAGTTTAATAAGTAAAATTTGATTTGAGAGATAATAATTAATATCATTATTATCAATTAAAAAAAATATTTTCCATTTTTAAAGTCAATCCAAAATAATAATTGTTACTTTTTTTCTCTTCTTTTCAATATGAGCACTCCACCACCTATTCCAAAAACTCAGCCTTACAGGGGGAGGCCCCCCAAAATCACCCTAGAGATCCTTTACGATTATATGAAATCATTATAAAAAAAGAGAGAAGAGAGAGATGCCAAAATCCAAATAGAGTTAGAATCATTAGAAAAAGGCAGTGATGAAAGAGACGTAAAACTCCAAATAGAGCTAGAGGCAATGCTTGATAAAAAAATTAGACTCTTCAAAGATACCATTCAAACTCAAATAGAGGATAGATTCTTAATGTTCAAGAGTGAATTGCAGACAATGAAGGATGGGATTTAAGAAATGGAAAAACATAAATAATCAACCCAAGAAGAAGAGGTTGAAGAAAATCGCAACTTGAGAGATAGGATTAAAGAGCCAGAAGAAAAACTAACCAACAATTTGACCCTCAGTAATCTGGAAAACAAATTAGATATCAAACCTATCAAAGAGGAAATGAATAAACTAATCGAATTGGACCATGAGCATAATAAAAGAGCCTCAAACCTCATAATTTTTGGTATAAAAGAACAACAAGAGGAGGATACAGTAGCAATAGTAAAAGAAGAATTAAATAATAAATCACAAATTGATACAACTTACCTCATAGAATCAAAGAGGCTAGGAAAAATAATTGATCACAAAGATAGGTTGATCTGTGTTAAAGTAAGTTGTAATGATCATAAATATAGCATAATCAATAAATCTCCAAGCTTAAAAGGGTCAAGAATATTTATAAATGAATACCTCATTCTCAAAGACAAGCTAAATTGAGGAAGGAAGTTCAAAAGGTAAAAGAAGCCATGAAAGAAGGAAAATGAGCAATAATTAGAAATTGAAAATCTATTGTTAGGGATAAAGACCAGAAGGATAATAATAAATAGGAATTTGGGACTCTCAGGATCCTTTTTTGGAACTGTCGTGGCTTTCCATGGTGCAAAGGTCCTATGATAAGTTGGATCCCGAGTGATATTGATATTATTTGTCTAGTTGAAACTTGGGAGCATCGGGAGTCTAAGGTCCCTAACATAAAAGGATTTGTCTTGTGGTCCGCATGGAACAAAAAGTCCCACCGTAGAGGGATAGGAGGCATAGCTTGTTATATTAGAAAGAACATTTCTCCTCACATTCAACTTCATAAGATTGGCCCTCTCAATCAATACATTTGGATAGAAATTCCAGACACCAATGATAATAAGATGTATATAACAATTTGTTATTTTGCACCCATTAGTTCTACTTTTTATAAGAAAAACAATCTAGATAGCAATTGTCCCTATAATAATTTAGAACAAGATATTTATTGTTTGAAAAATGAAGGTAATATCCTCCTGCTAGGATACTTTAATGCTAGGACTGCAACTAAACAAGCTACTCTTTTAAGTATTGACTCTAACCATAATCCTTTATGGCTAGATGAGGACATTGTTTTATCTAATAGCTACAAAAGAAGCTCCAAAGACCTAATTGAGAATTTGTTTGGTACTGAGTTGGTCAAGCTCTGCAGCTCTCAAGACCTAATAATTTGCAATGGAGTAGTGAAGTGGCCAAACTCCAACCAAATGACTTGTATTCATGGGCTAGGTAGTAGTGTAGTAGATTATGTGATATGTGATATCTCCGTTTCCAACCAAATAACAACTTTTGACCTTTTAAATGACCATGAGCTCGACTATGATCATAAACCTTTAACCCTAACTCTAAACTTTTCCATGCACAAGAGTGCCATTGAAGAGAATTATGATAGTCAAAGGAAATTGCGCTTTGACAAAATTAAAGTTGACATTTTTATTGACGGGCGAAATTGACAAGCCGTCAACTGGGAGAACAAGTCCGGTCCGAGGTTTTCCAAGTAACCCAAGCCGTTTAGTGTAACATGTTCTGATGGGTTTAATGGCTCCGTTAGCCAATCTAAGGTCCTAGGGTAAAGAAAAAAAATAACTAACTAATGTTAAATAATAATATATACATAAACTCTAATATAATTATATGTATAAATGTATTTGAGCAGAAAAGGAAAACAAAAATATTGCTCATGAACATAATTTACAAGTTGCAAGTTTTACTGGAAACTTACAAAATCAATGTAAAAATAATTGCTTTACAGAAGTAGATAAAGAAAGCACATTTGAATATTTTTTATTTTCTAATTAAAAATGTAACAAAACTTGAATTAACTAAGTTATGAAACACAGATGTACAAATAGTCAAAGCTGATCTAAACTTTCTGGTTTCACTACTACATAAAATGATAGAAATTAGAAATAAAGAAGCTAACATGATGTCAGTTCATTAAATGTGTCCGTGCCTCTGTATGGATCAACAATATCCAGCTGCCATGCCTACGAGATGAATATGCAATAGACTTATACTAAAACTGTTTTGAATAAATTCACATAATGTATTGGCAGCCAAGATTTTTGAAACAAAATAGGGAACACATATTAATTTCATGATCTTATGATCGCAAATGATTATAGTCAGAGAAATCTATGTGCAATACATTCACTTCATTGTTCAACTTAAACATCAAATAGAAATCCTGATATTCAAATTGAAAAGATGATCACAGTGTGAATATCTGGAACAACAAATCATGAACGATATTTATAACATAAATGTCCTGAAACATAACATATCATTGAGTCTAAAGCTACAAGACATATTAATATACCAGGATAATACAAAACATTAATGAAACACCATTAACAAAGGACTAAAGCCAAAATGATGTACGTCGTTCCATTAAGTCTTGAAAAATCATTCGTCCATCTTTGGTTCCAGGCCAAGATGTCTTTCATTTACAAAATGCAGGCTATTTAAAGAGTCTTTTTGAAATCTTATCTTCCTATCTCTTAGGATAGGATAAGATCCCATGAGATCAAAATATTACAAATATGGAGGGCCTACAACCACTCATAATCAAATTGTAACTTCAAATACTAATAAAAGTTTTTTCTCATTTACAAAATAAACAGAAAAGAGATACTAATCATCTAAATCGAACACGTTCCACCTCATAAAATCAACATCAAGTTATATCATGTCCTGAAAGCGAAATAGGAACAAGTTAGATAATTTATTAACAACTAATTACTAAACTTTATATAAAAATGACTTGGCTACATAATCGTGAGATTCTGTAGCCAGTCTTATATTGGCAAAATAAATCTAATTTTAACCGTTTTGATTAAAAAACTAACATGACTATAATAAAAGGGAAAAAACCGTTTTACCATTTAAACCAATGAATAAACATGGATCAAGATAGCTCGGAATTGATTATGGCATTCACATTGTCTGCATTCTTTATCACAATGTTGTCTGTCTTCTTAAGACGTTTGGCTTGTCTTTGTTCATTTGCTCTGAGGTCACGATTTTCTTTTGTTAATAATTGATTGTGAGCTGTGAGTGCTTTAATTCTTGCTTTGAGAATGGGGATATCAGTATAGTACTGTTCAATCCAATGCAAGCATACCTCGCAATGCACATAAGGAGTGATCTGTCAATGGAGTGTATAGTTGGGTGTGAGAATATCAATACTGCCCGTTGCTGGCCCTTGGCCAAGATTAATATCAATAAACCCATCTTTACCCTCGAGACATGGTGGGAGGTTATTAACAAAGTCATACAGTTGAGCAGGAYTGGATTTTTGACAATCCAGATCTTCTTCTGCCAGGAAATTTTCAATTTCGGGATCTGAAACCTCATTGATCTCGATCGGKTCGATTGAGCTCAAATGAGGTTTATATCGATTCCTTAAACTTCTTGAGATTAGCYGACCAACCCTTTTATTTCGAAACCCTAATGCTACATGCTTCTATTTTGAATGTTTGTGAGTTCTTTTGCTATCGTTTTTTATAGTGGCTTTAGGGGCAACAACTAATTCATGCACARGGGTTTCATTCAACTYGAAACCAACATCCTATTGCTCATGTAAAAAMTGATTGGGTATTGCCTCGTCACGAGGGTTTTCCTTTAGAGGTTCTGGCTCGTTACTTGAAAAATCAAACTGCTTTCTTATCAATGGTTCACATGAAATAGGGGTTTCTATGGAAGTGACTGTAGCAAAKCCATTTCGGGATAAGAACCCATCCCAGTCATCACCCAGGGTTTTTAAACGGTGAACCAAAAACATTTTAATTAAACCATGGTGAAAGAGACTAGAGTCAAGGCKCTATTTTTTATACCTCTTAGACATCTTATACAGACTCCTCAGTAAATAAAACAACACATTCAAATGAAAACCTATAAAGTGCATAAGAAACTATATATGGTAAAGAAAAACTAGACCATAACGACCCTCATAGGTCACAAACTGTTTAAGAACTGACAAGAGACCATGCCATCTAACCTTAAGCAAAGAAACAAGAATACCTTTCTCACAACAATCGATCTTTCTGGAGGTCATGAAGAGGCTCCAGGGCACTTCTTCGATTTTTGAATTCTTGAACCACTTCTGACCAGTGGATGGAAGTCCCGTGGCTTCACTCATAAACTCCTCAGTCAACTCCAACTGAATATCTCCAACTTTCACCCTATACCCATCAAATGTTTGTGCGAATTCCTTAGCTACACAAATCTTATACCCTTCGAACCTTTTGATGAAGGTATCCCATCCCTGGCCTTTCAAATCCTCAACATTATCATGAGACAACAACGCTTGAGATCCATTCGGCTCTATTCAGACAACAAGAGCCATTAGAAATATGACTGGACTGTAACGGGGGTGACTCAAGGTAGCTCTGGGTTTATATGGAAGGAGTAGGAGAAACAAATCTGAGCAAATAAAATGGAAAGAAACCAAGCAAAACCCCTGCGCAATCATAGTATAAAGCAGAAGGTTTCAGTCATGAATTTTGAGCACTCCTAGTAATGAAAACCTCGAGTATAGGGCATGAAAAAAACCCTCAAACCATAATGAAAGCTCATTAATTATATCTGCCAGCAAAAGCATTATGTACAGGGTACAATACTGGTGTATTAATCCCCATGTCTAGCAATGACTATAGTTGATTTGCCAAGGGTTTAAAATATATAAACATGTTTATAATTTAAATGCAAAACAACATAAATATCATATCAACATTCAAAGTAATCAAAGGGAAGTCATTCAAGTGTTAAACATGGAGTAGATACAAGCACAATGACCCTTTAAAAAGATGTTTTGAATAGGGATATAATACAAAATTAAGTTTCCATGTTTGATTCATGCTTTCAGTCATGAATCAAACATGGAATAAAACAAACACGCAAATCTTTAATCGATTAATGAATGACTATACTAATCCAGTCATTGTCTAAAAAATATAATTTTTACAAGACAAGGTGAAGGCAACTACAAAAACTATAGTTTCTCGTTTAAATAATGAAATCGTGTAGGGCTGCTAACAATTTTCTTAAAGGATTTAAATAGTAAATTAAATCTCCTAACTTATAAGGACAACATTGAAGAACTCTATCATAATTTTACAACTACCCTTTCCACTTCTATTAACAAGTTCTCTTTCAAGGTGTCCTGTAAAAAGAATAATAGAATGACCAACCCTTGGTATGATAAAGAATGTAAAATTGCTAGGAAAGCCATTAGGGATGCTTCTAACGAGTCCTTAAAACTCGATAAGATCAATACATAGAAATCCCTAATTAAAAGGAAAAAAAGGTACTATATCAATAAAAGGCAAGAGCAACTTTTACAACTATCTAAGTTGGATCTTAAGAAGTTCTGGAGCAAAATTATAAACCGCAATAATAAAGAAAATAATATTATTCCCTTAAGGGACTGTAATTCCTACCTTAAAAGTCTTTACAAGTTCCCTAATGCCATGAACACCATTCCTATTGTCCCTATAGAGGATGAAGTTTTTTCTTTAGATGACAAAGAGTTTGGGATTAAGCGACTTGCAAATAGGAAAGCTAAGGACATTGAAGGCTACCAAGCTGAAATTTTTAAAATCGGAGGGCCTATTTTTATCCCTCACATACATAAGCTCTTCAATTTAGCAGTCAGGCAGGGCTTCCCTAAACCCTGGACACAAAGCCTCATTGTTCCTATTTTTAAAAATGGGGATAGAAACATTCCCTTTAATTATAGGACCATTATGATTAGCCCGATTTAGCCAAGCTTTATGGAATTATTTTGGAAAAGAAGATTGGGCTTTGGCTAGAAAGTCACGGTAAAAGAGCTAAAGGCCAGGTTGGGTTTAGGAGGTATCATTCAACTATGGACCATCTTATTACCTTTAGGATCATTGCAGAGGAGTTCCGCAATACTAAAACCAATCTTTTTTGTTGTTTTGGTGACTTTAGAAAAGCTTTTGACATGGTTCATAAGAAAACCTTTGGAATAGGTTGGAAGAGATAAAAGTGCCTCTCGAGTTGAGGGATACTGCAATAAGGATGTATGGGAATGTTATTGCTAAGTTTAAAAACACCGAGGGTTGGTCGAAATAGATTAACTGCAATATTGGAGTCAAACAAGGTTGTCCCTTGTCCCCTACCCTTTTTGGCATATACATTGACAAGTTAGAATATTGCTTGGAAAATGTAGGGTGTGTCGGCCCTACTCTCACTGGTATAGTCATCAATCTTCTTATTTATTCCGATGATATCGTTCTTATGGCAAGGAGTCCCCATGATCTTGAAAACCAACTAAGAATCCTCAAGGAATTTTTCTCCAATATGGGTATGACTGTTAATACTGATAAGACTAAGGTCATGATTATTAAATCTAATAAGATCACTTATGATACCTTCGTATATGACAACAACAACTTGGAGGAAGTGACTTCATACAAATATCTTGGAATTGATATTCACCACAAGCTTTGGAATTATAGCATTGAGAAAAATGATTATTGGGAATGGAAAGTTTATTATGGGCTTGAAAAAAATTGTAAATCAACCGATCTTTGGAGTTGGGATAAGAAGAAACTATTCTTTGAGACTCTTGTTACACATGTTATTCTTTATGGATGTGAAGTCTGGGGCTGTAGTATCTCTCGTGAATCCTGGAGAAAGATAAAGAAAATACAAAAGAATTTTATAACCTATAATCTGAAAATTAAAGGAAATACACCCTATCCCATCCTCCTCTTAGAAACAAGCCTCTCCCCCATTGAGAGCACGACTATGACTAGATACCTAATGTATAAGAACAAGTTAAACAACATGGAGGACAAGAGGATTCCTAAAATTGCTTCAAATTCGAGTCGTAACCACCATCGACTCAAGCGAGGATGGCATAAAGATGCTCAGTCTTGGCTAAACTATTGGGGAATCATGGAAGACAACATTTTGCAGAATGAAGATACTATTAAAAATATCATCAAACCAAAATTTGAGGAGAATATGTGTTGTGATAAAGAGTTAGAGGAAAAAATAAAATTAAGGTATTATAAGGATATGATCAACCCTAATCTAGAAGATCAAAATTATCTATCTGTTTTGACAAGTGTAAAGAAAAAATAAGCATTGCTAAGATAAGAACAAATTCTCACGAGCTCCATAGTGAATCTGGGCGTTGGTCAATTCCTAAAAC
>ML785808.1:55346-69635 GCA_009831015.1 Picea engelmannii
ATTATATTTAATAAAAAATTAAATATATTTTAAAAATGAAATAAAGTATATCATAGCCATAATGTAATATGTTTTTCCAAATTTCAATGTATTTAAATACAACTAGTCAACGTTGCTAATTTTTTTATTAATATTTTTTATAATTTCCAAAAAAATTGTAAAAATTTATTAATATATGATATAGAAAAACATAAAATAACTTGTCAACTTTGCCATTTTTTTTTATAAAAAAAATAAAAACGTTTAAAGAATTTCTTAGAACTGTCACAATGTGTTAATATATCCTATAGAAATCATAATATATATAAATTTTTAATTTAATGGAAAATGATTGCTTTCTATTATATAAAAAATTACTTAAGTCAATTAATTATTTTTATGTAACATTTTGACATATATGGCTATAAGCGAATCATGAATCTCAATACCCACTTGCAAATTCAATACCCACTTGGTACTGAAAATAACGTCCAGATAACGGAGATATGCCATTGGACAAAGTAAGAACAAAAGAGGCGGTAGCAAAATTCGATCAAGCTTATAGAGTACTAACAACAAAGAGATAAGGATAAATAAGGAGCTTACCAGAATATTGACAACAAAGAGATAATGAGAGAGAGGGATATGTGGATACATGACGTGGTAGGTGGTATTGGTTGACAGGTTTCATGCAAAAGATATTCCTATATACATGCCTTTGACATTATTATTATTTTATTTAAGTCATTTAATACATTAATGTGTTTTTTTAACATTTTCCCAAAACAATCTAGATAAGGGATGTGGATCGCTAGTGGTGGAGACACTGGGAGAAGGGGGATGAAAACTTGATAAATAGGAAGAGGAAGTGATGAGGAAGGGGGAGGAAAAAAGAGGTTGAGAGGTTGGAATAGGTTGAGAGTTTGGATAGTTCTTGGACGATTTTTTTTTTTGTGACAATCTTCTTAGAGCATATGTGCATTGTGCATTGTTGTTCTTGGAGTCACAAGCACAAAGGGCCAAGAAACCAAAAGGTGGTTTCTTGGAGCTAGGAAGCTGGCCAGGCTCATATTTGGATGGGAGGATAATATTGTTCCACTTTGGGCAAGTGGTGAAAGAAATCTTTGGAGGCATATTTATATTACTCATTAGACTACCCTATAATTGATCAAATTCAACCAAGGTGGAGGTATTTTTCTTAGTATTTTGTTATTTGTTTGTTATTCCACTTAGAGAGTAGCAAAATTTTATTTACATCGAATCTCTTAATGCAAATGTATTTAAATTAACAAATATGATTTCATAGCATCTCGTGGAGAGGTGTTACATTTGGTATCAAAGGGAGATTTGAAAACTAGGACCTTTAGGGCCATAGTGTGCCAATAATGTGCAACAACAAAGAGATAATAAAATTTCAACACTTTATAATAAAAATGCATTAATGGTAACCTTCAGGGTTTATGTAATAGAAATAAGTTTTCAATTTCAGTAGTAGAGAGTGGATTTCAAAGATTGATCTGGTTCATCGAGGCTCTTTAATGAAGTTCATCCTATTTAGTTTGCCTCATATCCCAGATATAACCCTTCTTGTCATGTGATGCATGGTCAAGGGTTGCATAAACTGTCATTTAATTGGAGAGGTTTATGGAAACATAACCTCTATCTCTCTTTTGGTTAGTTTAAGCCTTCAAATTACTTATTGTATTTTTGTTTTACTACAAACATGTGCTTATTCTCCGTGAGAGTTCCCTTGAAAACCTACATGCATTAGACAATTTTTTGTAGAGAGTTCAAATAACACTCTGTGATACAATCATCAAGTTTTCATGCAAATCTTTTCAACAAGTTGAGAAAACATTCTCTCTCTCTCTCTCTCTCTCTATATATATATATATATATGCCATTTGTTTTTCAATATTTCCAAAGCATTGACTAAAGTAGTTAATAACTATCATTCATGTATGTTGGGGAAGTTGGAATTTGATGTGGTGTTTGTAACTAAACCAAGTAATAACCAAAAACCATGGATGGATAACCAACGATAGAGATGGATAACCTTCGAATATGGATAACCAACGATAACCTTTTAAACTATGATCTATTCCCTCAAGGAGATTGTTTAAAATTTGTCAACCATCTACCAAATAAAGTTGCAAAATATTTGCAAAAGGTTGCTTCTCTAGTCATAAAACCTTACAGAGTTCACAAACACAAACAATATATGGTTGAGGTGTGTTGCATAGGACTACAACTTCACCATATATATCACAGGGCTCCAATTAAGCTACATTTTCCTCTAATACATCCCTTCCTATGATCACTTCCTCTTGATTCACAGACAAACAAAATGAATCCCAATGATCAAAATAAAGTTGTCAAAATCTTCAGAGATTTTAGACATCTTGGAAATGGAGCAAAACCAAATTTAGGGTTTAGTTACTTTTCAACTCTGAAATCAAAGAAGAAGTGAAGAATTTGGCCCTAAAGCCTACAAAACAATAGAGATGTTAACTTTAAACCAAGTTGCTCTAGTGACCACAATAGCACATAACTCTGAGTTGATTTTTAAAAGTACCAACAATAACAATCATTCAAAACAAGAGATATATCCACTTGAACAAAACTCAAATATCAGAAAACCTCAGTTTTGGAGTGTGTGATAAAGATGTCTATGATGAGAGTTGGTTTAGAATTTATTGAACCAATAACTCCAATCACAAATACAAATTGCTAAGGCCTTGTCTGAATAGGGTAAAAGCCTTTAGGAATGTGGGTATCTATGTTCTGCCATGGTTCAAATACAAGGGAGTGGTTTGACAATGGCTTGACATACCTCCAAATTTTAGGGAGAGTGCCCCTGAACACATATACATATCACACATAGATCGTCACAACACACATTAATTGAAACAATCATTTTGTTGGGGCAAATAATGACACAAATATGAGCTCAGGAAAACTAAGGAACTTCACACATCTCATAACCTTTCAACTCATTATGGATTCCTTGATAAGTTTTCATTTTCTCCTGAGATTACACAGATTAGTCAAGTAATCTTGGAAATCTTCTACGTATGGTTTTGTTTTCCCTATTACCTTTCATCCTACTCCCCTCTTGCTTCCCACAATAATTGTTATGATTATTTGGTTATGGATTTCTACGATGGCTCCTAGAAGAAGGGAAAAGTTCTGTATTACATTTTAGGAGGAATTAAGGGAACTCCATAGTAAGCTAGAGTTTCTAGGGGTGTCCCTAGTTGCATAGATAGTGGTTATACAAAACTTGTTCAAAAAAATAAAAATAAAATTGAAGAGGTGCCCCACATTTGGAGTTGGGAGAGAAATTGAGAAGTGTGCTCCATAGAGTTGAGGATCAATATTACCAAACCTATTAGTCATATTATTGTTGAGCAACAAAAGTTGAGTGTGAGTGTAACTTTGTTACACGATACTATTCATTATGTGGCTTATTAATAATATATATTGTTATTCTTTAAGAACTTGCGTGACATAGAAAGGTAGTCAATGGCTTATTAATGAATCTATAGTGCTATTATTAAAAGCTTGCATGAATAAATTGGATTGTTGTGTAGTTTATGCTCTTCATGAGCATATGCATTTGATCCCTATGCATCGTACATATTGATTTCCATCCACTGTATCCACACTCACAAAATCATATCAACAAATCGGAGATTGACATCAGTCGAGGCTTGATTGTGAGGAAATTGCTCACCGACTATCCATTGTAGCGAAATCATATCAACATCTATGGGATTGACAACAACCTAGGGATTGAATGTGAGACAATTGCTCTCCTACTTCTATGAATATCAACTGTAGCCTGCTTCATTGACGTATTGACTGTAGCAATCACAATTTCCAATATTATTGTATCCATAATGTTAACGCAATTTTTGGCTTGGACACACTCATCATCCTTGATGCTAGATAGGATGAGGTCACACCTTTACTATCTGTGAAATATCGAGAGAAGTGGGTGGAGTTACCTAAATATGCCTGCCAATTAAAGTCAAACTAACTGCCTACCTATCATTTTATTGTCCATTGTACCCACCTCTATATTATTCAATTTCTTCCCCGTCATAAGGCCAAACCCTCTGATCGAGATGTTTTATTTTTCTCCACATATATTGGTGCTATAACCATTGAAGGTTGAAGCCGAAGGGAATTGGACTTGTTCTTGTAAGTTACCAAACACTGATGGTCCTCAGATGAAGTAGATTTTCTCTAGGGGCGATTACATTGTTTTTAACATTTTAGTAATAAATCCATTACATATGCAACTTGAACTTATCTTCAAATTGTATAGGTAAGTATAAATTCTCTGAAGGTAATGATAAACTAGCAGTGGCTTGCATTAAATTTGTCGAAATCTTTCACTGTGCAAAGAAGACAAAAGATTGAGGAAAATATACCCTTTCTAAATTCGACAATAAAAGACAGAGGAAAATATTTACAAAATTTTCAATCATTCGTTAAGCAAATATGGGCATTAATTGTTATAGAAAATCCACGCTTATCGTAAGGTAAATTTGCTATTAATTGTCCCCTGGATGGGGTGTCATCAGTTCATGAAGCTTAATGGCGGTAGGTGGAGGGGAGAGGCAAGGAGTTGCCACGTCCCCTACACTAAGGCAACTCCATGCCTTACTTATATCCACCTAGAACGATTTTGCAACATATGGTACTTCTGGACATCAAGTCGCCTAGTTCACCTCACCTCGACGTTAATGGCTCCAGACACTAGCTGTTGTCTGTCACCTCCCCGCATGGAAACTTCAACACAAGTGATCATGGTTATATTTGACAAGAACGAGCGGTTGGGCATCTGACTCATTGGTTTTGATAGTGTTTTCTACGTGCGATTTTCCTCCCCGCGGTGCTAGCACTTTGCCTTTGCTCCGCTCTAGTTTATACTCCTCCTAGGTATGTCGCGACAATGCAGAGGTTCGAAAAGAGGCCTCGAGTGGCATCGAGCCTACAACAGGATGACAAACAAAAATCGAGAGCTGCAGACAAATTATGGAGGTTCGGATGACTCTTCGTCTTCGTTATCCTCCACTGGATCCGTATCTCCTTCACCTTGGCACTCACCTTGGTCACGTCCGCTTGGGTTTGCTTCTGGGCCAATCCAAAATGACCCATCCTCCTGTTCACCCGACCTTGCATCCTTCTCATCCCTAGTTGACTCCTCCGACATCTAGCAACCATTGTGAGGAATGTTCGAGGCTTCTGGACACAGTTCTGATTATGCACAGTTTAGTCTTCGAGCTTCAACATGACCCGACAAACATTCGGTTCAAGTTGGACCTGATGGACCTCCGTGGAGAGAGCATGGCTACCCAATTACACACTCTGATCATGCCAAAAGCCAGGCCAACGGAAGTTGTTTCAGACATGATGGGAGCAACTAGGGTGATTCCACTATGGGACATTGCACAACCTCTAGGTCATCAAAGCTAATTATGTTTTCAAGTTTCAAAGAGCTCTTAGTTTTTGGTCATGTTTAACAATGTTTTTAATAGTTGGGCCCTACGTGGCAATTTTTTTTTGTAAAAAAACCTCACTGTCCAAAAGAACTGAACTCATATCCCTACTGAGCAGTTCAGAGCCTTCGACTTTTTTTCATGGATGCCATATAACTGTATTTACTATAACTACTGACTTTGAAAAGTAATTTATATATACTTATTTTTTTTTATTTTTATTTTTTTGCTATTAATTGTAACTTAAATGCCCCCTATTTATAGAGAATAATCTTTTACCTACCTTATATATAATAAATAATTGAATGACGGTTGAATGGTTGTTGGAGAGGGAATGGTTGGACCGTACACATCGGCCCAACACACATATTTTTGCAAAGAAGACGTGTGGAAGCATTTCATATTATTCAATGAAGTCGTTTTTTCCCAATGCCTTGTATCCCAAAGACACCAATTGGATTCCTAGGTTTAAAGTTTATGGCAATTGATTTAATCTTAGTCAAGATTGGGAAATTCCACATATTTATTACTATGAGCCCAAGAATTATCCATAAACTGAGTTCCGACATATTCTAAGATAGTACATAAAAGTCAATATAGGGATTAGTTATATATCGTCAATTTGTTATAGTCATCTTAACAAAACATAATGTCAACTATACATAATATTTTGTTGAATTCTTTTTTTAATATTCTATGTATTGGAAAACGTTGCAACACTAATTATACTTTTCCATATATATATAAAGTTTTAAGCCACCACCAATTTACTAGTTATTTCACACAACATAGCAATAATCTCTATATATATTATAAACTCATATATTTGGCATTATACCACTCGAGATTCTTAATTCTTCATTTATATTTGGCTTTCAAATGCTATAAATTCCAAACTTCCAAAGATCCTACTTCATGATGATGCATGAAATGATTTTCATTAAAATTTTAAATTAGGTACACTTTTTTTACTAATAAATTTAATAAATTTAATTGGTTGAGGTGAAATTTAGTTAGTTAATGTTATGAGCCAATGTGAATGATAAAAGATTAATGAATAAGAATTCATTTTTAGGGGTAAATTTCTTTTTACAATATATTGAATGTACAAGAAGAGATGAGATGATCCTAAGACCGGGTCTCCTTGGTATATCTATAGGAGACAAAAGGTATAATTATAATGAAAGTGATCGGGATGTTGTTAAGAACAAAATGAAGACATAGATATAACAAGGAAATACACAAAGATATTGCAAGAAACACAAAGATACAATAATACACAATTTCTATTAATGAACGAAATGTACAAGAACTGTAAAAATGTAGAGCAAAATGAACTCGCTAGAATGGTAGCAACTTATCTCTGAGAAGAGATGTGATGGTTACGGTTATTCGCAAGAAGATGTCATTACAATGATGATCCAAAGGAATTATTAACATAAAGAATCAATGAGAAAACCCTAAACAACCAAAACCCTAACCCTAGAAGCTAAAACGCCAAAAGGTTTGTGGGCCCCAATGAGGATAGTTGATATGTTAACTTCTTGAGGGCGTAACTTTTGCATACGATCTTTGTTTAGGGCACTCGATATACCGTTGAAAAGGTCTAGACAAGAAGTACACATTTTGACCAAGTTGAGGCTACTAAATATGATTGGGCCCTGCAACATAAAAAAAACGTTGTTTAGGGCCTCAAAATGGTCTCGAAAGTTCAAGACCCGAAAAAACGTAGAAAAACTACCAAAGTGGAAAATTGTCTTTTGATCCAGTGGAACAGGTGGGTGGCCACCGATATCCATCTGGATAATTCCTCCCCCCTTATGAAGCAATGGTCCCCATTGCGTCAAGTTCCCTTGGGTGAAGGGGAAGCTTTTGTTGAATCTTAACCTTGGTGAGCCGCTTGCCTTGCTGAAGAATTTGTCCTTCTTTTACTTGGAATTAGCTTGTTGAAGGATGTCATGGACCTATTGTGAGAGGGGTTGGATTTGTTGAACCAATCTAGTTGCATGATTTTTCTTGGTCTGAGTGTTGGAGGAATCTGTCGGTGAATGCAACATGAAGAGCTATATCAATGGGGGCTAATGGTTGGAACCCCAAGAATACCTTAAAAAGGTCATTTCCAATAGAACTATGAAGGGATTTATTATAGCTTGGATTGAATAGGCAGTGTAGAGGCACCTCCATAGGTGAAGCAAAAGTATCTTTTTTCTCTTCTACAATCATGTCGCCCTAATTCTACTAATAAAAAGGTTTTGGGCCAAGGCTGCAATGGTTGCACTGTCCTTCCATTCACCTTTCAAACGGATCATGAACAAGATAAAATTTGTCGTATGAGAGAGTACTTTGTGGCACTGTTTACTGAGACAATAGTCATAACTACCTCTGGTACCTTGTAGAACTGACCCCCTAGAGTAACAATGACACTCAGGGTGGAGACTCATAAACAACATGATGCTTCCACATATATGGTTGGCCTAAAAGAACATCACAAAATTTCAGTGGGGTTACATCACAAAGTACCTCATCCTCGAAGGGCTTGATGCCATAGGATAGGCGACACTGTTGTCTAACACAAAGATATCATTCATGGTGAAGCCACCCGATGTTGTATGGCTAAGCGTGTGGTGTTGTTGACAAATTCAACTGCTTAACGACCTCTTTCGATATTAGGTTCTTTTGGCTTCCACTATCAACAATGAAATACAATGGGGTTTCCTTCACCCACATCTGTGAATGGAAGAGGCATCCCCCCTCCTCAGGCTCTTCTAGTTCTTCTAGTTGGATTGTTGTGGTCATGATGGTAGCAATGGGTTCTGCATCAACGATATTTTCCTTTTATTTTTTTTCTGAACCAGAGTCCGAGTCGAGGTTCAGATATTTTTCTTTGAGCTCAACCACCAATGACTATTTTGAGCGACATTCTTCGGTGTTGTGCCAAGGGATTTTGTGGAAGTCACACCACTCTCCAATGTCCTTCTTCGTCTTCTTGTTACCCATATTTTCCTACGGCTTGGATTGGTTGTCTTTTTGGTTGTTCTATGAGTTAGGGTTGCATTTACCATACTTTGGTTGTCGCAGATTTACAGAATCGAAATCCTGCTTATTCCACTGTTTAAATTTCTGCTCAATTTTGACAACATATCGACAAGCAACTCCGAGTGACAAGATGTCCATAAAATCCATTTCTATTTGGATGTACGTGTGTAGACCCCCATAGTATTTTAGTACTAGATGTCGCTCGGAGTCTCTGATACCCAACTTGGTGCGCAAGGTGTGGAAGGTATTTGTGAACTCTGGCACTGTTTGGTCCCTCTTCTGATGCAGTGTGGTCCATCTCATGTACTAGTTGTCATAGTTTCCAACAAGGTAACATTGTTCCTTAATGACATCCATAAAAAATTTCTATGTGGGTTCAGCCTCAAACATTCCAAACTCCTTTGTGGAATTTCACTCACAGTAAGTTTCCCACCAATTTTTGACATGGGGAAGGGCCTTAAGGAGTGCATAGATGATTTTTTCACTATTGGAAATTTTTTGGACAAAGAAATAACCCTCTAGCAGACTTAACCATTTTCCAAAGTGTTGATGTCTATTTTTACTTCAAATAAGGCAATATCAAAGTTAACTTGTACCTTAAAGGGTGTCACACCTCCGAATTGACCGCTAGTTGAAGGTGCCTCTGTTGTTTTTGGCAGCTGTTGAAGTATTTGGATAAAATTATCCATCATCTCGTTCCTTTATCGTGCGAGGGCTTCCTAAAGAAACAATTTGATAGGATCTCATGCTCTATTGTCCTTCTTTTCTTCTACCATGGGAGGTTGCTTGGGTGGGCGAGAGTGGTTGTCCTCAAGAGAAACAAGCTCGAGACCCAACTCTCTATACCTTGACCTCGTCGGGGACATGCACTAAGAACGACAAGGAGAAGATTGCTCTGATACCACTGATCCAGATTTTGTTGAGAATGAAATGAAGGAAGAGATATAACAAGGAAATACAAAAAGATATTGCAAGAAACATAAAGATACAATAATACACAATTTCTATTTATGAACTAAATGTACAAGAACTGTAAAAATGAAAAGCGAAATGAACTCGCTAGAATGGTGGCAGCTTAAATCTTTGAGAAGAGATGTGATGGCTACACTCATTCACAAGAATATGTCATTACAATGAGGCTCCAAAGGTATTTTTAACATAAATAATCAATGAGAAAACCCAAAACATCCAAAACCCTAACCCTAGAAGATGAAACTCAAAAGGTTTGTGTGCCTTGATGGGGGTAGTTGATACATCAAGTTCCCCAAGGCGTAACTTTTGCATACGATCTTCATTTGGGGTGATCAATATACCATTGGAAAGGTCTAGCCGAGAAGTACACATTTCGACTGGGCCCAGTCTAGAGCTCGTACCAATCTCTTGGGCCCCGCAATGTCAAAAAAACATAGTTTACGACCTCAAAATGGCCCCAGAAGTTCAAGACCCGAAAAACCGTTGAAATATTGCCAAAGTGGAAAAATGTGTTTTGAGCCAGTGGAATAGGTGGGTGGCCACCGATATCCATCTGGATTAGAAAGGGTGCAATGGAGGGTTCTAGTCTACATACAAATATAACACTAGAAATGTAATAATTCAATATCTGGGGCTTAATAAGGGGTTTTATGCATAACATGGGCTTTGTCTAGGGCTTAACCATTAAAGAGAGGTGTCGTTATTTTCCTATAACATATTTGTTTGCTTATGCAATCGACCTTTTGCTTAAATTCCCATATCACCTAACAACATTTCAAAAAAAGAATTAAACAAGTTGCCCATAAGCCATAGTTGAATAGTATCTTGTTTTCTTAAATAAAATTTATCATAGGGTAGTACCAAATCCTATTACATATTCAATTTTCATTTTGACCATAACTAAGTTGTGGTTGTTTACTGTTATTTTTTTAACTATCTCACACATTAGTTTTAGTGACAAAGAACAAAAACTTAAAACCGTAGAGAACGTAAAACGAATTTAAGTGGCAATCCCAATTTATATATATGAGATGTATATGACACGTAGACAATATGACAAGTAGCAACTTCTGTATATTAGAGATATGAATATTAATTTCCCAACGTAGGGATATGCAGATAGTATTAAGTAGCTTGTATACGTGCAACTTGTATATGTTAGAGAGATGGACATTGATTCCTCAACGACTCTGGGATTTGATCAACACATTCCAAGAATATGTTGTTCATTGCCAATAAGCATTAAATCATCATATCAATAATCTAGGAAGATGGTAAATCAATTTTGATGAAAACAAATTCTTTTGTAAGAAAGTGCTTGAAGATGTCAAAAAGTTGATTGAATGATTTGATTCTCTTGTTGTTAGGCTTGGAATTGGCAGGGATCCATTTATTTTGGTATGTCATGTTGTCAAGCAAGGTGATTTTTTTGTATATAATCTCGTTGTATCTTGGGTTACAATCTAGACACTCTCTATATTTTTCCAGTCTTCTATCCTTCTTTTGCATGGGCATTGATAGGGTCTTCGTTTTATATTATAAATAGTAACTATTTGAGTTGACATATATTTATGCATATGCAACATATCCAATACAAAGGGATGACTTAATTAACAATGAATTATTTTGTTAAAGAGGAACTGTTAAATCCTTCATATGAGGAAGTTCTAGGGAACACATATTGATTGTATGTGATAATCAACCAACATATACATATTTTCAATTTAGTTAAAAAGGATGAGGTAGAGGTAGAATAGGTGCACTTAGAAATTGCATAGGAGGAAGATATAATCTCCCTCTACAATAATAATCCCAAGGTGTTTGATATCCATATTCAAGCACTACCAAACCCAAGATATGCAAAAATACGTGGTTATCCAAAAGTGAAAGTTGTAACGCTGATAACATTACACTTTGAGATGACAATTGTTAGCAGGTGGAATGGAAAGGTGTGATACCGATGTAACGTTCTAGTAACAAAGTTGTAAAAATTAATCATATTCTTTATGTACCTAGAATAACAATTTGTTTTTTCTCCGTAAGTTAAAACTTAAATTGCAGATGAAAATTCCGTAGATGTTTTCGAAAGAAAAAGAAAAAAAACAATGTCTAATTAAATACAAATAAATGAGTGATAGCCATATTTGTCAAAACAAACAATTTATACAAATTTTAAGGCATACCACAAAAAGTAATAGGTTTTCCTCTCAAGTGAAAAATCTGAAAATAAATTATGGAATGAGAAATAGGGGCATATCAATTATTTTATCTCAATATGTTGAACGAAAATGAGTATGGTTCAATGTTTGTCACAATGAAACTACTTGTTCACTAAGAGGGATTTTTCCCTATGAAGAAATTGTGTTTGAAGAAAAAAGTTGTAGATGAGGAATGATGAAAACAAGCTTCTCATTGTTAAACTTCTTTCATAGTAGGGGGAAATGTAATATCTCTTTCCACCCAATTTTTTTTTTTTTTTAAATTCCATCATCAAGTGTATCTTTGTGCAATTATAAATGACACATTTCTTATACAAATTTGTTTGAATGCACTTAGCATTTGTTTATTTAATATTCTTAACTAATTGTCATGACGTTGCCATGAAAAAATACTTGTTCATTGGGCGCTTGATCCCGCACGCCAATTCTTCCAACACACTAGTCATCAACATTAAATGAAACTTCTCCTCTTTGCAAGTACACAATTGTTATTTTTCTTTCTGATGCATGCATTACAACTTACTTCATTAAGTTTGGTAACATGTTCATCATGCGTTCGTATAACAAACTTTGGATACTTATAACTATTTCTCTATTCATGTTGTATTGCAATCCTACTTTCTCTAGCCCACACTATAAATATGAGATTGGGTCTCATAGGAACAAACTATAAATTTGTATGCTTGAGAAGTCTCATATTGTTTACACAAACTACACAATCCTTTTGTCATTATTTAAACTCTCTAGTGCATCGTAGTCTCTAAGGACTATAGTCCTTTTACTATGAGTTGATGGTAAAGTATTAATTATTGAAACCAATTAATTAAACCAACGGTCCTTTATCAACCCATACATGAACCTTGCATTGTCGATGGTAAAGGTATGCTATATAAACAAAGATGCTAACAAGACAAGATAAAGAGCCTACATCATCCAGACGTTCGAGGAAGACCATCATTGAGCACTCGACTCAAAGCTATATACCAACAACTTGTCCTCAACAATCAAGATACACAAGCATATGGTGATAATATATAAAGTTATCATATATAATAACATAATCCATCAATATTCATAACAAATATGCCCATGGAATAACAATTCAAATATTTGCAAGACATTAATTGGACGATAAAAGAGTATTTCTATTAAAATATGATCAACAAAAGTTTATGAATGACAAACTTTTGTGTCGGCACGTCTCAGAACGAGAAACTAAGTCCCTTCCAGCTGGGCCTCCACCACTTCAATCCTCCACCAAAGGCAAGCTCATACAAGAGAGACAATGAGGTTCTCCATCAAAGAGGGAAGAGCTTGGGGGCTAAACAATGTGTTCAGACTTAAAAGGAAAAAGGGATGCAGACTCAATATGAAGTGAGTAATTTCTCCATAGTAACTTTGCTCTCAAAGTTAAATTCTTTCTCCTCTCTTCCACAGCTTGGATATGGCCCATTTATATCCTTCAAATGGAACTAAAGGGCTGAGTCGGGACATTTCCAATATGGAAGGTCAAGGACCATGGATCTCGTGACGTGACATGGAAACCCAACACCATTTTTAAATTTTGGGCACAAAATCCGATGTACGCGAGCTATAATGGGGCAACCCGTGTATACGCATGCTGTATAGCTGTTAGGGCACATATATGTGGAAAAATATGATTTTTAGCTCTGGGAATTGCAAAAATGGACTTCAAGTCTGGATAGGGAAATGGAAAAGGCCTTCTGAGCAAGTTGCATGGGGTGAGGAAAATCTTGATATAACAATTACTCCTATGACTCTCGGCCTTAGGGTCTCTGGAAAGTGTTATCATATTTTTTGTGTTATACACAGATGTCACACGATAAGTTACGCACACACATCAACATAATATATTAAATGCTCCATGCTAATTGAGGGTTGTTTATCCACTAACCAACTATTAATTTTTGGTTTACACCAGTGCAACATTATTGGAATTCCACGTGGAGAGTTCCATGCGTGCCACATCTTGGCGCCATTAAATTTTTTATCTGTCCTACTCTTGTCAGTACCACCATGATTTAACTGCCACATTGTAAATTGATACCACTATACTTCACCTGTTCATTGTATGGGTTCATTTGGATTGCGAGCGTTAGATCCATAGGATATTCTCCTCCTTATCATAGGGTTTGGTCATTTTACTCATGTAGATGCAAAACAAGCTCAATCTCGAGCTGGAACAAATACTAATGCACATAAGGTGATGGTTTACTTTCTCATTTTCGATGACTTGCTAGGTTAGATATTACATGCAACTTCTTGTTACTTGTTTTCAATTAAGTTACAACCATTTTGTTGCTGTGGTTTGTCCACAGGGATTCATTGGGGTCTAGAATGAACGACTTGTCATGAACCTGGCAACATGCTCATCATTCGCCCACTTGCAAAGGTAAAACACATTGGTTTTTACATAGCATTATAAATAATAATTTGAATTTTTAGCCTTATGTTTTGATCCTGTAGCTTTACGTATTGTTCAAGGCTTTAATAACTGTGATTATGGATTATTCACAGGGTCTATTGATACCCTTTGGAGCGAGGTCAGTTTA
>ML785808.1:69724-108230 GCA_009831015.1 Picea engelmannii
ATATATATATATATATATATATATATATATATATATATATATATATATATATATATATATATATATATATATATATATATATATTGTTTGGATTTACATAATGATAATTGTGTTATTCACTCATACATAATGAAGGTGGCGTCATGGTCATCCTTAATGAGATTAATATTTTTCTCTTTTGTTTTCTCGACAGTTCACTGCTTGATCTTCGTGAGGGTTTGATACTTGTTCATGTGGTTTCCACACCTTTGGTTATACTCTGTTGATTCATTCTTTATTTATAAAGTCCTGTAGCATATTACAGTTTGATTCATATGGGGATTCACAATACTTCTTAGTATTATTTTAATCAAAGAGGCCTTGGACAAATAGTTTCATACTGGTCTTTCTCTTCTATATATTTACAATATGGGTCGATTATGTCGACCAACACCCCGAGTCTAGTTTGACTCTACACCATATTCATTATCGATTTGATTCTATGGGTATGAGTCATGCATGCATCATATTGTTTCTAGTTTGGTTTGGAACTAAAGACATAATTGTTTTTACTTGCAGTAATATAAACTATCTATTTAACAATGTGCATCCATATATTTTCTTGAGCGAACTATTTTTAAATTACTTCAATAAAATCCAAGATACAGAAATGGATATCACACATAAATAAAACTACAATGTCTTTGTTGTGTGCAAACTGGGTTCTTCATGTTTTCAACCTAGAACATTTTCATCTTTTGAACAGATAAACTATTTGAGAATGAAAGGTAAACTAAATATATTTCTTTTCTTTCTCCCCGCAACGTATAAATAATAAATCAGCCACAGAGGATAACATTCTATAGATTCTTTTATGTATTTCTTACTGCTCTGATAAGTAATAAACAAGCAATTGAGAATAGTATTCTACATACATTTTTAGGTTTCTTGCTACAACCAACTAAATAATAAATAGAACATAGAGTACATTTGATTATAAAAAAATACTTTAGCTTTTGGAACCATTCTCTACTGTAATACTTATCAATCATTAATAAAATAAGGATAAATAAAATAAGAGAACATATCTGAGCCTGCTATAATAACTAGGAAACAAATTGAGTAGAGAACTGGTTCCTCCCAACCATAGACACATACAACCAAAGTCGCTTGTCCTTGTTCCTCCCAACCATGCATCCTAAAGATTCATTTCATGAAGATGTCAACAATGTTCATCGCCTTATGAGTTGATTTCATTGGAATGAAGTGTGTAGCTTTAGTAAGTTTGTCCACTACTGCCATAATGGAGTCATTCCGTTTCTTAGTTTTAGGCAGTTCTGTAATAAAATCCATGTTGATTACTTCCCACTTCCACTTAGGAATGGGTATTGGCTGCAATAATCCAGTTGGGTGACAGTGTTCAACTTTAACTTGCTATCACTCAAGACACCTAGAAAGATATTCAACTACTTCAGTTTTCATTCCGAGCCAGTAATATTCTCTTTTTAAAGTTGTTATAGTCTTTTGGTAGCTTGGGTGACTTGAGTAAGGTTTCTTATGTACTTTAGTCAATATTAAACATTTTAGATCTACACTATTTGGGATGTAAATTTTGTCTTTATACAACACTAAACCATCCCGATTAAATCTCAATTTCAACTCTTCTTCACCTGAATCATCATTCTGTAATTTTCCCTTAATTTTTCATAAGTTTCATCATTTTATGCTGCTGATTTTATTTTTTGTTTTAGATTAGATTGCATATTACTACTGTAAACTTCATTTAATTTTCTGTCGAACTACCTATTTCAAAGAAACAAATTTTTTTATGGGGAATTTTACTGATACAAATTCTTTAACTTCTCCCATAGTTCCTTGGCTGTAGCTTCTCCTAGGACATTCAGTAACACCAAATCTTCCAGGAAGAGTCGAATTGTATTCCTTTCTCTTCTTTCTATCTTATCCCAATCTTATTTCATTATACCAATATGTTGTGTACTAGGATCCACAATGATCCATTATTCTTTTTCTACAAGAAGGTACTCCATATTGAGCTTCCATAGCTCAAAGATTTGACAATTGAACTTCTCAATCTCGATTCTAGAATTGCTCGCTATTTTCTTTCAATGCATGAATCACCATTGTAAATCTCCCACTAAACCTAGGTTTAACAAATACCCAAGATAAACTTGATCTATCAAGACCGAGACAAAACCTTAGCAACAAAGGCATCCCCCTAAAGCAAAAAATGAGCGTTGATACCACATGTAGTTTTAAACATGTGAAGTAAAACAATGCATACATAGTCTTAATAAAAATAAAAATTAATCAATCACTCATACACATAGTACAAAAATATTTATGCTGGAAACCCTTAACCGAGAGAAAACCAACCTTCCTTGGTGTCACACCTCTCAACTCTTAATTGCATTACTTTCACCATTTACAATACAATATTTGGGTACATAAATCACTTGTAGGACCCCCCTTATTTGAGTACATGGATCAACCCTTCCATTTTATGCATTTTCCATCTACTTGGTGATAGAGACTTCTTCACATGGGCACCCTAGTATAGTCACCCTCGTTGTATTTTGGTGCCCATGTTGTTTCATTTTGCTAGGGGTTGGGAGTATCCCAGAGTTGAGCCGCATTCCTTTATTCTCATCACGTTGACAACCATACCCTCTAGACTCGCATATCTATAATACCCACATGTTTCTACCCTAGCTGGGGGCATGTGTGTTGCGTAACACCTCCACTCCTAGCTAGGGGAATCACACATGCCCTCCTGAATATCCCCATTGACACTTTTAGGAGGGAACTCATCTGTGTATTTTCCTATGGGTATGCCCCATTGGCACTCTTTAGAGGGTCAAGTAATTTCTGATTGGTTTCACCTCTTCGGATTCCAATTGGATTTTAGAGTCTTTTGTTCCATTCACTATTCAAATGGTACAATTGTTTCATCCCTCTCTTGACCAACCCCATTAGCTCTCTAAGGTAGGGTCTATCATTTCTGATTGGTTTTCCCCATTGGCATTCCAATTGGATCTTGATCTCTCTTGCTCTATCCTCCTCTCAGATATTACAACTCTTCTCTACTTCTCTAGACAAACCCCAATGGAATTGTATGTAAAAGTTCTTATTTTTCCAGTTGGTATCCCCCACCAGGATTCCAGTTGGTCAGTATGTCTCCTAGTCCACCAGTCTGATTTTTTATACCTTACACTCAAATATTACAAATCTTACCTTATCTTCTTGATTATCACCATTTTCATTATTAGGAGTATTTTCCCCACTTCCTGGTTGGTCTCCTCCATTGCGATTCCAATTGGGTCTTATCTCTCTTAGTCCAATGGTGATATTTGTTTGATCCCACATTATGATCATGAAAAACTTACCCTTTTTTCTCCTGCATCACCCCATTGATAGGCTCAGGAGATACCTCCCTCTTTCCAGTTGGTTTCCTTCACAAGGATTCCCACTGGATATTGTGTGTCTACCCACATCAGTTTGATTTTTTCTATCCTTCTTTTGAATATTATAAATCTTACATTGTCTTCCTGATTAGCCCCATTGGCATTATCAAGGAGGTTTCCCTAATTCCTCATTAGTTTCCCCTCTTCAGATTCCAATTGGATACTTGTGTCTTTAATTATATCCTCCACTTGGATAATACAACCCATTGTCGCCTTCCTACTAGCCCCATTAGTGCTCTCAGGAAGTTTATGTCAATTATAATTAGTTCCCTCCCTTCGGGTCCCAATTGGATCAAGGTGTCGTTTGTGCTATTCACCATTCCGACAATATAACTTGGTATCCCCCTTTCCTTTTCTTATTCTTAGCCCCATTGTACTTCCCAGAATACATCTTCCCCTTTTTGGTTGGTTTCCTCCACTAGGATTCCACTTGGATATTGTGTTTTTTCAACACCTTGGATTGACTCATTCTATCCTCCATTTGGGTATTACAACTCTCACCTAGCCTCTTTGGCATTATCTGAGAAGCCCTATACTTCTCTTGTATCTCATTCCTACTTTGGTAGCATTCCCATGTTGCCCTTGTTTATAACATCATAGATGACTCACCCTTTTGTCCCATGGAGTCTCTTTAGTTACACATTGAGTCTTATTGCAGTTTGTCAACACCTCCATGAGTTGTACCATCACATGTTTCCCAGCTATAGCCATCCATCTGTCCCACTGATGCCATTGAATAGCATTTTTCCTAGTCATCCACCATTCCATATGGAATATCTTTAGTTGATGCCAGGTCATCCCTACAATTATGCTCTAAACAATGGAGGTCTTGAGTCCACCTCTCTTTTCCTTCCATCCACCCTAGTGTTGGTCCCTATCCGTCACATTATGATTGTCACCTAGTGTTGGTACCATGAAGAATCCTTTTCCTTGGCTCTAGTGGGCCTTCCCTTATTGACTTTAATACTTGTATTCTAGGGGTTTAGCTTAGAGGATTGTATCCTTTGGATTCCCTTTCATCCTTGGTGATTTGGTGGTATTTTATGTACTTGAATTCACCTCCTTGTCAAACATTTGACATGCATACACTTGATAATTTAGTGATCTATTTCCAGATGCCATCATACCAGACATGTGTGAGATGTAGCATACCTTAGGAGGGTGTTTCCCTTTAAGTAGCCCCCCACATGTTCCAACCTCAGTAGCTACTTCCATAGTTATGTCTTCCGATGTTGTTCTTTGGATGCCGGGTCTACAAATCCTCCTTCACTTTTGGGCACTAGTGGAATTTCCTCTATCAATGTGAGCACATCTATTCAAAGGGATAGTCCTTTGTACCTTGGTACCTAGCCACCCCACAACCAGGTTACCTTGGACCAAGCTAAGAGAGTCCTCATTTCTCCTAGAATTGGTAGGATCTCACGTGCTTGAATTCAACACCTTATCGCACAATTTATATTCATACATACATATATGATCCAATGTCACTTGCAGTTCCTCCTATTTGATTGGCTCCATCCCACCATTTTTAGATCCCCTAGGTTGAGCTTTCCTTTAGTGATATCGTGTTATATTTGTGGAGCCCCATTCATGTTCAACAATTTTTTTTAGGTTTCTTCCACCCTTTCCTTCAATAAGGGGGGCATAAGTTCTTATGTACTCAATTTCAATCATATTTGGGATGCACTTCACATTTTCTCATCCATATATGTGTATATGAGAGATTGATAATGTAGTTTGGCCATAATCCACCAACATCACGTTGCATTTGAGACTTCTTCATTGTATCCCTATTCATACCATGAGTTAGCTCGACGAGTATGGGTATGACTAACTTGTCCCATTGATATCATGTACCTCACAACCTTTTCACCCTCTTATTGACATGTGATTTTCTGTGGCCTCTTTGATGATTGGACCTCTTTTTTCTTCATGTGGCATTTTTCTCTCTCTTCTGTTGACCCATATCCTCATGAAAGACAAATATAATGTATTTCGGTCATACGATGTACTCCTAGCACTCATAAATTAAGGGGTATTTGTTATCACCAAAAAATTGCTCACCTAGCCCATATTTCTAGGATTACCAAAATACACCATATATAGTACATGTTTCCCATTTCCTTACCCATTTGCCCCTAAAATAACTCAGGAAACCACTTTTCCTAATGTTATTTTAGTTTAATTAAAGTTATAAACCATTTTGATGACTTTTTCCTCTTTATTTTATTAAAAAAAGGTAAAATAATCAAATAATGGTTAAAAGTGATTTGGTAAAATAATACTTTATCATTTTGACCCTATCTAAGATAACCATTGTTTTGTCTATAAACTAAAGATATTTTGCCCATTTCCATATGATCCTCATATTGAAGTACCAAAACATTGTCGTAATTTCCATTGATCTTTTGACCTCATTTCACCATTGTTGCTTTTAGCCATTGAGGAGGAGAAGCTAAGCATTTTCTACACATTTAGGAAATAAGAAGAACCCTCCCAAGGAGAGGCCACCAAGAGATTCTTGTTTTTAGTGGTTTCTTCACAGGTGTTTTTTATTTGATTCTTTCGATAGGGTAAAGAGATTGATCCCATTCTTTGGATACTTCTACTACATTTTGTAGGTGGTATGTTCTTTGTTTTATTTATTTTATGGTAGAGTTAAATCTAAACGAGTGTGGATCCATTAATAAAAGTAAATTTTATGTGATTTTTACCCATTTTTGTTTATGATCTAGAACAACCACTAGGGATGCAATTTTTCTCACCCTTGCTACAAAAATCGGGAAAAATATTGAGTCCTTAAAGAGTCATTGGTGCATTTTAAATACCTTCGTAATATCAGTCATACAGATAATGATGTGGAAGGTGACATGGCTCGAGTACACAACAACACGGTTTATTTAAGTTTGATGACATGGAACTGTATGATCAATAATTTGGATTGTATGGTAGTCGAGGTGGAAAAAATCCATGTCATAGGATCAATGGTTGAGATTCACTCTTGATTAATGATCAGATGGATAAAATCCCCTATCAACACTTGGTGGGAACCTACGATTTAAATAGTTTATCTACGTTGGTGGAAATGTGGACCTCTATACTTTCATACTCATACTATTTTTTTTGACACCCGATTACTCATCAATGTCGAGAGAAACCTTAAGACTCTTGTTCTATTTCTCGATTGATTTCACTGATGCCCAATAGTTCAGGGATCTCCTTGAAAATACTCCATAAAAATCAATGTTTATTGTTAAAATGATAATTCCGAACACTTCCCTTTCTGTTGATTCCCGATAACTCATCAGAACTTCTTCACAAGGTTTCCATCGACATTGGTATTTCAGGTAAATAACTTATCTTTTCTTTTAGCCTGAACCATGATGAGTTCATTGGAGCTTTGGAGAAATTTTGTGATCTCATTTCTTTTTTCAATTTTTTCCCTTTCTCAAATGAATCATGAGGTTTCCTTAGGGATTCATGAATGTTTTTGAAGTTCTAAAATGTGAAGAAAACAAAAAATGCATAAAATTAAAGAAAATGGATGTGCAATCTATGTAAAGAAAAACAAGAAGACATCGAATGGTCAAAAGAAAGTGGTACCCTAAAAATTAAAGAAAATTTTAGAAGAGTGTGTTGTGTACTCAACATTATAGTACTAGGAATATTTCCTTCATGGGATGCTTATCCTTCTAGAGTGCCGACAATTTCTGGCTTTATGACCCCTTTTCTTACAAAATAAGCAAACCAAAGATACTATGCCATACCTTTTCGATTTGTGATGATGCTTTCTAGCTTCATTTCTTGGTCCCCCAAGAGTTGGAGAATATATGGATGGCATAATCATCTCTTTTCTACTCTCTTCCAAGCCTACACAAGCATATTTGACTGGCTTGTTGCACACTTCTTTTCCAATTTTCTTTTCCTCCATGGAAATGGCTTCTTTTCCAGTTCCTCTTGCCTCGATGAAGGTGGTTTGAGATGAAATTATGTTGTCTTATTTTTCATTGAATCCTAGACCTTTGTTCTTGGGCCTCTATTGAGCTACAATTGGGATCATAATCCATTGGAATTCCTTTCCCAACCCTTGGTCATCATATCCCATTTGCATCATGAGCTTGGAACCGATGGCTCTAATTTTCATTTCAAGGTCACCAAAGGCCAATTGAGTAAAGATATTGGAAGGTGAGTTTACCATGATTAAATCCATCATGCTACAAGATTCCATAGTGGCAATAGAAGGGGCTTGTTTTGTCTCTTGGAAAACTACTTGTAGTTTCTTCAACGCCTCTTCCTTGACTACCAAATCCTGGTATAGCTAAGTAGTTACTTAAGTGAACCCCTCTTCTTTCCAATTATCTAACTAAGTAAATTTCTCCCCCAATTGCAATATTTGCAATATGATCCTATATAATTCATCCCTCATGATGGTGAAAGAGTCCTAGAGCTTGGTAAGTTATTTTTCCAACTCATTTTCTTTCTGCCTCCAATACCAATTTTCCTCTTGGATTTGCCTATTAAAATATCTCAACTCTTCCAAACTCTCCCTCTTCAAGGATTTTCCCATGGAACTTGCTTCAATATCTTTGATGAAGCTACTCTAATACCATATGATCCATAAATGATAGGCCCATGACCTATCCCTTTTGTCAACATGGATACCAATTACAGAATAAGAAAAATACTCGGTCTCCTCTTTTCACTATTAGACTATAAAACATTGCACTGTATGGAGATTATACCTCAGTCAAAATAAAGACTATGTATTCTTACAATATTACAATTTGGAAACCATTCTTCACTCATCCAATACATTAAACCACAAAAAAAACTTTGAAACAAGAAAACATAATGCAAAATCAATTCATTGTGGAAGAGGAGTTGAGTTGTGCAATGGTGTCGTGGGTATTTTTTTATACAACCCCGAAATCATTATAGGTGATTAATAGTAGCATCCACAAACAATAAAAGGATTTTAGTACTGTGATGAGTGGGAATGAGTTGGTGAAGTTTGCATCTACTAACCAAAATATAACTTTTAATCAATAAAACACACTAGATTCACAATAACAATTAAATGCACCATAATCAACACATATTTATTTTCCTTGGTGAATTCCTTACAAAGGGTGAGCTGTCCATGCTTATAAATCTCATGAATTGTTACTCACTAAAAAAATTGCAAATAGCCATGGCTCAGAGGCACCTTTTCTCATCATGGATAGGCTCCTCAACTCCTTCATTCTCCAATATTCAAGCAAGTTGCATTCTTTGAGATCTCATCTATTCTCTTCAATATTTCCAAGATCTGTTTGCATATCCCCTTTGATGACATTATTCACTACAAACTTCATTTTTAATATGGGATACCTTGGAAGGAGAACCATCACGATGATTCATTTTCACTTCCAAGTAAATTTTGGACATTTTCTCAACTTCACCAAAAAATTAAAATAAAAAAAACAATTACATACTTTTTACAAATTTACAAGAGGTTTGGAGAGGATCCAATTCGAATCATACAAAAAAGTTGATTGAATTTGAGAACATCCTAAGTCCCCAAACTTTGTTGGTTGAACCATTAGCTATACAAGCTCCAATTCACCAAGAGGATGCATCTAATATAAAATCCAAGGTCCAACTTAACTATTCAAGAATTAATTGTAGTGGTAGGGAAAACTATGATTGCTGATTTGCAAGACATATCAAAATTACTTTTTTTACATTTGGCATATTATTGATAGGAGTCTTGCACTAGGGTACAATTTACTACATTGAAGCAAACATTACATTTGGAAATAAAGAAATATAGTTATTTCAATGAAATTTATGTAATATTGTTTTTTGGCAAAGTCAAAACCTTTACCATTACCCAAATAAAATATCATCTTCCATTAAGTCAAAAATTGCTTGGAATGAGAAGATGTTGGAATTGCAAGTTGAGTATACTCGAAGAAATAATTCAAGACTATGACAACATCAAGAAACAAAGATATGACATTTTTGTCAACAATAACAAGATGATAAATCGTTTGAAATGTACTTCATTAATTTATGATTCTCATGTGATAACTAAGAAGGCCTTTGGCATTAAGGTAGCATAAAGTAAGAATGCCTTCATTGTTAATTTTGATAGCCTAATTAAATTCTCATCAGAAGCGGTTATGATATGGATCACTACTTTCATCATATATAATGATCAACATAATTCCACTATTGAAGATCACTCCATCACACTACATGATCTATAACATGGAGCAGATGAGATCAATGTTAAAGAGGAAAAAATTATGGACACACAAAGGGAGTTTATTAAAACTTGGATTGATTATATCATGTCTACATTGAGAAATTTGGATGAGACTTAGCCACAACTTGGAAATTAGGGTTTCTTGTAAAGTTTCTCATTTGATTTCAATAGTTATAAATTCATTTTCATTGATGGAGAAAGGGTTCAACAAAAAATTCTCATGCCCACAAGTATTTTAAAGTCCTAAACTTGTGTATTCCTATCCATTCCTATCTTTTCTCCCCTCTTATATATATATATATATATATATATATATATATATATATATATATATATATATATATATATATATATATATATAAAACAAACACCGAGAAATTTGTATTAATTAAAAAGGTTGAAGTTGAGGGATACAAAAAAAGGTTGCCTGCCTTGGTGTGATAAGTCATAAGGTCTATTGAATTTCTAAATAAGTGTCATTTAAAAAACCCATACAAAATTGCAAGTATTATAAAAAAAGAAACAATGCTAGAAATATCGACAAATAAGAGACTAAAACAAACTTTCAGTCTCTTATTGACAAATATTGACAATAAGAGACATTGTCAAAGAGAATTGACAGTGTCTCCAAAAAAAGATCCTTTCTTCTTCTAGTTGTCATGTTTCTTTTTCTTTTCAATGTGCCTAGAGATACGTGAAAACATTACTTATGAATTATATAGCTCAAGTTGTTTAAAGGCTAAGCTCATGAATAACATTTAATAATACATCCATTCATCACGCACAATTTCCTTTAGGATACACACAAATATTAAATGAAAGTTATTTTGAAAAGCAAGTGCTCCATGGGAAAACGAGATAATTAATCCACATTAACCATGAATTAACGTCCTTCTCCTTGAGAAATGGGAACTTATTAATGAATCATAAATATCCTTCAAATAATATGGATGGTTTAGGATAGTCTAATGAAAATTTCACTAAGCATTGAACATGGTAGAGAGAGATCACTCCTATAGAGGTTAGTTGTGTAGATGGAGGAGTGTGTGGAGGTAGGGGTTGTGTGAAGGGAGAAGTGTGTAGAAGGAAAGGTTTTGTGGAGGGAGGAGTGTGGATAGAATCTTTGCACAAGAGATAATTCGTAAAAATGGCTAAGTGTCAAAGGGGTGCAATTTGATGGACACATTGTGCATTATGGAGGTGGGGGAAGTGAAAAACAAAAGATTGTACGAAGAAAATGTTTTGTGTGAAGCGAGGAGGAATATTTTTGAAATAGAGAATCTCTACACCATAAGGAATATCCACACCATATAAGTCATAAATGACTAAGTATTATGCGCATATGAAATTTTTTCTTGACATGCTATGAAATAATGAAACTGTATGTATGGCGGTGGAATATGAAAAATAAATGAAAAAAAGGGGAAGGGTTCTATACATGGTTAAAATTGGAATGCAAGGATGATACATGAAAAATAATCAACAATACTACAAATACAGAAGCAATAGATCCTTATTGATCTAAATTTAGATATGACATGTCTAGTCCAACTTCTAAAGTTTGTTTCAGTCTCTTATTTGTCAATATTTCTAGCATTGTTTCTTTTTTGACAATACTTGCAATTTTGTATGGGTTTGCTAAATGGAACTTATTGATAAATTCAATATACCTTATGAATTATCACACCAAGGAAGGAAACCTTTTTTTGTATCCCTCAGCTTCAATCTTTTTAATAAAAAGAGAAAAAGACAATTTATTTCCATGACTTTTAATGTATACAATTTAACAATAACAAGTTTGTCCCATTTGATATAAGTTTCTGAAATGTTGAATGCATTTAACTTGGAGGAAGAAGATCCTATCAAGGGTTATTTTATGATCACTTAGTGTTAATGAGATATATCAATCTTTTCATAAGGATTGCAAAAGGAATTAATGATAATGACCCTAATAACCCTGGGAAGAAAGAAAAACAAGTATGTAATGATGATTTGGCTACTAAAGTCAGTTCAAATACTCAACGTTAGGAGAAAAAAATGAAGCAAAGAGGTAAAAGTACGACTAATATTCAATATTCTTCTGCCCCCCAACAACACAGGAGTTCCTCCTTTGCCCAGAAAAAAAATAAGAGTCAAATATAAGCAGAGGAGAGAATAATGAGAGATGCGTCGAGGGAGATAGCATAGATGACCCTCCTCATGCTACTGTTGAGAAGACACATGTGGTTTCACAACATAAGATAAATATAATCTCAAGTAAGAAAGGATCTCAAAATTCTGGAGGGCCAAGAGATATTGTTGATATTGTAGTCGATAGTACCAATGTGCCTGACTAGGTGGCATAACGAATTACTGAAAATCAACAAATAGTAGAAGAGTTGTCCCGAGAGGGAACAAATAGTAGACGTGTTCTGATACCAGCATGTAATGGACCTCCTGCTTCACACATCAACAAACCTCTCATAACAAGTGCAACAATTTTTTTATTTTTTTTTGTGTGCGTGTGTACAAGGGTAATAAAGACATTATACTCTGTGTCACAACATGACAACGAACATGATGCATGCAACTGCGACAACAACATAATGACCTAAGACACACATCAAGCATATGGAAGCAATGAACGACAATCAACCTACGAAATAGAATGACTACCCACCCGTCCTACCCTACAATGGTTAGGACCTCCAGGACACATAAGCAAAGCTCAAGCCCAGGTTCCCATCGGTTTTGACCATTTAAGGTCTCAAGGCTGGCGAATGTTCTGAGGAACAAKGAGGTGTCTATATCCTACCCGACATAAGAAGACCAARCCTACTAATCTAAGGGAAATCATCCTAACAACCCAAATTAAATACACCAGTAACTAGAACCCTTACAGTAAGCAACCAAGCACATTAAAGGYTTACCAAACCAGGTAYGAACTTTAATTAAAATGAACATCAACATTCCCCAACGGGAAGCGCGAGCTAAAAACGACTTCGCCATTATCCCGATTAGTCGTCGAGTCCATCTAGTCAATAATGACAACCTGTTTAATCATCTTTTACCAGCCCAATTTAGCATGCCTAAAATGCAATTATCATTAAGGTACCATCTAAATTAGCCTTAAAACAAATTCATTGCGCCATTTTAAATTCAAGTGTCAACAAGGTACCATCTAAATCAATATTAAATGGACATTAACAAGCAAGTTTGAACTTCGACTTGGTTGTAATAAAAACATAATTAATATTGATTATAATTTAACTAGCTTGCCTAATTTATAAATTAGCCATAATCAATAGACATTAAATACATCCAATCTAGCCAGTTTAAAAATATGCCATCCAATCCTTACTCACCATTCAAATTAAATCATTAATACAACCTGTAGGGCCTCATCTATTTTAATCCTAATCTCCATCCAATTAGTCATAATTCTTGATACAATAGTAACAATCTAAAACTAAAATGCTATCATTAAATAAACAATAAAGCAATCAAGGCATTTAACATAAAGAAAAAAGCAAGGCATTTAATACAAGAGCATTGATAACAATACAACCTGGCATTTAACATGAGCAAATAACCATGCGTTAAATAATTAAGCAATAAAAGGCATTTAATACCATTCGCTGCCAGGTAAGGGTAAGGTCTCAGGGCGAGGGTAAACTCAGGCATTTAATACTGAATCATTTAGCTTTACTGAAATTTAACTTACTGCCGTGAGTGATTAGGGAGAACTATTGCCCAACACATTAAGGAAATTTATGCCGAATTAAACATTACAGAATTTGACATGAGACCTATGATTGTGCAATACATCTGTGCAAGGCACCACAAACAAGGGCAGGGTAGTCAATGATTAGGCTAGCAAGGAGTCCAGAAGGCGCAGGGATAGATTCTGTCCAAAAGCAAGGCACACAGGTGGGTACAACTGTCTAAATGTTAAGGTTCTGCAAAATTCACTGCCAAAAATTAAATTCCTGCAATTCAAAATGGTCACTAAAGGTTCTGCCAAAACAACTATGATTCCTTCTATTTAATTAGTTACCGCTAATGCCAACTGCCACTTAAAACTTCTGTCATAAGCATTAAGGAGATAGGCTATCAATATATTCGCTGGAAATTTAAAGTGAGGTTCTAAATCTTTCAGATGACACTGACTCTCTCTATTTTAGAGATAGCTATGTCACCTTGGTATTAGGGACTCAAAAATATGTAATACTGTGTATTCGATCACCTCAAGGTTATAATTATAAACTACTCTTAAAATTTCAGGTGAAGTTAGGAGCGTATAACAGTTTAAAATCTCTAAATGCCAAGAAGTTGAAAGTATGCTTAGCCGTTGACAAGATTATAATTCCAATGCTATCAAAGGCTCAGACAATAGTTTTATTTTTACTACATTGGTTCTCACAACAATAACTGTTCCAAAAAGCAATGTAAAAAGTAATTCATCAGAATTCGGCTGGATCGATTGAAGCCTTGATTAGTAATGCTGAAAAATGACAACAACAAATAAATTGTGTGTACCACAATATTTGTCAACAATAACACTCCTGAGCGTTAACACATCCAGAGATCAAATGGGCAAAAATAATTTATCCAAGATCAAATCTCACGATTTACCTTGGTTAGCGATGGATGAGCGTGAGAGTCTCTAATTAAGTTATGAGCAACAGGTTTCTAAATCGCCCACTTCCAAGCACCAGCAACGAAATCTAAGACATGAGAAGACAAATTTCTAATTCGCCTCAAGGAATTGACACATGTATAAATTCGCCCAAGGAAGATTTCACACCAGTAATAAGAAAAGGGGTGAACACAGTCCTCACACCATTAGCAGAGGAACACGGTCAAGGATTTAGTGGTGACCGCCCAAGAATCAAAAGGTAAATACAAACACACTCAACAGAAGATGTGGGGGAAGTAAACCAAGAAATAACAAAAATGCAGAGTCAAAAATTGCTCTGGCAGTGCAAAGGCAGAGTTAAATTTACATCTATCTCAATTTACACTTGCTGAAGTGATCTTTTTACTTCATTACTTTAATGAACGCAGAGTGAAGATTACAACTATCACCAAATACATTTGCTGAAGAAATCATTTTACATCGTACCTTATTGAACGTAGAAGTTATAAAGCAAGTCAATCCAACAAAACCAAAATGCAGATCGAAGATAAATACCTTTTTACAACTCTGAATACCAATATAAAAAAAATGCTGACAACAGTAAGAGAATGCCAGGGCCATAAGGATAACTCATTGAAGGGATCGCAGGTTTATATCAGTCAAGGTGCAGAAAACAAACAACAAGGAAGCAAGATAATCCAAATGCAGAGGTCGTGCTGAAGGACGCAAGTCATCAATCTGGCAAGGACATCCACAGAGTGAGATGGATAGAGGTTTTCCTTCGCATCACCATCCTCGCACAGAAAAGCAGGCCGTTGAGATCCATAGGTATTTTAACGCAAAGGCGACGACCGTAGATCAGGATCCTGGCCGACTTCTCAGGCGAGGACTGGCATGCTAGGGGCAAAAAGCAAACAATCGCATGGGTCACAGTCAAACCACAGGGCTGTCGAGTCATGCAGGGATGAAGGCCACGGGAAATCAATCAACCAAACAATCAGCTAGGCTAAGAAAAAGGGGTCCGCTATCAATCTAAACATCCAATCCATTTACAAATCAATATGCAGATCCAAGCATAAGTCCTAATGCATTCTACTCTACAAAATAAAAGAGCGTACCGTTACCTGATCGCCCGCTTCGAATGACATCCCGCGCTCCATGCAACTACCGCTTGCCGACCATTGAGACTTCATCGGTACCTCCCAGCCAATGCTAGGGGTACTCTTCTTCCCCCTTAGCCCCCCGAGCCGCAAAGGGGCCACACACACTATCCAGAGATTTCATCTAGCTCCCAGCTCGCCTCGCAAGGCCGAGCTACCACTCCTCTCCAAGCTGGGTATCCAACTCCCACAAGTAAATCAGTCAAGTCGATAATTCTGCAGCGTAACGTTACACAAACAAAAGATGATCCTTCCTCCTTCTCCTCCCTTTCTTTTATAGAGTTTCGAACTTCCTTTCTTTCCTAAAATCTCATTTAATTAAAGTTTTAAAAATAAATTCCCAAAAATTCCTCTCTGTACAAGTGTCCCTCATCCCCTACAATCCTCCATGAATTAATTTCTTTAATCAAGTAATTATCTTTATTTCCCTCACCCACCTAGAGTTACTCCTAAAATCACTCCTAGGTGTCCCCAAATTCCCTTACAGGTTTTAAAGGCTTTCCCTATTATGAAGTTACTAATTCAGTTTAAAATTAGAAGGCTCTTAAATGTAGATTCTTTACTAAGTTGACTTCTCGCTTTTTCCCTTAAGTTTCCCCTTTTTCCTTTTTATGTTACCTCTTTTCCCTAGTTCCTATTTTTTTTATTTTCCCTCTTTCCCCTTTTACTTAGAACTCAAAAAGGCAGGTGTGGAATTTAACCCCTTTTCCCTTTTATCATTAATTTAGTATCTTTTTAAATTATCAAAAGATAAAATAATTAATTCCCTCTTTACATTTTATATCCACAGATTTTATTTCTTATGAATAATTTAATTTCTTACTCCCTTCATGTTACAAAATTTTATGAAGACCATAGTTATTACTTAAGTGGTTTTTATTTTAAATTTTATTATTTTATTTTATCTATTTATTTATTTATTTATTTTTAATTATAAAGGTAGACAAAATTTTACCCCTAGCGTAATTTTAGACTTAGAACTTAGATTTTGTACTGGGCGACATTTAATTAGGGAAATTGTTTTAAAATTTCTTAACATGTTATTTGTCTTAGGGCCATCTAGGTTCATCCTTTTATCATCATCAACGCGATGTGCCCTTCAGGACGCACTAGGTTCTCCAAGGGTGCCACTTGCCTCATTTGTTCCTTTGCGCGACGTGCCCTTCAGGATTCACTATGTGCTCCAAGGGTGCCACTTGCCTTAATACGTTTTCTTCATGCGACGTGCCCTTCAAGACACACTACGTGCTCCAAGGGTGCCACTCGCCTCTTGACTGATTGGTAGACATCAATAACCCCTGGGGTCAACACTCCGCCAGGTGAACTTGTGGGAGACTAAGGGCTTCTAAAGAATAAGTCCCCCACCTTATTTCATGCCCCTTAGAATCATCGTGAACGACTGTCGCAATGTGCCCTCATGGCATCGTGGGTCCTCTTGAACTAGGTAATCGTTAACCTACAGTTTGAGCCATGACGGGAGTGATAGTAGGCTGTGGCAGGGATGCTGTACACACCTCTCCTTCAACATCTCTGGTAGTCGTGCATGCCCCCTTTACTCCATATGTGAGTTTGGTCTGAAAGCTATCGTCAACCCGCATCATCAACAAATCATGTCAGAACATATCCATATCATATCATCCAGTCAGATGCACTAATATCACAGTAAAACAATCAAACTCCCATGGCACACTCCCTGACTTGATCCAGAGTCTAAGGGGTTCCATCGATGCCTCAACATCCTTAAGGTCCCAAAACCCTGCACACTCAGTAAAAGCGAGTCAATAACACCTATCTATGTCAAGGTAGTAAAACAACATGTCATCAACCCATAACGCATCATAATCAAAATCAAAAGTTTTAATAGCTTAAAAATCCGGATCACTTGTGAGCAAGTGTCCTCAAAGAATAAGTTTGCTCAGTGCGCCAGAGCTGGATATTACATACACCCCCTTTTGGTCTAAACTTCATCCCGAAGTTTCACAGTATAAATGCTGAAATAAAGTGCATCACAATATCATATGTCTATCTATCAAAAAAAAATGGAAACTGCTGGCGCATATCATATGCGTCCTCCCAGGTCGCCGAGTGCGGACTATAATTGTCCCACTGGACCTTGACCTGATCTACCATTCGACATCATAGCTGTCGAACGCGATGATCCAAAATGTGGACTGACTCAGCCGTGAGCGGTCCCTCGTCCGATACTTGCAAGGAACTCATGTCAATAACATGTGTAGGATCACTAATATAATGTCTCAAAACAGATACATGAAAAACATCGTGCATACGCCTTAAGGAATCAGGAAAGGCTAGTCGATAGGCCACGGGCCCTTTTCTCTCCACAATCTCGAAAGGTCCCATGAACCTAGGAGAGAGTTTAACTCCCTTCCCAAACTTGATCGAACTCTTATGTGGTTTAACCCGCAAGAAGACTCGATCGCCAACCTTGTAACTACGGTCGACACGGTGCGCATCGACATAACTCTTTTGTCGATCCTGCGCTTCTTTAATCCTTTGTCTTATTGTTTGCATTTTCTCTTCCATTTCTTGGATCACTTCTAGTCCCACCAAGACCCTATCCTCAAGCCGATCCCAACTCAAAGGCATCTGACATGATCGCCCGTAAAGAAACTCAAAAGGTGCCATCTTAATGGTGCTCTGGTAACTGTTGTTGTAAGAGAACTCCACTAGTGGCAATAATTCTTCCCAACACTTTTGTTGGTCCATTACGTACATGCGCAACATGTCCTCCAAGGTTTGGTTTGTTCATTCGGTCTGCCCGTCAGTCTCCGGGTGATACGCAGTACTAAATTTAAGTTGGGTTCCCAAGGCCTCTTGGAAACTCATCCAAAATCATCCAGTAAACACCGATCCTCGATCAGATATAATCCTCTTAGGCACGCCATGCAGCCTCACAATCTCACTGATGAAAACTCTAGCTATGTCAGGTGCCTGATACGTCGTACGCATAGGAATAAAGTGAGCACTCTTCATCAGAGTGTATACTACTACAAAAATCGAGTCATGTCTCCTTGCTGTCAATGGCAATCCAACAATAAAATCCATCAAAATAACCTCCCATTTCGATTCCGAAATAACACGTGGTTGTAGTAATCCTGCTGGGTGTCTATGTTCAGCCTTTATCTGCTGACATTCTAGACATCTGGCCACATAGTTGACTATGTCGGCCTTCATTCTCTTCTAGAAGAATAAGGGTTTAAGGTCTGCCCTCATCTTCATGACTCCCGGGTGAGCCATGTAAACTGCTCTATGAGCCTCGCTCAGGATCAACATCCTCAACTCATCGTTTGGCGGTACATAGATCCAATTTTTAAACCTTAATAAACTATCGCTATCAAATGAAAAACCCTCAAATCGTGGTACCATCATTATGTTTTGTCCGATAAAACCCTCGACCTCTTTGTACCAGTCATCGTCACGCTGTAAAGTTAGATTCTTTTCACGTAGATTCATCTGAAGAGGCAACATTGAAAAGATGCGTGGTCTCTAACTCAATGCATCTACCACTCGGTTCACTGTTCCTTTTATGTAAGTAATCTCGAAGTCGTACTCGCTAAGCAATTTCGACCAATGTTGTTGTCGCGCGTTCAGGTCACTTTGCGTAAAGATGTGTTGTAGTCCATAGTGGTCAGTCTTTAGTTCAAATTTTCGTCCAACAAGGTAGTTTCTCCAAACCTTCAAGGCATATACGATGGCTAACAACTCCAAATCATGCTTGCGTAGTTCTCCTCATGCCTTCTTAGTTTCCTCGAAATGTATGCAATCACTCGTCCGTCTTGCATCAAGACCCCGCCTAAGCCCTCCTTGGATGCGTCAGTGCATACCAAGAAGTCCAGGTCCATGTCAGGGACCTTTAGTATCGGTGTTGTTTTCAACAACTCCTCAAGCCTCTGAAATGCTTCCGCCCATTTCTCAGTCCAAACAAACTTCTTGTTTTTCTTCTGCAATTCCGTGATCGGATTTTCTATCTTTGAAAATCCCTCGATGAACCATCGATAGTATCCTGCTAAACCCATGAAGCTACGCACTTCTGGGACATTTGTAGGTGCAGACCATTCCATAATAGCCTCGACCTTGGTTAGATCCATGATGATGCCTTCGCCGGAGACAACATGCCCTAAGTAGTGAATCTTCGATTGGTAAAAAGAGCATTTGGACAACTTCCCATACAATTTGTGCTCTCGCAGACACTATAGTACCAAGCGCAAGTGCTCGTCATGCTCCTCCGTCATCCGAGAGTAAATTAAAATATCGTCAATGAATACTTGGACGAACTTGTCCAAGTACTCGCAGAACACCCCATTCATCAAACTCATAAATAACCCTGGGGCGTTTGTCAGTTGAAATGGTAAAATAGTAAACTCATAATGTCCAAACCTCATCATAAAGGCGGTCTTTGAGACGTCATCCTCCTTGATCCACAACTGGTGATACCCTGATCGCAAATCGATCTTGGAGAACACCATCGCACCCTTCATTTGATCGAACAAATCATCAATTCTCGGCAATGGATACTGATTCTTGATCGTAGCCTTGTTTAGTTGATGGTAGTCAATGAAAATCCTCCACGATCCGTCCTTATTTCGTATGAAAATAACAGGTGCACCCCACGGTGACACACTAGGACGTATCAGTCCTAGGTCCAACAACTCCTTCAGTTGCATTTTCAACTCTTGTAACTCCGGGGTCGACATCCGATAAGGCATTCTTTCTATCGGTTCAGTCCCTGGTTTCAGGTCTATGGTAAACTCTAACTCCCTCTCTGACGGCATCCCCGATAACTCCTCTGGAAACACATCCGCAAACTCTCTCACCACCGGAAGGTGTTCTAAACCTTTTGCGACTCCCTTCTCGTTTAACGCAAGGATCGCATAAAGCTTGCACCCCTTGCGCATGCTCTTCCGAAGTTGCAAGGAAGAGATGAACCTTAGGGAAACTCTGTGGTTTTGGCCCACAATCACATGTCTCTATCCCTCATCATCGACCAAGCTCAACCGTTTCGTCTTACAGTTGATTAATGCCTCATGCGTTTCCAACCAATCCATACTAATCACGACATCATAAGATCCTAGGATTGTGACGTATAGGTTGGCCCTGGTGATAAACTCTCCCAGGTTAAGGACACAGCCCGTAACCTTTCCTCCAACCTTCTGTTTGGCTCTCGAAGCCATCTCTACAAAGCTAAACTCGTCCTGTTCGACTGCCTTTACCTTAATCCTTTTTAGCGCTGCACCAGAAATGAAACTCTCGGTAGCACTGGGATCTATCAAAATACTAAGGGCCTGGTCAGCGACAATACCTGTCATCTCAAGCACAGTTGACTGGTGATCTGCTTGGCAGTTATTCACCACTCCATGAATCCAATGGACCTTGCCCATATCTCCCATGGTAGTGGCTCCGACTGATCTGGATGCTCTGGTCCTCTCCACAGGGAAGTCACACTGGTAGTGTGGCTCCCCACACGTCCAACACCCCTTCTTCGGCCCAGTAGTCCTGGTACCTGAAGTGGAAGATGACGGCCCACGAGCCTGGTACCCTGGTCTGTTCTGATGAACATGCCTAAACTCCTACTGCTGTGGGCGACGCTGTTGCTGATGTTGTGGTCCTCGATAAGGTGTTCGTTGCTGAGGCGTCGGTCACTGGGGTGTAGTGAAAGTGGATCCCCTCTGGAAGCCACAATATCCCAGCATATGTCTGGCTGGTGTTTGATGCTGCTGTGCTCCAAATGAAACCTGCCCTATTGGTCTCAGCTGGGTTCCTGGTCTAACCCCCGCTGATAAGCTCCTCTTCTGGTATGAGGGCCTTTTGGACAACATCATGCAAGGTTTGAGGCATCAAAATCCTAACCTTTGCATGCAGGTTGCCGTTAAGGCCGAACACGAACCTGTTGACCTTAAGTTTCTCAGTGTTAAGGTGCGGAGCATACCAGAGTAGCTCCATAAAACGGGCCTGGTACTCGAGAACCGTATGACCTCCCTGTCATAAGGCGTTGAACTCATTGAGCTAATGTTCAATGAATTCCTCTGAAAGGTACCTCTCTCGGAACCGTTCCTCGAACAGTTCCCATGACACGTCTTCGAGGACCATGTTCAACTGTGGTAGGAGCGTCTTCCACCATAGAAGAGCGCTACCCTTTAGTTGAAAGACCGCCATGCGAACCTTCATGTTGGAGGTATAATCGTGAAGTGCGAAGCACATCGCCATGTTCTCCAACCATGCCTCAGAGGCTGCACCGTCCGGGGCACCAAAGAACTCGAGAAATTTGACCTTCTTGAGTTCACGGTGAATGCTACCAGTACTGACCGGAGTGCGCAGTGGAACCTCAGCGGGTGCCGACGCCTTGGCCTCATCTCTGTCCAAATGACTGATCAGTGCCTCAGACATGCACTGAAAAGATATCATCATTCCGACTACATCGCCAACTGCTATCTGCTCCTATCCGAGAACCTGCTCATCTCCCTGGGGGTTAGACCCCTTGGGCGTTGATGCTATTGGAGGCGTCGCGCCTCCTCCCCTAACACCCTGTCGTCTGCCTCCGTGGTGTTCTCTAACCATGATTACCTACACGCACACAAGTCAACTCAATTAGCATCAGTATAATCAAATCACGTCAACGAAAGTCGTAGCGATCCCAAGTCACGGGTTGAACCGGCTCTGATACCACACGTAACGGACCTCCCGCTTTGTACATCAACAAACCTCTCATAACAAGTGCAACAATTTTTTTTTTTTTTTGTGTGCGTGTTTACAAGGGTAATAAAGAAATTATACTTTGCATCGCAACATGACGACGAACATGATGCATGCAACTGTGACAACAACATAATGACCTAAGACGCACATCAAGCATCTGGAAGCAATGAACGACAATCAACCAATGAAATAGAATGACTACCCGCCCGTCCTACCCTGCAATGGTTAGGACCTCCAGGACACATAAGCAACGCTCAAACCCAGGTTCCCATCGATTTTGACCATTTAAGGTCTCAAGGCTGGCGATTGTTCTGAGGAACAAGGAGGTGTCTATATCCCGTCCGACATAAGCAGACCAAGCCTACTAATCTAAGGGAAATCATCCTAACAACCCAAATTAAATACACCAGTAACTAGAACCCTTACAATGAGCAACCAAGTACATTAAAGGTTTACCAGACCAGGTAATTAAAATGAACATCAACATTCCCCAACGGGAAGCGCGAGCTAAAAACGACTTCGCCATTATCCCGATCAGTCGTCGAGTCCAGCTAGTCAATAATGACAACCTGTTTAATCATCTTTTACCAGCCCAATTTAGCATGCCTAAAATGCAATTATCATTAAGGTACCATCTAAATTAGCCTTAAAACAAATTCATTGCGCCATTTTAAATTCAAGTGTCAACAAGGTACCATCTAAATCAATATTAAATGGACATTAACAAGCAAGTTTGAACTTCGACTTGGTTGTAATAAAAACATAATTAATATTGATTATAATTTAACTAGCTTGCCTAATTTATAAATTATCCATAATCAATAGACATTAAATACATCCAATCTAGCCAGTTTAAAAATATGCCATCCAATCCTTAATTATCTATTTTTTTTTTTTTTTTTAATTATTATTTTTTTAAAGGTAGACAAAATTTTACCCCTAGCGTAATTTTAGACTTAGAACTTAGATTTTTTACTAGGCGACATTTAATTAGGGAAATTGTTTTAAAATTTCTTAACATGTTATTTGTCTTAGGGCCATCTAGGTTCATCCCTCTATCATCATCAACGCGACGTGCCTTTCAGGATGCACTAGGTGCTCCAAGGGTGCCACTTGCCTCATCTGTTCCTTTGCGCGACGTGCCCTTCAGGATGCACTACGTGCTCCAAGGGTGCCACTCGCCTTAATACATTTCCTTCGCGCAACGTGCCCTTCAAGACACACTACATGCTCCAAGGGTGCCACTCGCCTCTTGACTGATTGGTAGACATTAATAACCCCTGGAGTCAACACTCTGCTAGGTGAACTTGTGGGAGACTAAGGGCTTCTAAGGAATAAGGCCCTCGCCTTATTGCGCGCCCCTTAGAATCATTGTGAGTGACCATCGCAGTCTGCCCTCATGACATCGTGGGTCCTCTCGAACTAGGTAATTGTTAACCTACAGTTTGAGCCACGGTGGGAGTGCTAGTAGGCTGTGGGAGGGATACTATCCACACCTCTCCCTCAGCATCTCTGGTAGTCGTGCGTGACCCCTTTACTCCATATGTGAGTCTGGTCGGCAAGCTATCGTCAGCCTGCATCATCAAAAAATCATGTAAGAATGTATCCATATCATATCATCCAGTAAGATGCACTAATATCACAGTAAAATAATCAAACTTCCATGGCACACTCCCTGACTCGATTCAGAGTCCAAGGGGTTCCATTGATGCCTCAACATCCTCAAGGTCCCAAAACCCTGCACACTCAGTAAAACCGAGTCAATAACACCTGTCTATGTCAAGGTAGTAAAACAACATGTCATCAACCCATAACACATCATAATCAAAATCAAAAGTTTTAATAGCTTAAAAATCCAGATCACTTGTGAGCAAGTGTCCTCAAAGAATAAGTTTGCTTAGTGCGCCAGAGCAGGATGTTACATGTTATTTTATGATCACTTAGTGTCAATGAGATATAGCAATCTTTTCATAAGGATTGCAAAAGGAATTAATGACAATGACCCTAATAACTCTGGGAAGAAAGAAAAACAAGTATGTAATGATGATTTGGCTACTAAAGTCAGTTCAAATACTCAACGATAGGAGAAAAAAATGAAGCAAAGAGGTAAAAGTGAGACTAATATTCAATATTCTTCTGCCCCCCAACAACATAGGAGTTCCTCCTTTTCCCCCCCAAAAAATAAGAGTCAAATATAAGCAAAGGAGAGAATAATGAGAGATGCGTCGGGGGAGACAACATAGATGACCCTCCTCATGCTACTGTTGAGAAGACACATGTGGTTTCACAACATAAGATAAATATAAGCTCAAGTAAGAAAGGATCTCAAAATTCTGGAGGGCCAAGAGATATTGTTGATATTGAAGTCGATAGTACCAATGTGCCTAACTAGGTGGCATAACAAATTACTGAAAATCAACAAATAGTAGAAGAGTTGTCCTGAGAGGGACCAACTATTTTTGAAGAGAAATATTTGAAATTTAATAATTCTCAGTACAATAGGGAGGATACAAAATTGAAGATAGAGAAGGTTCACATTAAAGACAAGAATATAACTCAAAAGTGGATGTTTTAGGAGTTGGACCTTCGAGACTCCTCAAATTACACCTTACCGCTACAAATGCTCTTGTGCACTCAATTTTAGAGTGGGAGCTAGAAAATATTAGATTAAAGAAAATAATAAGTGAACTAGAGGATGCCCTAAGTCCTAAATCTCTATTCACAGAACCATTGGCCATTGTTGTTACAATCCAAATGCTGCAAGATACACCAGGGACATCTAGCCGAGTAAAGAAGGCCACCAAATTGTTGAGTGAAATAAGAATGTATATCGTAGAGACTTTTAAAAATCATCTTAGTAAATTGTTTTAGAATCTTGGGAGGTCAATACTAATATGAGGAATTTATCACGACAAATCACTTCTTTTGATGAGTATTTGAAAAATGATTTAGAAAATGATGACATTATTTTATAAAAATGATTTAAGTACTTTTCTCGTCTGGGTGTCAAATTTAAGTGATTTCAATAGAAAGCAACATGATCTATCTTTAGATCGTAGATTAAAACAAGTAAGAGTAGGTTGGTTGGAAAGAATACAAATTCTACGAGATTCAATTGGCAATTGTACAAAGATTGATGATAAAATAAGTACCTCATTCTTTAAGTCACTTGAAATAGTTAAAGGTCTCAAGGGGCCCACAACTAGTAAAGGAATCCGTGATTTTAACCAAAGAGAAACTAGAGGTGGAGTTGAACATGATAAAAAATTCATGATCTAGTGAGTATGATAACCTCACTAACTTTTTGGAGGAAGAAATCAAAAGCTGGTAGTTACCTTTCTAGATGATAACACAGACCACCTGGAATTGGTACAATAATTACACTCTAATTTTAAATTAATGGAAGATTAACTATTCTCACTTCGGGTTAAAAAGGACATCACAGTTCCACCAATGAAGGACTGCATTGAAGATTGGCTCAAGAGATTGTTAACACAAATAACTAATATTGAGTAACTTCCAATAAGCATTTTACCTAGAATGGTTCGACCAACAATGACATATATGTGAAGACCCAAACATAGTAGGGGAGGGACATCCATCCATCTAGCATTCCACTTCCATTTTTTTTAGTACATTCATTTTTGAGGCATTTCCCTTATTTCATCTCAATATTTGATCATATAGGTTTATTGGTTTATTATTTACTCATAAAGCCAATCCTTGACTGCAATTATTTTCTTCTTCCAGGTTACTGCTGCTATTTATTTCATCCATGGGAGCCCCGTTCTAGTCCATTTGGACAAATGAATTTCTTTTATATTTTAAGTATCAAGAATATTGTGTCATGCGATAAGAAGACATTTTATTTGAACTTGAACATCAATCTGTAATATTTTTTACTAGACTAACAGAGACATATTCGAGGAGTTCATTGATTTTTTCTATTTTAGACTTTTATATAAATATGGAATCTCGAGTGTGTTTCTGCTACACATCTTGTGATTTTAAATGAATGAATTCATTTAAAGCTCTTTGATTTTTGGACTGTCAGTCTTGTTTATGTCTGTGAGTCTTGCCTCAAATCTTTTCTCTCATTACTTAAAATGAATAAATGTGACTATCCTATGCATTATAGGTGAGGTTATTATTTTTTTGTTATAATTTATTTGCTATCTTTCTAGTTACCTTTCCACCTGGTCCACTCACATGTGTAGATGTCATGAATGCTATTTTTTTTGAATGAGCATATTGAAAGTTTGAGTGAGAAAGAGGAGTATCAAATCTATAAAAACATATAGGGGATCTTAATTTGTTTAAGAATACCATAGGAGGTTGACTCTTGGCCCTAACAGGAAAATAGATCAACATTTTTGGAGACTCAATTGGGGAACGAGATTCATACTAGGGACTCAACTAAATTTTAATATTTTTGTCTCTAGTTAACGAATCATCTTGATCCAATCCAGCCTCCTATTACATTTGGATTGGATGACCAAAACAGTGTGTTGAATCAATTGTATGATTTGGTTATGAAAATAACCAAGAATCAAGAAGAAATTGAACACTCTTGGAAAGTACTTTCACAACAAGAACTTCCTGCCTAACGAAAATTTGAAAGACAACTCCATTGAAGAAGAATTCAATATGGACACTTCAAAAAAATTTCAAGGCCCTATAATGAGGAGTAGAAAAAGTCTTATTGAACAAGCAGAGAAGACCAATAGTTTTACAATTCAAGTTTCGACTTTATTGATTTCACCATCTGTCTCTTCTAAATAAAAAATGGGAGATCAAAAAGAAGGTGATGAAGTTCCAAATAATGAAGCAAGAGAGAATCAAAGACAAATAAATCCAAGGAGAAGACCAATATCTAGTCCCTTGAACTTATAAGGGGAACAACATTAGTTTCCCATTCTTCTTCATTGTGTCCCAGCTATTTTTCTTTGGTGATGGAATTATGGACCCTAAAAATAATATACACCAATTTATCACCATCTATGATATTCATTTCATTGAACATGATGACGTTATGGTGAGATTTTTTCTCCGGAATCTAATAGTTCCAATATATGATTGGTACATTTCTCTCCCAGTATACTCAATTGGTTCTTTTGATGATATGGAATATGTATCCACGACTAGATATTCAATGAATACTGCATATCATACTCTTCTCATGCAATTTACCCAAATACATCTTGAGAAAAATGAAAAAAATAGAGATTTCAATATATGTTTTTTCAAAACTCTTCACCAAATTACACAAGAGTAATGCCCTAATGAACCAAATTTTTTTGGGTGTTATGAGAATGCAATGCCATCGAATGTGAAATATGCAATAAAGTCAACAAAAATTACAACATTATAAGAAGCAATGAGGAAAGCAACTGAAATGGAAGGAAACATATATAAAGTGATGCTAACCCTGAGATTATTCTTGGCTGAGTCCAAAGACAAATGTCAAGATTTTCTATATTAGCTCAAGCTCCCTATACATTTAGAATAAATCAAGAATGAGGTGTATGTAGAGGTGTTTTCCAAGGCCAACCTCCAAATGTAAAAAATATTCCTCCACCAAATGATGCTCCATGCATAAGACATAATGCAAAAATCAATTGGCTAAAGAGCCGTCACTTAGAAAAGTCCAAGACATTTAGAAAGTGAATTGGAACTCAAGAAAATATAAGGTACTAAAATATGGGAAGCACATGTACCAAGGATGAGGTTGACAAATACATCAAGCTCTTATGATATTTTCAAGATGTTTTGCATGGATGTATGATGACATCAATGAAGATGATAAAATTATTATTCCACATACCATACCTCTAAAGGAAGGGGCCAATCCTATTAGATAAAAACCAAGGGTAATCGATCCTAAAATTAAGCCTTTGGTCAAGATGGAGCTCAAAAATATGAAAAAGGAATAGATCATTTTTTTAGCAAGACATTAAGATTGGATCTCAAATCTTCTGGTGGTTAGAAAGAAGAATGGACAAATCCATTTATGTGTTGATTTTCGGGACCTTAACAAAGCCTCTCTGAAATATAATTACCCATTTCCCAATATGGAGATGTTTTTACAACAAGTAACTGGTCCTACAATGATGTCTATGCTTGGTGGATTTTCTGGATATAATCAAGTGCTGGTGGCAAATGAAGATAGACATAAAACAACCTTTACAACACCTTGGGGAACATATGCATATGTATGAATGCCCTTTGGGATGATGAATGTTGGAGCTACGTTTAAAAGATCCATAAATCATGCATTCAAGGATATGATAGGAAAAATTATGGCTAACTATCAAGATGATATGACATTTTATTCAAAGTTGAGAGAACAACATTTCTCACACCTCCGATAAGTTTTTGAACAATGCAGACTATATGGAATATCTCTCAACCCTAAGAAATGTCCATTTAAAGTCTCATAAGGGAAATTACTAGGTCATATTGTAAGGAAGGATGGAATACATATTGACCCAACGAGAATTAAAGCCATAACTGAATTGAAACCTCCTACAAGTCGTAAAGTTGTCCAATCAATTTTTCGAAAAATAAATCTTGTCTGAAGATTTGTGCCAGATTATGTTGCAACGGTCAAACCAATAAATAAGTTGCTCAAGAAGGATCAAATTTTTGAATGGAATGATGAAGCTCATAAATATTTCCTGAACATAAAGTTAGCAATTTCCACTGCTCTGGCCTCATGAGTCATGATTTTGAGAAAGATTTCATAATCTATTATTTTGCTTCAGATGAAACTATCGTTTCCATATTGACCCAGAAGAAGGATTTAAAAGAAGAACAATTTATTTCCTTTGTGATTAAATTCTTACTAGAATATGAATTGAAGTATTCTCCCATGGAGAAACAAGCATTTTCTTTGGTTAAAATTTTCTCTTACTTCAAAAATTATATTTTAACTTCACATGTGATCGCTTTTGTGCCATATCCGCCTATCAAAATGATGTTATCTCAACAACTTAGAGAAGGGATATGGGAAAAATCTTTGGCCAAATTAAAATAATATGACATCGAGATAAAAACACCAAAAGTTGTAAAAGGACAAGGATTATGTAAGCTAATTGGTGGGATTGAAGCAATAAACATTGATTTGTCCAATGTTAAAACTCTTGCTACACAAGATGAAGTGTTAACAAGATCTGAATGGTACAAAACACTAACTTTTATTTGAATTTAGGAAAGTTTCCAGTTGGGATGATATCAAAAGAAAGGAGATCATTGCAGATGAAATAAAATGTTTATGTATTGATTTCTAGAATACTGTTCCAGAGAAATTTTGATGGTATGATATTAATATGTTTAAGCCACTCTAAGTCCATTGAAGTTTTGATGGAAATGAAAGAAGGATTTTGTGGTGGGAATTTCACTCCAATGATAACATCACATAGAATCATTTGAGTTGGTTTTTATTGGCCAACATTATTCGTAGATGTGCATGCTTTTACAAGTAGATGTTTACCATGTCAAAAAAATTCTGGCAAGATGAAAAGAGATGGTATTCCTTTGAAAACAATTGCAGTAGATAGTCCTTTTACACACTCGGGTTTGGATGTATTGGCCCCACAAATTCAAAATATAGAAAAGGCCACTCATACATACTGACAACCACTGATTACTTTACAAAGTGGTCTGAAGCAATAACACTAAAGGAATCCAGTATGAAGCATCTTATCTAGTTTTTAGAAGAAAATATTTTATCAAGATTTGGTGTTCCAAAGAAGTTTATCACTAATAATGGTTCTATATTCATCACCTCAAAGTTCACAACCTTTTGAGGTAAATTTGGCATAATAATGAGACATTCATCAAATTACTATCCTTAATAAAATGGATTGGTTAAATCAACTAACAAATCTTTGGTACAAATTCTCAAAGAAACAATTGCTACAAAACAAAGGGACTGGCAAAAGAAGATAGTTAATGCTTTATGGGAAAGCAAAATAACACCAAAGAATAACATTGGTCATTCTCCATTTTCTTTAGTCTATGGAAAATATGCTAGACTACTAGTACACTTGGAATTGGATGCATTAGCTACTGCCATTGGGATTGAAGATGAAGAAGGGACTACATTGATGCAAACATGATTTCACTAGTTAATGTAATTGGAGGAGAAAAGAGAAAATACATTGATTAATATCCAAAAAAAGGAAAGGGGTGGTGAAGAAACATTTTTATCAAAATGCCATAGCCATATATTTCTGCAAAGACTATTTTGTTTTATTTTGGAATAAAGCCAAAGAAAAACCATCATTACACTCAAAGTTTGATGCCCTCTGGATTGGACCTTATCAGATTGAAAATATTTGTGGTTTTAATTCATATTTGTTAAAAGGAATGGATGGCCAAATTTTGAAACTGCCCGTTAATGGGAAACATATGAAACATTTTTTCTCTTGATCTTACTAGTTATTTTGAACAAATAGTGTATCATAGTCGACTATGTATCATATTTTTATATACTCACCATGTGTAAATATTTTCTTGACTCCATGCCCAATGGATAAGGCCTTCTAGCCCTCTCAGCAACCCGCTGGGGTTTACTTTCCCACATTTGGAGCCGATACATTGATCTATTTTTTTTTTTATCATCCTTGCCTTCCAAGTTTAACCATGTATATAACCCTCCCTCTTATTTTCCTTTTTCATTTCATAGTCCACAACCATAAATATAGTTTCATTATTTCATAGTATGTCAAGAAAAAATTTCATATGTGCACAATACTTATTCATTTATGACTTATATGGTGCAAAGATTCCTTATGGTGTGGAGATTCTCTATTTCAAAAATATTCCTCTGCGCTTCACGTAAAAATCTTTGGCCACACAATATTTTGTTTTTCACTTCCACCACCTTCAAAATGCACCCCGAGTCCATCAAATTGTACCCCTTTGACACTTAGCCATTTTTACAAATTCTCTCTTGTGTGGAGATTCTCTCCACACTCCTCCCTATACACAAACTTTCCTTCTGCACACTCCTCCCTTTGCACGACCCCTACCTCCTCACACTCCTCCATCCACACAACTAACCTCTATAGAACTGATCTCTCTCTACCCTATTCAATACTTAGTGAAATTTTTGTTAGACTATCATACACTATATACATTGTTCGAGGGATATTTATGATTCATTAATGAGTTCTTGTTTCTCAAGGAGAAGGATGGTAATTCATGGTTAATGTGTATTAATTATCTCATTTTCCCATGGAGCACTTGCTTTTCAAAATAATTTCCATTTAAGATCTACATGTATCCCGAAGGAAATTGTATGTGATGAAGGGATGTCTTATTAAATCTTGTTCATGAGCTTATCATTTAAACAACTCAATATTTGTAATTCATAAGTAATGTTGTCACATATCTCTAGGCACATTGAAAATAACAAGAAACATGACAACTAGAAGAAGAAAGGATCCTTTTTGTGGAGACACTATCAATTATCTTGTGTGCCAAAACAAGGATTTCCATGGTTGGATGCATACCTGTGGTTTTTGAGCTTAACCCCCGAAAAGAAGGTTAATAACAAGAATTGAACGACCAGTCTAGTTAATGCAAGTTTCATGCTCGAAGTCTTCGACTTCAGGGAGCTATTTTATGGTGTGCACACATATTTGATCTTAAGAGTAGAATGATTCGAGTGGCTTTCGAAGGAAAGAACCCAGTCCTGTTAAATCCAAAAGTGTTCAAAAGAATGCTTCGACTTCCAGCCTCCAACAAATTTTAGGGACCTAATCTCCCTAACCCCTCACGTAGGTTGAATAATATATTTCCATGTAATAAAGGCCAATATTAATAAGTCATAGCAATAAGGAAGAATAAATCAAATGTAAGAAGACCTAATAGAAGCTTTCGCTTCTAGAAGGATATTCCTCTAGATTGTTATTTTAGATAGACATATTTAGTATAAATAGGAGTAGAGGGTATGAGGAGTTTTGTCTTGGATATTATTGTAATAGGGCTCAGCTCTACTGGAGGTTTCCCCCTCGAAGAGGGAAGTGAACATTGTTGTCAGTAATCAAAGTGCTCTTTCTGGTATTATTATGGTATTCTTTTGGTTATATCATTGTTTCTCTGTCATTTCTAGCTAATTATTTATGTTCTGCATACTATTTTATATCTGGAATACTACAAGTGGTATCATAGCACCTTCCTCGACAGAAAATTGTGGGTTATTTTTTTTTCTAGGGTAGAGACGTATTCCGATGTCTTAAAGCTACAAAGATCTGTCATTACATGCATAAATCCGTGGTCGGATTCACACACACAGGAAATACAAGTGGTACTTAAGCGCACATATGTTGGCCACCCTTGTAACCCCTGTTGGTACCCCTTCAAGTGGTAGCGCATCAGACAACACATGTATACGAATCAACCTATATCTCTTGAAGCCCTCCATAAATAAACCGATCTACCGCCTGAACGGTATAGTGCCACCAAGAAAAACACTTGGGAAGATACTCTCTAGTACCTGGGTAGTCGGGTAGTACGACTAAGGGCACAATCTAGCCTCCTTAGTTGGTTCTCAAAGATATTGGGTCAATTACTATTGTTGGACCCCACACATATATCAGAGAGCTATAGCATAGGGTAAACCCTTGTCTATAGAACCCTTGAATACCCTAACCCTTGGGATGGAAACAAAAATAGAACATACAATATCTATTGCCACACAACTGTGTCTCCTGCATTCGGGTTGCGAAGTTACTACACATTTATTTCTATTAATAATTTGGGAATTTCGTCACTGTAGTATTCTTCAGATCGAAGTATAACTCCGTAGGAGTAAAAAAAAAGAAAAATAAATCTGGATCCTATTGGCACCATTATTTGAGACCTATCCTGTTGGATTCCTCTCTTCTCCCTTATCGCAGTCATACCTATCATTTTTCAACAATTTTTTTTTCTCGTGGACCCGACCCCCTTCCAACACCCTTATTTGGGCCTTACCCCATTGGATTCCCCTCGTCACCCTAATCGTCATGATACACTTCACCCATAACCCATTTTCTGTGTGGTACAACCGATCCCTTGTCGTTTTCCCTCTTCCTCATGGCCCACACCCGTAGCCAAGACTTGGAAGTTCACTTCAATTCCTTGCACTCTAATTTCACAGAGACCCAATAAGACGTGAAACAACTCAATGCCAATGTTTCCACCATCAATAAAAACATGCATTCCTCCATCAACACCAAAATGGACGACATCAAACATGACCTCGCTACCTAGATTGAATCCTTCAATACCCAACTTGCCTCCTTCACTATGATGATCTGTGCCAAGCTGCATATCCTTGCAGATCTTCCCTCCTCTGACCCACCTTTACAATCAGAAGGTGAAAATTCCTTTCATTCCTAGAATTTTTACCCCCATCAATTTCAGCATGAACTACGCCTTCCACGTGTGGATGTGACCAAATTTGATGGTTCGGATCCCACTGACTGGGTAACTCAAATGGAACATTATTTGTCTTTGTATGGCATTACAAATGAGTTGGCCAAACTTCGGTATGGTGTTCTCCATATAGATCAAGAATGTTGGCAATGGTGGTAATGGAGAAAAAATGCCTGCCAAGGGTATGTGGCTTGGACACAATTTGTGGCAGAGATTTATGAACGCTTTGTCATTGAAGCCAACCATTTAGGTTGTTTGACAAAGTTGAAACAATCTGGCATAGTGGAAGACTTTATAGTCTCTTTTGAGCGATTAGATTTCCGTACAGAGGGCATGTATGATGATTTTTTTCAAGAATGTTTTATCAGTGGCCTAAAGGATGAGATTTGTGCCCATGTTCTCATGGCTCAGCCTCAAAGTTGGGTGGAAACTACTAAAAGAGATAAGGAAGCACAACAGGTTGTCTCTTCTCAAACTTGAAAACCCTCCTTTATTCCTGGAACACAATCCTTTTATGGCCATCTCAAAGGATGTTTTAGAAGATGATGTTGAGGCTCCCCTTGTGGTTGTGTCACCTGAACACACTAACATGACCCCTCCCTCCAACCCTCCTGAAGTTGAACTAGTCATTTCCTTGAATGCTCTCACTGGCTTCTCTGCTCCCCAAAACGTCAAGCTAATTGGTTACATTAAGCATAATAAGGCCATCATTCTTGTTGATAGTGGAAGCAACCATAATTTTATTCATCGCCGCATTTCCCAAGAAACTAATTGCTATATCCATGCCGCCAATAATTTTCAAATCATGATTGCCAATGGTGGGTCCATGAAATGTGGAGGGCGTTGTGAAAATGTGCGTCTCCAAATTGGTCAGTACCACATGAAATCTCATATGTTTGCTATCGACATGGGTGATTGTGACAATGTGTTGGGTGCAAAATGGCTAAGGAATTTGGGTCCCATTTCATGGACTTTAAGGAATTAACCATGCAATTCCACCAAGAGGGCCAACAATATAAGTTCCAAGGCATCACTATCGCTTCCCTGGAGATCATCAGTTCCCATCGCATGGAAAATCTGCTCAGAAAAGGTCATTCTGGCACTATTGCACAACTCCGTGCCTTTCAAGCCACTAAGACACCCTCTATGTTGTAGGACCTCCAATCCATCCTCTCTAAACATCAAGTTGTTTTTTCCACTCCCTAGGGAATCCCACCTTCCCATGGTGTTCATGATCATTCCATTCCCCTTGTCCTCGACAACCTTCCTCCCAATATTAGTCCCTATCGTCATCCCTTTTCCCAAAAAAATGAAATTGAAAAAATTGTTCAATAATTTCTCAATGCATGTGTTATCCGTCCTAGTATGAGCCCCTACTCTTCTCCTGTGGTCATGGTCCTTAAGAAAGAAGTTTCTTGGTGCATGTGTCATGAATTCCGCGCCCTAAAAAAATTCAGCATTAAAGAGAAATTTCCCATTCCTGTCATTGATGACCTCTTGGATGAATTGAGTGGTTCCCAGTTCTTTACTAAACTTGATCTTCATTATGGCTACCACCAGATACACATGAATGAGGCAAACATTCCTAAGAATGCATTTTGAACTTATGAGGGCCACTATGAGTTTTTGGTCATGCCCTTTGGCTTGTGTAATTCTCCATCCACTTTCAAAAGCCTCTTGAATCATGTCTTTCGTCCTTTTCTCCGCCATTTTGTCTTAGTTTTCTTTGATGATATCCTAATCTATTGTAAAACCTCGACAACCCATCTTGCTCATGTGGATCAAGTTCTACATCTACTCTCTCAACACCAACTTTTCCTCAAACAATATAAATGTGCTTTTGACACCTCAGAAGTCGAGTACTTGGGTCATCTTGTTGGCAAGGCTGGTGTCAAGGTGGATCCTAAAAGTATTGAATCTATGCAAGATTGACCTCGTTCAAAGACTCTCAAAAGGTTGTGTGGATTTATGGGTTTAACAAGTTATTATCGCAAGTTGTTAAGAATTATGGAAAGATTACAACACCTCTCACTACTCTTCTTAAAAACAATTCTTTCACTTGGACTCCCGCACCTTTCAAACCTCGAAGGCGATCATGTGCACCATTCCAGTCCTGGCCCTTCCTAATTTCACAAAGAACTTTGTCCTGAAATGTGATTCTTCCGAGAGAGGAATTGGAGCAGTCCTTATGCAAGAGGGTCGACCTTTTTCCTTTACCAAAAAACAACTGTTAGAGTGACATTTGAGAAAATCAATCTATGGAAAGGAAATGTTGGCTATTTTGCATGCAGTGGATATTTGGAGCCCTTATCTATTGGGGCAACGCTTCCAAATTAAGACATATCATCAAAGTCTCAAGTATTTTTTGGAACAATGCCTTTCCTCCCCCGAGCAACAAACATGGGTGACTAATCTCTTTGGACATGATTATGAGATCATTTACAAGAAATGAAAAGACAATGTGGTTGCTGATGCACTTTCCAGAAAATATGAAGATGAAGGGTCCCTTTTTTCCCTCTCCTTCATTGTACCATATTGGCTCCAAGTTGTTCGCCAAGAATGGCTACACAATCCCAAAATTTCACATCTGATACAACAATTGTAGGCTAATTCTCTAGTTTCCCCAGGGTACTCTTGGCACAATGATGAGCTTCGATACAAAGGCCGTTTGTATTTAAGAAAACAATCACAACTTAAATCCACAGTACTTTCTGAGCTTCATGCTACACCCACAACTGACCACTCAGGGTTTATTAAAACCTATGACCGGGTCAAATGTTCTTTTTCTGGGAGGGTATGAAATAGGACGTTCACAATTTTTTGGAAGAATGTGATGTTTGTCAATGGAACAAGGGCGAAACATTTAAAGCTCTTGACACACTACAACCACTTCCGATTCCACCTTCTATTTGGAGGGATATCTCTATGCATTTTACTGTGGGTTTACTTAAATCAAGAAATAAATCAGTCATCATGGTGGTAATTTATCATCTTTCCAAGTATGCTCATTTTTGTGCTCTTCAACACCCATTTACAACCTCCAACATGGCTCAAATTTTCATGGATCAGGTCTTCAAGCTTCATGGCATGCCTCATCCTATTGTTTCTGATTGAGACCCAAAGCAATTTTTGGCAAGAAATGTTCAAGCTACAAGGAACTCAATTGCATCTCAACACAACTTATCATCCCCAGACTGATGGTCAAACAAAAGTTGTCAACAAGTGTTTGAAAACATATTTTAGGTGTTTTGCATTGGAAAGGAAAAAACATTGGGATCAATGGTTACCACTAGCTGAATGGTGGTACAACACTTCTTACCATACAACTACCTGCATGAATCCTTTTGAAGAAGTATATGGAAAAAATCCCACCTTCAGTTCTCTCATACCTTCTAGGTGTCTCAAAGGTCTAGGTGGTTGGCCAAATGCTTACAGTTCAAGAGGATATTTTCCATACCCTCAAAGAGAATTTGGTCATGGCCAAGAATCGCATGAAGCAATAGGCAGATCAAGGTCGCTTTGAACGTCAATTTGCAAAAGGAGATCATGTGTTTCTTCGATTGCAACCTTATAAGAAAAATTCCCTCAAGGTTGACCATTGTTAGAAACTGGTGCCCAAATTTTATGGTCCTTATACCATTCTCAAGCGTGTGGGACATGTGGCCTATCAGTTAGCTTTGCCTAGTCATTCTAAGCTCCATCATGTTTTTCATGTTCCCTGTTTAAAGAAGGTGATTGGAACTAAGTGCTAAACTCAAACCAACCTTCCTGAGTTGGACGAAGAAGGCTTCATTTGGTTACTGTTAACACTGAGAGTTACCCTCAGATTGTGAGAGGATAAGCCTAGTACCCATAAAAAAGGTTTGTATATGTAGATTAATGATAAAAGGTCAAATGGACAAAACTCAACATAGCAATGTTTCAACACATAAAAACTAAGCTGGTATGCATAAGCATATGAGGTTTTAATTAACTTCAGTCAGTGCTTTAAGGATAAATGTGAGTAGATGGAAGACTTTGGTGAGAAGGATGAACAAGTATGCTATAAGCATCATGCCTACTAGCAGCTAGGTGAAGAAAAATATTAGTCACAAGATCCTCTTGAAACTAAACTTTAAAATCCTGAAAACATTTACAGTAGCATCATAATCAAACCTCCATTATAACACAACTGTAACATCTCATAAGGATCCTCCAATAATGAGCATTCAGAGTAAGAAGAAACAAGATAATGAAAAGAGGCTGACTTCTATTAATCAAAATATCTCAGATCCTATTACATAAACTAGAGTATAGCTCTGCTAGTCAAAATACTACAAAATAGGGAGCTCTGCTCAACCATCCGACCCTAACATAACATTTTTCTGATGTATTTATAACAAAAACACTATATAACAATTTCAGTTGTGAGCTGACCTCTCTAGCCTAGGATTCTCCATAAAAAAACTCCTAATCTAACATTTGTACATGTGGATCTAACAAATTGCTAGAACCAGGGAGCCTGTTGGTAACAAATCTAACATAAATAATTGTCATGAAGTTTTGTTGCTTGGGCGCATCTCCTTTGCTTATTCTTCCTTCATGCCGATTCCTTTTCCATCTCTGCCTTTGGATAATTGTGTTGGGAAACATCTTGCAGTCGAAAGTAGATGGTGGCATTGGTAATTCGCTAGCCTAACTCATTACGACTCTTTTATGGAACAGGTGTCTGCCAGATGATCATGGAGGAAAGTCGTGACTGGTTATGAACTCGAGGATGTGGAATCAGTGTTCAATGGGGAGATAGGATGAGTGAATGCAGAGAAGTGATGGTCTATGGAGACAGATGGTGTGCGATGAGAGGAGAAGAAAGATATGCGTGAGGTGATGTGTAGGG